>WOVY01001288.1:0-562500 GCA_013436015.1 Rhipicephalus annulatus | reverse complement strand
AACCAAACTTCCAACAACTACTTCATGATCACTGATCCAGGTCATAGTGGTAACTGACCTTTTAAGGCGGGATGCACTCTTTCAACTTGACGAAAGATGACAATTCATGGTGACGCAGTCGTATTATCGAATTAACAAGTAGATTCACTGTGTGCTGTGTGCTCTTAGAAAGAGCATAACGTATACCGGTGGTGTTTATAGTCACCGCTATGCACATCTGGAAAGTAGCCAGAACCATGATATCGCTATGAGGAGTGCCGCAGTAGAGAGCTCCGGAAATTTCGACAATCTGGTTCTCTTTAACGCACGCTGAGATCGCCCAGAACACGGGCCTCTAACATTTTCACCTCCATCTAAATGCGACCGCGTCAACACCACGGTTGTCTAGTGGCTAAGGTACTCGGCTGCTGACCCGCAGGTCATGGGATCGAATCCCGGCTGTGGTGGCTGCATGTCCGATGGAGGCGGAAATGTTGTAGGCCTGTGTGCTCAGATTTGGGTGCACGTTAAAGAACCCCAGGTGGTCGAAATTTCTGGAGCCTTCCACTACGGCGTCTCTCATATTCGTATGGTGGTTTTGGGACGTTAAACCACATATTAATCAATCAATTAATGCGACCGCCACGTTTGGGACTGAACCCACGACCTTTGGGTCATCAAGCCAGCACCGCAACCACTAAGTCACTGCAGTGGACCAGAAGACAAGTTAAAGGTAGCCAAAGTATCTATGTCACCTATGCTCAGCGCCAAGGTTATAGTACATAGAACAGAATCATATTATGAACAGTGTTTTTATCAATAACTAATATTATTTTAAATATGTCAAAAAAACATAAAATGCACCTTTCTGTTCTTCCTTGGGCTTTGGTCAATACGTCAGTTGCAAATAAATAAATAAACAGCTAAATAAATAAATAAATAAATAAATAAATGGTAAGTGAAGTGCACCTGTGCATCACCTATTTAAAAGAGAGGAGTTACTTTGCCGAGTTACTTGCGAAATACTCTAGCTAACAGCTCAAGATAGGTGTCAAAGATTCAAACAGGTTTTTTTAATTTTTTTAGCCATAGACGAAGCTATTTAGCAGAGTTACCAGTTCGCCTTTGAGTAGGCAAATATGATAGACGATCTATTTTGTACCGCATATCTGTGTCGAGTGTGTACTAGAACAATCAGCATTAGAGACTGACACATACCGTCAGCATACATTCTGAACTGCGTGAACCGCGCAATATAGCCACGCGTTTTCTTACCTGCATTCGCGCAAATTCGTCGCTCTGTTTTTGCAGTCACGCGGCGCGTAGGAATGGCTCGATGAGCACCAGCCGGGTGGGGTAGGGGCCTAGCCACAAATTTTTGTCGGATCGGTATGCCACCTATAGCTACGCCCCTGGTTGAGTGAGGGGGGTGGGACGACATGCGCACACATTGAGGCACACTGGTAAAAAATGTAAACAAGGGCTAGTTTTTGGGCTTGCTTGCTACCGCATCTGCTTGTAGACGTGCCAAAATAAAATATCAAAATAAGCAGAAAGTAGCCATGGGGTTCATTTGAAGTTTTATCGCCATACGTGTACATAAAGTCGCCAAAATGGCGCAAAATAGCTCCCAGTGGCAACCCTGGCGGTAATGGCAATAGGTGCGATCAGCCTAAACGACTTGAACTGTCTCATGTGACAGCGCAGTTTGCTCATTCGCGTATCTTTTATCACGATTTTAGACACCATCTCGAAAACTGTCAGCTTTCAGGCTGAAGCACGGGAGTAATTCACACATGCGGACAAAATCTCCTTTTAATGCTGTTAAGTAGCATATTGCTTTCAATAGAACAAAAAAGTGTATAGGATGAGATTAATGTCGGTCGCTTCATTTTACACTGTCGTCATGTTATTTACTGAATACCCGTACTACCGCCGGTTTCTATAGATAGCCGCGTACTCCAGACGTTTATTGAAACACCTGCATGACTTCTTGCACGCTCACCAGGAAGGTATTCACCATAGCGTAAGTGAAGAGGCTCCTCACCATTCTGCAAGCGAATTAGTGCTTTTAATTCGTGACGATAAAATGAACCGAGAATGGGCAGTTCTAATGTAAAAGACAGGCAGGGATATAGGAAAACAATTAGGTCCTTATACATGCACAAGTCAAACAAAAGCAGCTGGAAGCAGTCACTGTGTAAAGAAAACACAGGACGTCACACCTATGTGTGTGACAAGAAATGACTGTTGTGGCACGCACAGTGTCAGGCTCACGCTCAAGCATAACGGCTGGCGTATTTGACACGTGTAAGCTGGGGTGAAAGGAGTGAAAGGAGTGTAAGGAGAGAGCTTGATGACCTTGGGGTTTTTTTCGCTCGCATCTAGCCGCTCGCTGGATTGAAGCTATACAGGCACGGTACGAGGCTCTCGTCCGAACAGGGTCAGCCGTGATGCCCAATGATGGTGTTTTTATTTTACCCTCGTAAGGGGAGAGAATTTCGAATAACCACGAAATGTCTTCGTGGATTCGGTGTCTCGCCCATTACTCGCGCATCGATTGCTTTTACTTTCCTGTTGCACACCTCTCGCCACCACTTAATAAAGATCTGGAAGAACCGGAGGAAGACAGGAGACTGTAGTTGGGGCAACAGCAGAACGGCTACAGACTCCGAATCGCGTAAGGCTTTGCCGCGACAGAGAGGAAGCTAATGATCCCGGAAATTTTCACGTTAAAAACAACTATCCCGGTGATGCACATCATAATGCCTCCTAACCTGAGGTAGCCATGAGCCACCAAGATGTAGGAGGAGCAGCAGCACGATCAGAATAAAGAAACAAAGAAAGAAGAGAAGGAAGGACGGAAGAAAGAAAGAAAGAAAGAAAAAAAGAAAGGAAGGAAGAAAAAAGAAAGAAATGAAAAGAAAGGGAATTTTCGTGAAGAATAACCCAGGTCGATGTCCAAAAAAGCGTTCTTCATGCATTTGGAGGTCAATAAATGTGAAATTACTTTGCAATATGAGTGGTCCCTACCACTATGGCAAGGATTCTATCACTTTCCACCGTCCTTAACTTTATGCCGAAGACCCCAAATGAAAGCGCTATTCTGCATTGAGAAGGTAGAATAAATCATTATTATTGGTATTCGCCGATAGTATTCGTGAAAAACACTCCCAAGCATTTCCCCGAAGGTGAACCTGGTAAAGTGCGAATGCATGGGGTGATGCTATGAGGCGTATTTATTAATTCACACTATTATATTCATTAATAACACTATGGTGCCTTTATGGTGTAATGGTTCCTGGGAATCGCAATTTGATCACACGGGGGAGTTTACGTTAACTCACTGGCGAATGCCAACGGATTTTAACTTTACTCCCCCTCATAGCATCACCCCGTGCCTTCGCACTTAACCATGTTTACCCTCGGGGAAATGCTTGGGAGTTTTATTACTTATGATGATAATTAAAGTGTAATTAATGAATTTAAGTGTTGTTCGTCATGAAGCAATTGTACACAGATATATTATATACGAAGTATTATTTATTTACACTTCACGACGCGTCCGGACGAGCAAAGTCCAGGGCTCGCACCCTCTCTCGCGCGGCACGTTCACTGGCTGAAACGGCTTCGGGAACGTCCACTCGCCGTTGACGATTGCGAGCGGCGTCTTGACGCCGGCCTTCATCACCCTTCTCCGCCTGACGCTTGCGTTGTCGTTCCGCTTCTTGGGCCGCGTTCGCGGCTCGATGCTGACGCCTCATCTCGGCCTCGCGAGCGCGCAGTTCACCATCCTCTGCGTGCTTCGCCCGCTTGTCCTCGGCCTCGCGAGCGTGAAGTTCGGCATCCTCTGCACGCTTCGCCCGCTTGTCCTCGGCCTCGCGAGCGCGCAGTTCGGCATCCGCTGCACGCTTCGCCCACTTGCACTCGGCCTCGCGAGCACGCAGTTCGGCATCCGCTGCACGCTTCGCCCGCTTACGTTCGGTCTCACGAGCCCTTCGCAGCGCCGCCTTGCCTTCCAACGTCGGCGAAACCACCCCGGTACCGTCACCTGCAACGACGGGTGCAGTGCTGGCATTCGGTTGTACTGCATTCGTTGTTGATGGTAGCGTTGCCTCCGGGACATCCATCGCACGACCCGCTCTCGACGGGAGACTGAGAGAGAAGGCGGGCACGCGAGAGAGAGGGGTGCGCGCGCAGCTGCAGCGAGCGAGGAGAGCGGAGGAGCGAGCGAAGGGGGATGGTGTATAAGGCGCGTTACTGACACCGATATCAGCGTCGCGTCCGTGGCTTATTCGGTAGAGCGTCGCGCAGCGGCCCGCCAAGTCCTCTTTCTTTTAAAGATAGAGAGAAGACTGCGGACGCCGCCGACGGTTTGGGGTCGCTTATAAAGTGTATTCACACTTAAAATTACGGCCGTGGTTTGCTCGAACCGTGTTTGGAGTGCTTATACTTTGTTATGTAGAAGTTTGTATATTGAGTGTTTGGCCCAGGCAGAATAAGTTTAATGAAAACGAGACCAAAAAAAGCAAGAATAGATTAACGAATTTCTTACAGTGCAATAAATTTCAATGTACGTCACCGGAGTTCATAATTGCCTTTGTCCACAACTACAACAACACATGATCGGGACCGGTCATGCAATGCGAAGGACAAACAATGTTTATCGGAGTGCCGGAATGCATACCAAGATATCGAAAATCTGGCCGTGGGCAGTGATGGGTCAAGGTCAGCTACATAACGAAGGAATTAGGAGGCCATCAAGGGGCAGAGTAGGGCAGAGTGAATTAGAATAATTCCAATATGTTTCCGTCCTGCAGTGCGCATAAAACGTAAACTGATCATCCTGATGTGGACAATGGAAGCTATATTTTACATCATACTTAGCTCTTTTTTTATTCAAACAAAATTAGGTGTTTCTAATGATTCGAACAGTACTTACTGTTCGCTTAACTTGGTAGTGTGGCTGCGTACTTAACCACCGCGATTAAACGAACACAGAGGAAACAAAATGATAAAAACGTGCATTTGTTCTTGGGCCTAGCTTTGTCTTTTTTCTATACGCGTTTTTTACGCGGCCTTATGCCTCTCTTATCGCACATTGGAAGCTTGCGGATTCAGTGCAATCACTAAATTATTTGTTCTGTCCTCTCTCTCTCTCTTACACACACACACACACACACACACACACACACACACACACACACACACACACACACACACATATATATATATATATATATATATATATATATATATATATATATATCATCAGCCTGACTACGTCCACTGCAGGACAAAGGGCTCTCCCATTTTCCGCCAGTTAAGCCGGTCCTGTGTTTGCTGCTGCCAATTTATACCAGCAAACTTCTTAAGCTCATCTGCCCACCTAACCTTCTGTCTCCATGGTAATAAGGGCTGCAGCGCGAGCACGAAGGTGCTAGAAGAAATAGACGAAAGGCGAGGCAAAGAAAGCAAAGAGGACAACACGAGCGCTGTCTCCCCCTAACCCGCTTGCCTTCTCTGGGAATCCAGTTAGTTCTCCTTAACGACCAGCGGTTATCCGGTCTACGCGCTACATGCCCGGCTCATCTCCATTTCTTCTTCTTGATTTCAGCTATGATAACCTTAACCCCCGTTTGTTTCCTAATCCACTCTGCTCTCTTCTTGTCTCTTAAGGTTACACCTACCATTTTTCTTTCCATTGCTCGCTGCGTCGTCCTCAATTTAGGCTGAACCCTTTTTGTAAGTCTCCAGGTTTCTGCTCCGTAGCTAAGTACTGGCAAGATACAGCTGTTATATACATTCCTCTTGAAGGATAGTGGCAATCTACCTGTCATAATTTGAGAGTGCTTGCCAAATGTGCTCCACCCCATTCTTAATCTTTTAGTTACTTCAATCTCGTGGTTCGGCTCCGCGGTTATTACCTACCCTAAGTAGACATTGTCTTGTAGAACTTAAAGTGCACTATTACCTATCTCGAAGCGCTGCTCTTTTCCGAGATTGTTGTACATTACTTTCGTTTTCTGCAGATTCATTTTAAGACCCACCTTTCTGCTCTCCTTGTCTAACTCCGTAATCATGAGTTGCAATTCGTCCCCTGAGTTACTCAGCAATGCGATGTCATCGGCGAAGCGCAGGTTACTAAGGTACTCTCCATTAACTCTTATCCCTAACTGTTCCCATTCTAGGCTTCTGAAAACCTCCTGTAAGCACGCGGTAAATAGCATTAGGGAGATTGTGTCCCCCTGCCTTACACCCTTCTTGATTGGTATTATGTTGCTTTCTTTATGAAGCGCGATGGTAGCAGTTGATCCCCTGTAGATTTCTCCCAGGATGTTTATATATACTTCATCGACGCCCTGATTCCGCAGCCTCTGCGGAATTCAGTAGAAATATCAGCCGTCATGCAGACACTGCCGATTATATATAAATATATATATATATATATATATATATATATATATATATAAATAAATAAATATATATATATATATATATATATATATATATATATATATTGCCACCTGATATGCTTGGGTGAGATCCGGGAGTGGAAGAAGACAAAGACGATCTGTCTGAGCTGCTGCTTGGCTAGTCGACTCAACGAACCCAATAAACCAAGTTTGGCTTAAGAAACGTGACAAGACTGGTGGAGTTGCTGGGTACAACGTCTCACGATCCACCTGATGCCCAAGACCCCGTCCAGCAGCCGGAACACAAGCCCTGCACCCGTGGACACTCCTGTTCACAGAGTAAGCCGCCGCCAACGAGGCCTACCACCTGAGACACCAACCATTGACGCAGCGACTATGACTTCGACAAAAAATCCCGTGCAAGCTCCGACACCTTCCACGCCGATCTACTGCACCGTCCAGAACCCGCTCATGCCTAGCCCCTTTCATGGAGAGCAGCATGAAGATGTTGACGACTGGCTGAGTGAGTTCAAACGTGTCGCCGCGATAAATTATTGGGATGATGCCGCGAAGCTCCGGAACGTGTACACTTGCCTGAAGGACGGTGCCAAGACGTGGGTTTTGAACAGGGATGATGTTCTGACATCTTGGCGTGAGTTCCAGCGTCGCCTTCTGGAGACCTACAGAAGTCCCGACCGCCGCGAACGAGCGGAGCGTGCACTACAATCACGCATCCAGATGCCAAACGAGACCGTCTCGAAGTACGTTAAGGACATGACACGGCTTTTCAAGCGAGCGGATCCTGCTATGGCAGAAGAAAAAAAGTTGCGCCACCTCATGCGTGGTGTGAAGGAACAACTTTTTGCTGGTTTGGTGCGTAGTCCCCCTAAGAGTGTTGCTGAGTTCCTTACTGAAGCGGCAACAATGGAGCAAGTACTGCACCAACGGTCTGCCCTGTTTGACCGTCAAGTGAATGCTGCCTCAACTACCGAAATTTTCGCCACCCCTGGGAGCAAGAGCCCCGAATGGATTCGCGAGATCATCCGATCTGTCGTCCGGGAAGAAATGAAAAAGATGAACGGGACAAGACCAATCGATGTTGGTTCTATCACCAGTGTCATCCGTGACGAGGTCCAACAGGTGTTGCACGCCCATCGTTTTCCGCTGATGTCGGTTGATCCGGAAACGGCTCCTGTGTCTACTGACAGTCGCCGTCGTACGTACGCGGAAGCCTTGCGATCTGCCATGCCTCGTTCTGGTCAAGGAGTCCCGACCCAGCCAGTGCCGCACGTCCCGATCCAGACAGTGCCGTACGTTCCGCTTCAGACAGTTCCATACGTCCCGATCCAGACAATGATGCCGTCAGTCGCGATTTAGTCGGCGCACGCTGGTTTGGACATCGATGGTCGCCGTGCACCGACGCGCAAGTCTGATCTCTGGCGTACGCCGGACAGACGACCCCTCTGCTATCATTGCGGTGAGGCTGGTCACATTTACCGCGAATGCCCATACCGGCAACTTGGCCTGCGTGGATTTTCCGTCAATTCACCTCGTCCCCAAATTGGTCAAAGGCCGAGGGACATCGAAGAATATCTCGCGCAACAGCGTGCACCCTTTACACGACGTCAATCACGGTCACCATCTCCGAGGAGACCCGCAGCCACTGGGTCACGTTTCGATGTGACGGCACGGGAACGCTCTCCAAGCCCCCGTCGGGAAAACTGAAGGCAGCGGCCTTCGGGGGCAAGGTCGCTGGGACTCAAAGTGCGGAAGACTTCCCATCGACGCTTGCACGCAACACGGAAGACATTCAACCAGAGAATAATCGCAGTACCGAAGAAACGCCGAAATCCACATCTGAACCCAGTGACCGCGTGTCACTTGACATACCTGTGCTGATTGACGGTTTTCAGGTCAATGCATTGATAGACACTGGTGCAGACTATTCGATTATCAGCGGGAGGCTAGCAAAAGATCTCAGGAAAGTGATTACGCCGTGGAATGAAACGCAAATTCGAACTGCTGGAGGACACGTTGTAACACCACTGGGTTGCTGTACGGCAAGAGTTAAAATTCGTGCGTCAACGTTTGTGCTCAGCTGCCTCGTTCTGCGCGACTGTTCACGTCAGCTGATTATCGGCATGGACTTCTTCGGGAATACGGTGCCATCATAAATCTCCGTGAACGCATCGTGACCTTCTCGACTGAAGGCGCAACAGATCGAGACGCTGATAACTGCCGTAGACCTGCGCTGCGTGTTGCTGATGACAGTGTGACGCTGCCGCCCCGAGCGACTGTTCCCATCGAAGTCATTTGTGAAGACCTCCGGGACGGTGACGTGGTGGCTGAAAGCAACCTATCACTTCTGCTACTCCAAGATGTATGTGCTGCCCGAAGTGTTGTGCGTGTCTGTAACGGACAGTCACAAATACTAGTTACGAACTTCAACTACGAGCACTGGCATCTTTTCCGCGGAACCACCGTAGCCTATGGAGACCCTGTTGCCGACGTCACGGAGTGCTTCGCGTCCGAGGAAACGCACGAGGATGAAGAATTCCTAGACCACATCGACATTAATTCGACGCTGTCAGACAAGAGAAAGGCTGCACTTCATGACCTTTTAAAGGAGTTTCGGTCTTGCTTCGCCTCTTCTTCCAAAGTCCATCAAACACACCTCGCCAAGCATCGAATTATTACCGACGATGACGTCCGCCCCATCCGGCTGCAGCCTTATCGCGTTTCTTCCAAAGAACGTGCGGCTATTTAGACACAAGTGAAAGATATGCTCGATGACGGGATTATTCAACCATCCAGCAGCCCTTGGTCCTCGCCAGTCGTTCTAGTGAAGAAAAAAGACGGAACGCTGCGATTTTGTATTGACTACAGGAAGCTTAATAGCGTCACGAAAAAGAGACGTTTACCCGCTTCCACGGGTCGACGACTCTCTCGACAGATTACGACGCGCGAAGTATTTTTCGTCCATCGATCTAAAGAGTGGCTATTGGCAAATTGAAGTGGATGAACGAGACCGAGAAAAAACTGCGTGTTTAAC
Source organism: Rhipicephalus annulatus (assembly GCA_013436015.1). NCBI lineage: Eukaryota > Metazoa > Arthropoda > Arachnida > Ixodida > Ixodidae > Rhipicephalus > Rhipicephalus annulatus. The sequence continues at coordinate 553,053 of WOVY01001288.1, read as the reverse complement.
TCCAGACGGACTTTACGAATTCCGTGTTCTTCCCTTCGGCCTCTGTTCTGCGACAGCCACTTTTTAGAGGATGATGGACTCAGTTCTCACTGGCTTGAAGTGGCAAAGCTGCCTTGTCTACCTCGATGATGTGGTCATCTTTTCCGAGAGCTTCGAAGAACATCTGAAGCGTCTGAGAAAGGTTCTGGACGCCATTCGCACAGCTAAACTCACGCTGAAACCCCAAAAATGCCATTTCGGCTACGAAGAGCTGAAATTTCTGGGGCATGTTATTAGTGCGGATGGAGTGCGACCTGATCCAGACAAAACTGCTGCTGTCGCCGCCTTCCCTGTTCCATTAGATAAAAGAGCAGTACGCCGTTTCCTCGGCTTGTGCGCGTATTATCGCCGATTTATCGCCAACTTCTAGAAGATAGCTGAACCTCTTACGCGACTCACTCGGGATGACGTGCCTTTTACTTGGAGCGCAGAACAAGATGCAGCGTTCACAGAGCTACGGCGGAGAATGCAAACAGCCCCTGTTCTTGCCCATTTTGATGAGGACGCTGCTACAGAAATTTATACAGATGCCAGCAACGTCGGACTTGGCGCTGTCCTTGTACAACGATACGGTGGCGTTGAACACGTAATAGCTTACGCCAGTCGTACTCTTTCTCGAGCCGAGACCAACTATTCTACATCGGAAAAAGAATGCCTCGCAATCGTGTGGGCGACGACCAAGTTTAGGCCTTACCTCTACGGTCGTCCCTTCAAAGTGGTGACTGATCACCACTCGCTTTGCTGGCTGGCAAATCTCAGAGATCCATCCGGCCGTTTCGCTCGGTGGAGTTTGCGTTTGCAGGAGTTCGATATTACGATTGTGTACAGGTCAGGGTGCAAACATGAAGATGCCGACGCCCTTTCTCGAGCGCCTGTGGGGCACGCTGTCAGGGGCTCCGAGGATGAAGATGCCTTTCTCGGAGCAGTCAGCGATTCCGAATTTATGTCAAAACAGCGGGCAGACGACGAATTACGCCCAGCTATTGATTCCCTGGAAGGCCGGAACTCTCAGGTCCCTCGACACATTGCTCGCGAACTGTCCTCTTTTTGTCTAAGAAGAGGCATTCTTTACAAGAAAAACGCCCGTGGTAGCGACAAAGCCTTCCTACTCGTTGTTCTTTCCGAAATGCGGGACGAGATCCTCCTTGCGTGCCACGACGAGCCCACGTCAGGACATTTGGGCTATTCGCGAACTCTCGCCAGAGTACGCCAACAGTATTACTGGCCGCGACTATCAACAAGTGTACATCGATACGTGAAAGGCTGCCGTGAGTGCCAGCGTCGCAAGACTCCGCCTGTGAGACCCGCAGGCCTGCTCCAGCCGATCGCACCACCACAGACACCGTTTGACCTCGTGGGAATGGACCTTCTTGGACCCTTCCCTTTGTCGTCCTCTGGGAACAAATGGATTATAGTTGCGACAGATTATCTCACTCGGTATGCTGAAACAAAAGCATTATCCCGTGGCACATCCTCTGAAGTCGTGCAGTTCTTCGTGCACCAAATCGTCCTACGGCATGGTGCCCCGTCATGCGTGATTACGGACAGAGGGACGTCATTTACAGCACGAATGATGGAGGACATTTTTAAATTGAGCTGCACAACTCATCGAAAAACGACGGCTTATCACCCGCAATCGAATGGACTGACAGAGAGGCTTAACAAGACCATGGCGGACATGCTGTCAATGTACGCTGACGTACAACACAAAACCTGGGACGAAATTCTTCCATACATCACGTTTGCATACAATACGGCAACGCAAGAAACAACGCGATTTCCGCCTTTCCGACTCGTTTACGGACGCAACGTGCGAACCATGCTCGATGCTATGCTTCCGTGTGACCAAAGCAATGAAATCGCTCCAGACGCTGAGGAATACACTCAATACGCCGAAGAAGCTCGTCAGCTAGCTCGCATAAACACCAGTCGCCAACAAGATGAAGACGCACGACGTTACAACCTCCGCCATCGAAACGTCACCTACCACCCTGGGGACCGAGTGTGGGTATGGACCCCTGTCCGGCGACCAGGCTTATCCGAAAAACTCCTAAGCCGTTATTTTGGACCGTACAAGGTTCTTAGACGTGTCACCGATCTTACCTACGAGGTATTTCCGGACGGCGTAGCGTCTTCTCGTCGACAGCTTCGGCCCGAAACCGTGCATGTCGTTAGGCTGAAGCCCTACTTCACACAGCAGCCCTTGTGGTTCACGTGTTGCGACAAGCCGTGGCATTGTGCTGCTGCTGCTGCTGTTCGTGTTCTCCTGTGTTTTTATGCCTTTTGTTTTTGCGCTTGGCGCAAGCATTGGCGCAATTTCCTCATTTGCGCTGCGAGTACTGGCACTCTCCCTCTTTTGGTTCTCTGTATCTGCGTGTGTATGCCTTCATTTTTTTTTCGTTACGAGCATCGAGTCGATGCTTTCAAAGGGCGTACTAATGCCACCTGATATGCTTGGGTGAGATCCGGGAGTGGAAGAAGACAAAGACGATCTGTCTGAGCTGCTGCTTGGCTAGTCGACTCAACGAACCCAATAAACCAAGTTTGGCTTAAGAAACGTGACAATATATATATATATATATATATATATATATATATATATATATATATATATATATATATATATATATATATATATGTGTGTGTGTGTGTGTGTGTGTGTGTATGTATATGTGGGTCTGTGTATGTATGTATGTCTGTATGTATATGTGTGTCTGTGTACGTATGTATGTCTGTATGTATGTCTGTATGTATATGTGTGTCTGTATGTATGTCTGTATGTGTGTGTGTGTATGTATGTATGTCTGTATGTGTGTGTGTATGTATGTCTGTATGTGTGTGTGTCTGTATGTATGTGTGTGTAGGTATGTGTGTGTGTGTGTAGGTGTGTGTGTGTGTGTGTGTGTGTGTGTGTGTGTAGGTGTGTGGGTGTGTGTGTGTGTGTGTAGGTATGTGTGTGTGTGTGTGTGTAGGTGTGTGTGTGTGTGTGTGTGTGTAGGTATGTGTGTGTGTGTGTGTGTGTAGGTATGTGTGTGTGTGTGTGTGTGTGTAGGTATGTGTGTAGGTGTGTGTGTGTAGGTATGTGTGTAGGTATGTGTGTAGGTATGTGTGTGTGTGTGTGTGTGTGTGTGACGTATCAAGCGATGGTTAGTAGAGGTCGAGAAGGAAGAAGTGAGAATGAAATTAACATGGGGTATGCGCCAGGCCACGTCTCCCAGTCATCGTAGCGTCACACGAGTCGACAGGATGAAGACCTGGCCACCACTCATCAACCTCACATCATTCACGAAGCCACCTGCGGTACGTCTCAACTGAACATCTACCATAGAAGAGGTGATCTCAGGCGCATTCAGTTACCGGCACCATGACAGAACCATCCACTGACCTCGACATCCCCAAGTACACTGGATCAGCGGACGACGGTCCCGTACAGGACTGGTTCAACCTATTCGAGCTCCACGCCGCCGCTGCATCCTGGTCGGAACGGGAGATGATCATAAACTTCACTGACTACATCTTCAGTGAGGCATTTAATTTTTACCTCACCCACATCTTTGAAAATGACGAATCATGGCAAAAGGTCAGGGAAGAGACGATTGCCCGTTTTAACGACTACGACAAGGACTTCCTCATTACCGACCATCTGCATACTACCACACTCGGCCGTCACAGTCCACGATTATTTCTCAAGGAACGTAGCTTTACTTACCCTTCACGAAAGCCGGTATTTTCAAAGTCGTCGCTCCAGCACACGACACGAGACGTTGCTTACCCACCTCATGCACTTCATTTTTCGTCTCGCATACGTGGTTCACCACCCGGTTTTCCATCACGCGGCTCTTGAAGCGCTCCTGACGCTCACCGTTTGCCTCATAAGGACACCATGTTCACGATAGACGAGTTAACACACAGAGAAAATACCCAGTAGAGCCATGCTCCTTCCGCACGGGTTCATGCATCACCGTCCTGTGCATACACACTCGACAGTCGAAGCAACACCGAAGGCTCAGACGCACGAACGTCACACGCTGCCATACGCAAGAGCCTCTCGTAGTGAACAGTGTAGAAAAAGCTTCTGAAGAACTTTCTATCAGCTCTGAAGCATCACCTTCATTGCCTGAACTACATGACAACAGCTCACAGACTACCAGCTGCCGACTAGAGACCCCATTAGATTGTCATGAAAACCAGCGCGATATTCAAGAAGGGCTTCCACCGCAATACGGTCCACAGCAACGTCAGCAACGCCAGCAAAAGCAAGTCCGTGAATCGCACACACTCCAACGGACACACCAACAAGGACGACGATGCAAAGCAAGCCTGTTAAAACAAATTCAAGAAGCGAGGCAACTTCGCATAAAGGATTGGCGCCAGAAACGCATTTGGCACAAAAAATCAAGACTGCGCCTAAGATTACAGCTCCGAAACCTCTGGAAACATCAAACAAGACAAGTCACCAGTTCTACCGCGCAAAGATTCAGACACCATCCCATTAGTTTACGACAACGGAGCCAACGCCACAGAAAACTACGAAAGAGACTGAACGTTATAATTTGTACAACGCACGAACATCAACATAATTCTTTGAACTTCAGTTCTTGTACACGCAGGCTGCAAGCACTAATTCTGTCTCCGCCGCGACACAAAATACAGTGCGTACGACAAAGGATTGGGCGCCTACGACATTCGACCTTCAAGTGCTCCAAGGACTTCCAACCTTGTTCATTCCTCGCAGCTGCTCAAGTCATGTCATGGTCAGTGCAGTTTTGCAAGACGCGGTTACCTTCTACAGAACGCCACAGCCAACCTCGCCCACCAGAACTCCCCCATTCACCGGACTGCCGCACTCTTTTCTGAAGTTTTGCGAGTTTACGGAACACCACTGGGACATGAAACCAATTGTGCATTTTAAGATTTGTGACTTGTCAACCTTGCCTTGTTTACTTTTTCTTGTTCGTAATTCATGCCTTCTTTCAGGGGGAGGGCGAATCGTGTGACGTATCAAGCGATGGTTAGTAGAGGTCGAGAAGGAAAAAGTAAGAATAGAATAAACATGGGGCATGCGCCAGGCTACGTCTCCCAGTCATCATACCGTCACAAATATATATTGTCACAGGTATAGAAAGGTGCTTCAGGCACGGGTGCAGAAACGACGCAGAAGGAATGAAGACGACGATGTTGTGATTTGATTGGTATGTGGGGTTTAACGTCCTAAAACTGCCATATGATTATGAGAGACGCCGTAGTGGAGGGCTCCGGAATATTAGACCACCTGGGGTTCTTTAACGTTCAGCCAAATATGAGCACACGGGCCTGCAACGTTTCCGCCTCCATCGGAAACGCAGCCGCCGCAGCAGGGATTTGATACCACGACCTGCGGGTCAGCAGCCAAGTACCTTGGCCACTAGACCACCGCGGCGGGGCACGATGTTGTTATGGGGCTGTGTCTGGACTGCCCTGTTGTCCTGCATCTTTGCACACTGCGCGCAGTGTTAGCACAAACGGCGTTAGCTTATTAAATACTCTCCGTTACATATTCTTGGTGGAAGTGCTGCGTGACATTCCGACTCTGGATCTCCGTAGCGACCGTCAGCTTCGTCCAGACGCGATGCCTGAAGGCAGTGCGCTGCTCGTTAAATCTACGCCTGCTCCGTCACCTGTGATCCCTTGTCATCTTTTGGATCCAGGTATATTTTGCGGCACCGACACAAATGACGTTGACGAGTGGCTCGTCTTATACGAGCACGTCAACATCATCTTTTACCTGCGAGGTACTGCACACGCCTGGTACGAGACGCACGAGGAAGACCTGACGAGTTGGGACATGTGCAAGCAGAAGCTCCATGGCTTGTTCGGCCGGTCAGTTGCTCGACAAATCCACCGAGTCGTACGTCACCTATATCCAAGACGTGCTCGCCTTGTGTCGGAAGGCCGACAAGGACATGACCGAACCAGACAAGGTCAGCAATGTGTTGAAGGGCATAGCTGACGATGCCTTCAACATTCTGATTTGCAAGAACTGTACCACCATTGATTCAATTGTCAGTGAATGTTGGCGGTTCGAACAAGCCAAAAGCAGGAGAATCACTCAACGCTTCTCCCGACTCCCGAACACCACTGCGACTTCTTCCTGCGAGGATGCTATGGCGCCACGTCCATTCATGAATCCCCCAACCATCACAAGAATTGTCCACCAGGAGCTCGAAGCCAGGGGTCCTTCCGCTTATCAACCACTTGTGCGTTACAACTTGGCCCCAATATCTCTTATTCAGGCTGTTGTGTGACAAGAGTTTGCCGACATGGGCGTCTTTGTTACCCAAAACTCCAGCCACACACCACAGCCCATAAATCCTAACGCTCATAACGCTCACTACCACGCCGCCCCACTTGTTGCTGCTGCCGCGTCGGTCCCGCGGTTCTCATCACGCTACCGACATTCATCCGAGAGGCCCACACTAGATGATCGACCGATATGCTTCTCTTGCCATCATGTTGGCCACATTTCCCGCCACTGCCTAAACAGATGGTCTTTCCGGCAACATTTTCTAGACGACCACCAACAGGATCATGGGCAGTATTCGCCACCTCGTATTGCCGATGACCTCCTTCAGGACCTCCCACCTAGTCATTCTATGCTACAATCCGAACCATCCTACGCCGATGACGTTGCCCAGAGAACCCGGTCCAGCCGCTGGCCGTCGCCACAGGTATGGGAACACGGGGTACCCCACAGGGAGCAGTGTTATCACCGCTCCTTTTCAACATTGCTATGATGCGCCTTCCAAGCGAATTGGCCATGGTGGAAGGCACACAACACGCAGTATATGCCGACGATATTACAATCTGGACCACTGAAGGGAGCCTTGGTGAAATGCAGGAACGCCTTCAGCAGGCCGCATCCATAGTTGAGGCGTATGCCAACGATTGTGGACTCCAATGTGCTCCAAACAAATCAGAGCTTCTGCACGTTAGGGCGAAGCCAAGAGATAAGTTAGCCATACACATCTCCTTGTCTGGGGTTCCCATCAGAGAGGTGGAGGAGCTCCGGATTCTGGGCCTGTTCATTCACCACAGACTCAGACCGGACTCCACTATAGCGCAACTCAAGAGAATAGGCGAACAGGTAGGTCGCATGATCCACCGCGTTTCCAACAAGCGGGGTGGTCTGCGGGGCAGGGACGCGCTTCGGCTCGCCCATGCCTTCGTGACTAGCCGGATCCTCTACGCCGTCCCATACCTTCGCACCAACAAGCAAGAAGACGAAAGAATAGATGCCATCATTCGTAAGGCTACTAAACGAGCTCTGGATCTCCCGGTGGCCACTTCCAACGCCAAACTGAGGGCGTTAGGTGTGCTCAACTCCTACCAGGAGTTGCGGGAGGCCCACCTTATGAATCAATATACGCGGCTCGTGCAGGCGGCTCCCGGGCGCCGCCTGCTAAACCACTTACATATACAGCACACTTGCACTGCAGAGGAGGCGGAGCGTATTCCGGAACTGTGGCGGCATATGCTCTCGGTCGCTCCACTCCCCAGTAACATGGATAAGCACACGCACGAAAGCAGAAGACAGGCGCGGGCTCGGACGCTTGAGAGGCAACACGGCTCCCGACCTGGTGTATTCTACGTAGATATAGCAGGGCCTTCGGCCACGGAATTTTACACGGCCTCTGTAGTTCACCAGGAAAAGCATGTCAATGGGCTCTCGTTCCGAGCACAAAATCCAGAGCGCGCTGAGGAAGTCGCGATAGCGCTTGCTGCTGCGGACCCTAACTCGAAATTTATCATCACGGACTCCCGGAAAGCATGTGCTCATTACTTGGTAGGAGAGATATCCCCCCTAGCCAGCCGAATTCTAAAACGGACTCTCGCTGATCCAGCCCCGAAACGCATCGTATGGGCTCCTGGCCATCAGGGCTTACGAGGTAATGAGGCCGCTGACGCGGCCGCCCGAGCGCTTACCCACCGGGCTCCTCACCTTGGCTCTTATGACTCGGAGGCCAATACACCGCTGCTGCGGTTCAAAGAAATTCTGACCTATTATCGCGACACTCACCGCCTTTACCCGGCTCCTGCAAAGGGGCTGAGTAAGGCGGAAGAGCGAACTCTAAGACGCCTGCAGACAGGTACTCTACTCTGTCCTGCAATCCTAAAACATTTCGATGTGAACACAGATGGGTGGTGCCCACACTGTGGGGAGACGTGTGATATCTTCCACATGGTATGGGCATGTCCGAAAAATCCCCACCTACCACCTTCCCCTACCCCTTCCCGAGAGGCATGGGAGACTGCCCTCCTCAACTGCCCATCACTAGAGTCTTAACGGGCTCTGGTGAGACGGGCGCGAGTAGGGGCCTCGTCATGCGGTGTCCCGGACTAAGGACGCCGACCATGTAGCGGGGTCATGCTTTGGCCCCGTACCTCTCTCTTTTACAATAAATGTTTTTCATCATCATCATCATCGCCACAGGGTCGCCAGCCACACTCCTATCAACGCCCTCACTCCCCATCACCGGCGTATTCTGGGCAGTTCTCAGGAAACTAACAAACCCAGCTCCTGGAGGTGGCGCTGCATTGACAACTCGGACCGAAAAACCTCTGCCGACCACTAATTTTGGACAAAATTTACTTGGTGTTCTTATCGATGGCCTCACTGTTACATCTCTAATAAACACTGCCCCGATAGAGAGAATGCGAGAATCCTCTCCTTGCCACCATGCACAACGTTGCGGCATCCCCGCATCGATACCATCGGTCCGGCCACTGCTATAGCACTTCCAGTAACAGCGTCCGTCACACTGGATCCATGACTACGAAGCTCGGCTGCTGACCCGAAGGTTGCGGGTTCGATTCCGGTCACGGCAGCCGCACTTCGGTGAAGGCGAAACGATAGAGGTCCGTGTAACTATAGCAATGTCAGTGAACGTTAAAGAACACCGGATGGTTGAAATTGCCGGAGCCCTTCACTACGGCGTCCCTCAGAACCATATCGTAGTTTTGGGCCTTAAAGCCCTAGGTATATTATTATTACCAGTAACATCGGTAGCGCACACAAGCAGTGGCAAATGCATGATGGCGTCGTGCCATCAGGTAGATCAAGGGTCTCAACATCACCTCAGTCAGCGGGCCCCAGTCCCGCAGTTAGAGCTTTCAAGTCCCGCAAGGGCCGTGGGGTGATGAAGGAGTTAGGAGCGGAGGGTGGGGTGTGGGGGCACCGTTTGCTGAGAAACACTGCCATTTGAAAAAAAAAAACAAAAACAAAAGAAAACTTCATTTGTTGATTGATATGTGTGGTTTAACGTCCCAAAACCATGATATGATTATGAGAGACGCCGTAGTGGAGGGCTCCGCAAATTTTGACCACCTGGGGTTCTTTAACGTGCACCCAAATCTGAGCACACGGGCCTACAACATTTTTACCTCCATCGGAAATGCAGCCACCGCAGCCGAGATTCGATCCCGCAACCTGCGATATATATATATATATATATATATATATATATATATATATATATATATATATATATATATATATATATATATATATATATATATCCATCTATCTATCAAGCCCCCTACGATTTTTAGCACTCTGGAGGCTTCAATAATGGAATTAATACCAAAATTGGTATGGCATGACATGACTGTATGACAAGCATAAATGACTAGTCCTAACATCAAAATCGACATGTATGTTATGAAAGTCATGATTTCTATTTCATAGTTTTGCTGCTCTTGTGGTGGTTTCGTTCAGATAACATATTGCAAAACTGGTATGGTATGACATGACTGCATGGCGAACATGTGACAGACCCTAACGTGGAAATCATGACATGCATGTCATGTAAGACATGACTACACGTCTCGTTCCTGGCGCGTTCGCGGTCGTTTCTCTAGCTTGACATATACCACATTTGGGATCACGGGACGTGAATGAATGACGAAGGTATATGACTCGTGCAAACATCATAATCATGAGATGCGTGTCATGTAAGAGCATAAGTACATGCCACCCTCACGATGCGCTCGGCGCCGTTTCGATAGCTTCGTATATACCAAAATTGGTATTACGTGACGTGAACGGGCGACGTAGGTAAATGACACGTCCAAATAATATAATCATTACATCCGTGTCGTGTAAAACATGACTACATCCTACGTTCATAGTGCACTCGTGGTCGTTTCGCTCGCTTCACATATACTAAATTTGGTGTTACGTTACGTGAATGGACGACGACGGTAGATGATATGTCCAAACATGATAATAATGACATGCGTGTCATGTAACAACATGAGTACATGCTACGCACATAGCATACTCACGGCCATTTTTCTAGCTTCACATATGCGAAATGTGGTATCACGTGACGTGAATAGACGACGAAGGTTAATGACATGTCCAAACATTATAGTCATGATATAAACGTCATGTACAACATAATTTACGTCCGCCCCGTAACGTTGTGCTGATTTTAAAGTGACATCTAAACTGGCAGATCCCAATCATCCCAATGTTCGTGGGATCGTTTAATTTTTTTCTGTATGCAGACATTTACTGTAAAAACGCCCAGGAGTGATATTGTAATAGTAGCATCGCTCAGTTTATAAATCACGTGAGTGCGAAGTGAAAAAAAAAAGAAGTGGGTAAGCGGCAGGTTGGGGGTCGCGCGAAACATTTCGAAGGGGATTTGACCCCCAACCAAACCTCTCCCCCTCTCCCTCTTCCCCGTGGCTGCGCCATTGTTGCTCAACACCACTATACTGGTCTCCAATGTGCATCGCTTAAATATCAAACAAGAAGTGAAACGCAGAAGACATCTTGAGCAACAGGCGTCTTATTTTTTGCGCACGTTGCTCTAGCGTATTCCCCTGCGTGCGTCAGCCATTATGGTTTCGCAGCAAATTAAGGGCGTCTTCATGGCTTTTCTTTCTCTTTGGCTTTTGTGATGTTTCTTAGGAGGCAAATAAAACAGTGTGTATGTGCTGAAACGGAAAAGACAAAATGACCTTGCTGATCTAGGAAGAAAATGAGCCACTATATGGTACCATTATACTCATGAAAACGTACAACCAACTCGATACTGACACGTGTACTTGCTTGCGTTTTTTTTTTGGTGGCAGTTGTTTACCCAACAAATGTTACGATCCTATCCCTCGGGGCAACAGGCGCCTTTATGCTTTCTAAACGTTATCGTTAACTGTAATGTGATCGCACGAGAGATGGGAAAACTGGTTTATTATCTAAAACTCGCGCGATTGCCACAAAATGCGTTGTAGTTAATGCACTGACGCATATGTGCTATAAAAAGTGGACGTGTTCTGTTTCATTGCTGGGTCAGATTTCGACAGTATATATAGACTGTTAGGCGCTGTTGTTTGCCTCAAAAGCGTAGTTCTCTTTGCTGGACACCACAAGTTTTGCAAACAAAGAGTTGGCTCTCTAGCTTACTGCCGCATTTTTAATCAGCACGACAAATTGGCCATGAACATTCATTTTTTTATCATTCCTGAGATCCCGCGTTCTGTTCTAACCACAGTAAAAACGCATCTTACTCGCATATGCGTAATGTTCCTATAGCAGACGCTGTCCCGCACAGAGCTTGAAAATATGTGCGAAAAATTGAGACGAGGGAGAAAATATATTTTGCAATCGCTGACTCATTCTGAGCAAATCTCCAAACACTTCTAGACGCTTTTCTCTGAATTAAAGCGCTGATGAGCTCGCTGAATTGTATTCGTAGCAGTTAATAATTTATTTTGCTAGAGTTTATGGGCGTAAAGTGAACAGAACCGGTAACAAGGGCATTGTTAACAGTAGTATTGACATTAAAAAAGCCGTTCGTAATGGAGAGGAAAACAAAATTAGGTGGGCCGATGAGATTAAAAAGTTCACAGGCATAACGCGGCAGCAGAAGGCACAAGACCACGTTGACTGGAGGATCATGGGAGAGGCCTTTGTCCTGCAGTGGGCGTAGTTAGGCTGATGATTATGATGATGATCACGATGACATTGATAATGAAAGGCCGTTCGTGATACGTTCCTAGAAGCCCGGACGCTGACCTAGAAGATGACAGCCATCCTCTTTTCCAGCCCCTGTGGGAGAAGGTGGTGGAAGAACGGTGGTTCGCTGAGCCTAACAGCTACCTAAACCTTCAGAAACCTCAAAATCTAAAGTGAGAGCATGTGCATGAATCAACTCAATGCGCAGCTCAGTTACAGGATAACAAGCGACCTTCACCTTCTGATGAGCAATAAAACCCTGAGCTCTGCCAAGAAAAACACGGGCGAAATAGACGAAGTGTATAAGCTATCAAAACAAATTGCAAACATTTGGATATTCACAATCCTCACCGTAATCTGCAACTATGCTGGAAGGTTCGCTTGCCAAACTATCGTGAGCTCTCAGCTCCAGTACTACTCATCAGTCATTTGTTCTCCTCACAAAGATTACCTTTTCAATATTCTTGAAACTGTCCAAAATGGCAATGCACGTCGCATTGCGCATGAATAGAACGGATATTCTAGCAAAAATGAAATTTTCTATCACTGTTAAGGTCTCGTGAGAAAAAGCACTTATCAGTTCACTACACAATTTAGCTACTACACTACTGTTCCCAGCGAACGCCACATGCCACTTGTCCCACCTGATTGTATTTCGAGTGGCCAAATGATTGCTTATATCGTCAAATTTCATTTGACTGAACGTACACGTTTAACTAATACGCATTGTTTTTCGGATTGAATCTTGCGAAAGGCTCAATGAACTCGTTGCTAGCGTACAGGTGACGTAATATTCAAATGAGGCATACTACATTTTAGACAAATATTTTTCATGAAGTCCACCGTAATTCATTTTTTTTCTTTCTTCACATTTTATTATCACTAGTTCTTTCTATGAAGTTTATTTTCTTTTATATGTTTTCACGCGTACATATAATAATAATTCCTCCACACATAGAAAAAAATTCTGTTTAAAGGATTGCTTCGTTGTTGATGCTACTGGCACACAAGCTCCTTTCGTTTATGTTTTACGTTACCGTGGAGCCCAATTCACCGTGTAATATTCCTTGCGCAAACAGCGCCAGAAAGTCTGGAAGCACTCCAGATTATTTTAGAATAATCTGGTTGGTTTGAGTGTACAGACAGGAACAGTTATTCTCGAACGAACGCCGGCCACCAGCGATAACACTCGAATGTCCGATGCCACATGTATAAATGCCGAAGCGCCTCGCCGCGGATCAGATTATTAACGGCCGTTGCGAGTTCTCTATCAGCGTGAATTGCTTGTACTACCTTACCTTTCGCTCAAATAAAAGATTAGTCTTGAATAATTGATTGATTTGTGGGGTATAATGTCCCAATACAACCATATGACTATGAGAGACGCTGCAGTGCAGGGCTTCAGAAATTTCGACCACCTGGGGTTCTTTAACGTGCACCCAAATCTAGGCACACGGGCCTACAACATTTACGCCTCCATCGGAAATGCAGCCGCCACAGCCGGGATGTGATCCCGCGACCTGTGGGTCAGCATCCGAGTACCTTAGCCACTGGACCACCGCAACGGGGCTTAATCTAGAATACGTCGCCCAAATAAAAGGTTATTCTCGAATACGTCAGCTGGTGCCTTCGACAACGTCACGACCATGTGACAATACTGAATTTGTGCACCAGTGGCAAATACGGAAGTTACCGCATATAGTGCACTGGCCATAGGTGTTTCCCTCAAATTTGGGGTGAAAACTGTGGTTGTGGCCATTAGACAGAGGAGGAGACCATTTTTTCGTCAAGTTTTTTGGTGGTACTCGCCCTTATTAGACTGCAGTACTATTGCTTGTGCAAGAAGGTTGTACAACAGCACGAGCAACTACAGCAACAACAACAAAGCAAAAGTAAAACTTGTTTTTTTTTTGCTTGGAGGCAGACGTTGGCGCATCGCTGTGCGATGAGGGAGAGAAAAATGCTTTCACTTCATGAAGCGCCGGATTCTTCAGTTTGTGGATTCAGGCACTGTAATCGGAAAGATGTCGAGCACTCTCGCACGCAGCGTGCAGTAACTGTCGAAATGGCGTTGCTCTGCATCTTTGTTACCTACTGTTAATCTTCTCTTCCCGGAAAAGCGTGTGCTTGTGTCGCTCATTTGTCTTTATTTATGAGTGGGCCTTCTTCTGAACACCACTTTTGAATGACCTCGAACTTATGGTCCAGCTGCTTAGATGTCTCGGGAAAAATAAAAATAGAAGCTTTGAAATCCTAGCAACGCACAACGGATAAATGGTGTGGCTAGCACAGGGTAGTTTAAACAGCGAAGCCGTTCTTAGTCGAGGCTTTCATGTACGGGGTCTGTCGTTGATTGTAGTGGGATTTAACCACAGAAAAGGATAAAGCCCACTACATTTATGTGCCACTCGTCCCACTACCGAAATATGCCACTATACTCCCGCCACTGTTCTCACTTCATTCACCCACTTCATGCCCCTTCATTCCGTCTTTTGTCTGCCTCGTTGGAACAGTGGCAACGGTATTCGGCTGCTGACCCAAAGGTCGCGGGTTCGATCCCGGCTGTGGCCGTCGCATTTCGATGGAAGCGAAATGCTTAGAGCCCCGTGTACTGTGCGCTGTCATTGCTCGTTGAAGAACACCAGATGGTCGAAATTTTCGGAGCCCTCCACTACGGCGTCTCTCATAACCATGGTTTTGGGACGTTAAACCCCAAATATTAATCAATAAACTCATTCACAGTTCATTGCACGCCACCAGCTTCGCTGTTTTATCAAAGTCCACCAAGCTGAGCTCGCTGAATAAAAAAAAGTGGATTATTGGGGGGGGGGGGGGACTTTTTATAATGAGATTATGGTGATGCGGCTTTCACACACACGAGTATATGAGGTAATACTTTTGTCAGTGTCGGAGCACTGCCGCTCCGTGTGGACGCGTCTCCTATTGCGTTCGAGCCGTACGTGAGGCATTGTTACAGTGTACGGTTCCTGTGCAACGCGTCGCCGAAACTCGAGACACGTTCGAATCCCCGTGTTTTTTGCGAGTGAATACTAGGCATTCTGCCTGCGCACTGAATGCAGTGATGATGTGCACGCCCTTCCCGCCACGTCCTAGTGGGGTGAAAAAAAGAAAGCCCATCTCGACCGAGTAGCAAGGCCGGAGCAGCCTGGCAAGGAAGGCATGAACTTCGACGGATTGCGAGGCAGTTAGAGGAACGACATGTAACCTATCTTACAGTAGAGTTTTCTTGAGCTTCTTTTTTGGTATTATTATTTTCCTGACAATTTTACTTCGTGATGAGCTACTCACTTGTTTTCATTATTTATGTAACCCTTCCACACGTAATGCTCAAAGCTCTGGAACCGGTGTTGTAGATGCATAAATATATGTATAAATGTGGGCATTTCTATCACGGTTATTGCAGGATTTGATGTTCTTTGCGGCAGGCGTGAAGAAAAATGGTAATGATTCGTGATGCGAGGATAACGCGTGGGAGGAAGAGGTACGCAGTCCATCCGCAGGTTGAGCAGTTATGATGCCGGTAGTCCTTTTATGTGCCCTTTGCGCTTCAACTGCGACCTAATTACTTGATAGAGTTTCACATGAAAAAACATACGATGGGATTATGTGTCGCGAGCGTCCTGCTGAGGGGGCTCCGAGTAAGCTTTTATACCTAGGGCTCTTTAAACACGCACCCAAATCTAAGCACATGGTTGCTTTAGCATCTCATCCACCGTCGCATTGCAGCTTCCAGGATCGAGAATCGGACGTGCGTCCTTGAGCTTAGCGATCCAGCACCCCAGACGCTACGTTATCTACTACGGCAGTTAACTGAGGTGTGGGTGTTGTTCAGGAGGTGTCTAGCGCTCGAAATAGTGGCCGATTTTTCACGCTTGTTCTGTCCAAAACAAAGTTGGACAGGTCTTGAAGCGGACAAGCCCCCCTACCCCCTTCGTTTGTGCTAGTAGCGTTGGTTAACGCTGGCAAGATGCACCGTAGAAATATAACAAAAGTATTATAGTTGCAGTCATGGTTAGGCAAAAATTGTGCAGCTCGTAGCACTGCGCGCGAAGGCTCACTCGGACTCAGACTCACCAAATTATCACTCACCCAGACTCACTCAAACTCATAATCGCGGCTGGGTCTGAGTCAGTCAGAGAGAGTCGATTCACGAGTGAGTTCGCCGACTTATGGTTGAAGTTTAGTCCTTGTTGTAATTTCCCAAACGCATGCGGCGAAGAAAATAGAAAAATCGCGGGTACCTAGCTGTCAACTGCATTTTTTAAGTGTGACACGTGGGAGCTCCATGTGATATGTTTGTGACTTCTAAAGATTTGTGCGGTCGGGCAGATGGTTTCGCTTGGGTGATTAATACGATACTTACACGTAAATGACACCACAGCCCGTTTCTCACAAAAGACTTGTAGGCCTTAATTGCGGAGTTAAAGTGTAGCTTGTATGTATGCTTTCCTAGAGTCTCGCTCTGACGAATAATGTTATTTCAACCAATTAATTTTTCTATGACCTATATGAACGTCTTAGTTCAGATGCCCCTACGCCAATGTAGTCTTAGTGCAGTGATAATTTAACAGTATCTGGAACACAATCAAGAAGATCGCTCAACGCGAGATTTAGTATTGAACAGTCTAGCGAAGGTGTCGTCTTCTTGAAAAAAAAAACAAGGAAAAAAAACGCATGGTTGCAGAACAAGTAACTCGTCCGTATTGAAATTATTGAATAATAAACCTGACCACATATGGCCTGTTTTCCACGACGGCCAGATGACAAAGCAGTTTACTGCGACCCTCGTGCATGGTTCGCTTCGTATACGGATAGCTGATGTTTGATTTGAAACCATTTTCTCATTCTCTACCAAGTCACCGAGGTGTTATAGGCAATAAAGGGTTACGCAGGAAGGAACATATACTGATAGCTGACATAATTTATTATCGACGGACCCCGGTCAAAAGCCTCTGGGCCCCTGATTAACGAAAAATGGGCCAGAGGAAAAGTGCGCTCCGTGATGCCTGCGCAGCGCGTACGCACTTTACTCCCGCGGCCTTTGTGCGCAGCTGCTTTGTGTCGCATGCCGAGCTCTATTCTTGCTCTTGTGCCCCGCTTGTCCGAAGCGGTGTTTTTTTTTCGCCTTTCTTGAAAAATATTCGACCTCGTTGTTACTTGCCGTATTCCTTACAAAAATCCCGAGCACTCATCGTCGTGAAGTATTTATTAGGCGACAAACCAAGCACACACTAGAAACGCATATGCCAACCATCTCGCGATGAATCTGTCGCCCCGCTACGGATGATGACGATCACTCGGCATTATTCCCTTGAGCAGAGTAACCACTATTTTACTGAGGCGGACTGCCACCCAAGCAGGTGTCAAATACTGACACTTCGTTCATTGATGAACCGGGCTTTAAGGACAAATACGCCTCGAGACATAGGAAGTAGCAACCCGCGAAAAGCCACACGATGACAGCGAAGAAGAGCAGAACAAGCGCTGAACTTACAACTGAATGTTTATTGATAAAGTTCACACACCCCCAACACATGAAATAGCAGCGCATGCGTAAAAAATGGCCATCTGCGCTATGTGAAATTTGCGCACTTAATCGTATACAGAGCATGAAACCTGTGAAACAACGATAAAATGGAACGCGTAGCTTACCAGCTACCTAGAAACGCAAAACATTTTTCCATAATAAAAAGTGAAGGTTTGATTGATTGATTGATATGTGGGGTTTAACGTCCTAAAACCACTATATGATTATGAGAGACGCCGTAGTGGAGGGCTCCAGAAATTTATACCACCTGGGGTTCTTTAACGTGCACCCAAATCTGAGCACACGGGCCTACAACATTTCCGCCTCCATCGGAAATGCAGCCGCCGCAGCCGGGATTCGAACCCGCGCCCTGCGGGTCAGCAGCCGAGTACCTTAGCCACTAGACCACCGCGGCGGGGCTAAAAAGTGAAGGTTCGCTCACACATGAGCATTTGCCCTGCCTCCTGATTTCGAAAGCCTCATAGATCTCACGTTCATCGTGTTTCTATTGGTAACTTATCCCGACAAGAATTCTGCATTGCAGAACGAACACATGAAAATGCTATGCCCTGCTTTATTATTTTAGAATGACTTGATGAGAACTTAAATGACTTCAGAGAACGAGGGTGGTAGCGCCCACACACATGAGTACGTACTAGTTCTAGCTGCAGGTCTAGGAATTGAAAAACTCCTTCCATCATAATCTCGATCGTGAAGTTTAGGCGACTGCCGTTCTCACGAAACACTTTGAAGATATTCATTGCATCTCGAAAATAGTCACCTGCATTGAAAAGCACTAAATAATCGTCGACGTAACGGAAAACATGTCTGACCATCCCTTCCAAGCTGTCTGCCAACTTCCTGCCAACGAAGCTCAGAACAAATTCACAAAGGATGGACGCCACTCTAGAGC
This sequence comes from Rhipicephalus annulatus, assembly GCA_013436015.1. NCBI lineage: Eukaryota > Metazoa > Arthropoda > Arachnida > Ixodida > Ixodidae > Rhipicephalus > Rhipicephalus annulatus. The sequence goes on along the minus strand of WOVY01001288.1, from coordinate 534,552 downwards.
CAATACAGATTCCCTTCTTTTGAATGTAGATTTCTTCTTCATGTTTAACAAATGTGGATTTCAGGTAGAGTGATACTAAACAAAAAAAAAGATTCAATAGGAACTTCACAACTGCTGAAAAGGGCGTGTTCATTGTTGTAATCACATACACGCGTTCTCACACTTCTCATTATTTCATTATGCGGTATTGCGTATAATAGATCTTCTATGTCAACACTAACAGCGTGACATTTACCAGGGTTTCTCTGCTGCAGTGGCTCTACCAGAGCAGAAGAGTTCGATACAGGAAATAAATCATCTACAGTTAAAGTGGATAAACGCCTCTGTAAGTATGCTGACTTTGCATGTTGCTGAGTACCTCTCTCTGTCACAATTATCCTGAACGATATACCGGATATGTGAGTTTTTGCGACGAAAAAAGGTTCCAGAAAACTTTTTTGACCTTCTTTACGTCATTAACAATTTTGTCTAGCTTCATGTCATTCAAGAGGCTCACTGCCGTTCTTTTAACCTAAGTTATCTTATCGTCCGCTTTGTAACAATTCTTTTCAATAGCCTCATTCGCCTTTGCTTTGTACATTGCCTCAGGGACCACGACAAAAAAAGCTCTTTATCGGCAGTGAGAAGCCTGAGCTGTCTATCAGTAAAAAAAAGTGACTGTGTATCTGTTGTTTTCCGACTTACCTTGTGGTTCGCCTTTCCTCGCAACAACGTCCACACATTCAGTCACACATCGAGCCCGATATTCGTCAGCCACTTTTGCGCAAATTTCTCTAGAATGCACAACATCGTACACCGGCGAAAGCGTAGGTGCTGTCGCGAACTTTGCTCCTTTCGCCAACAGTCTTTAGCATTCCTCTGGCACAAACACGAATGCTCATTATCAGAATGAAAACCACACTCCCTCGCCGCTCATTGTCGCGAACGCGGCTGTGCACCCATATCCAACGGCGAAATTACACTGTCGTGTCATAGAAATAAACCAGCAAGAGAAGTGATTGAAGCCTTCCACATCAAAAGAAAAAAAACAATAAATGTGTCAGCGGGCTGTCAATTGCGGTCAGCGACGCAGAATTCAGCTATCTGTCTAGCACTTGCAGAACATGATATCAATGTTATAATAATTTCTTCCCTTGTTTACGGCGTGTTGTGTTGTTGTTGTTGTTTTTGATGTTCTTGCATCTTCTCATAGGTTGCACTGATTTATATATCATCTGTTTCTTTCCCAAATAAATGTTAATTGTGAGTGAGCCCTCGTCTGTGTTCTTTGCCTCTGTGCTCGTTCCCTGTGTGCTGTTTAGCCAAGATGGATTGTGTTTTTACCTTTGCCGATCGCTGATTTGAAATCTGGGACGCAGCCGCACCTTTTGCAATGCAGAGGCAACTTTCCATCAGTGCATCTGGTGGAGATAGCGGTGTTCACGCAGCCTGTAATTCAGACATCGCTACATCTGTCTGATATAGACACGGCCGCATGACATGCAAATTCGGTATACTACCGACACAGCACATTCCGTAAACGCGGTAACCAACTCGCCCATAAAGCTACGTTACTTGGACGCCTGGAGAGATTGAGCAGTGCGTCTCAACGCCACCGTCTATTCCAGCTAAAAAAGAACAAAGCCCATCGTGCCACACGCCATTCCTCGTTCTGCTCTTCTTATAGCACGCACTATGTTCACCGTTGTAAATGCGAATCATTTTTTAGCGAACTTCGGCTACTTTGAGCATATCTATCTATCTATTTGGAGAGCATGCAAAGAGGCAAAGCTGCTGGTGAGGATCAGGTAACATCAGATCTGCTGAAAGATGGAGGACAGATAGTGTTAGAAAAACTAGCCACCGTGTTTACGAGGTGTCTCCTGTCGGGAAGAGTACCAGAGTTTTGGAAGAACGCTAACATCATCTTAATACATAAGAAAGGAGATGACAAGAACTTGAAGAAAAACAGGCCGATCTGCTTGCTCTCTGCAGAATACAAGCTATTTACAAAAGTAATTGCTAACAGAGTAAGGAAAACATTAGAATTCAATCAACCAAAGGAACAAGCAGGATTTCGAATAGACTACTCAACAATCGATCACATTCATACTATCAATCAGGTAATAGAGAAATGCTCAGAATATAACCAACCGCTATACATAGCCTTCATATATTACGAGAAGGCGTTTGATTCAGTACAAATATCAGCCATCATGCAGACAATGCGGAATCAGGGCGTCGATGAAATATATATAAACATGCTGGAAGAAATCTACAGGGGATCAACTCCTACCATAGTGCTTCATAAAAAAGCAACAGAATACCAATCAAGAAGGGTGTACGACAGGGGGAAACAATCTCCCAATGGTATTTACCGTGTTCTTACAGGAGGTTCTCAGAAGCCTGGAATGGGAACAGTTAGGGATAAGAGATAATGGAGAGTACCTTAGTAACCTGCGCTTCGCCGATGACATTGCATTGCTGAGTAATTAAGGGGATGAATTGATACTCATGATTACGGAATTACACAAGGAGAGAAGAAAGGTGGGTCTTAAAATTCATCTGCAGAAAACGAAAGTAATGTACAACAACCTCGGAAAAGAGCAGCGCTTCGAGATAGGTAATGGTGCACTTCAAGTTGTAAAAGACTATGTCTACTTAGGGCAGGTAATAACCGCGGAGCCGAACCACGAGATTGAAGTAACCAGAAGAATAAGAATGGGGGGGGGGCACATTTGGCAAGCACTCTCAAGTTATGACAAGTAGATTGCCAGTATCCCTCAAGGGGAAGGTATATAACAGCTGTATCTTGCCGGTACTTAGCTACGGAGCAGAAACCTGGAGACTTACAAAGAGGGTTCAGCTTAAATTGAGGACGATGCAGCAAGCAATGGAAAGAAAAATGGTTGGTGTAACCTTAAGAGACAAGAAGAGAAGAGCAGAGTGGATTAGGGAACAAACCGGGGTTAAGGATATCATAGTTGAAATCAAGAAGAGGAAATGGGCATGAGCCGAGCATGTAGTGCGTAGACAGGATAACCGCTGGTCATTAAGGGTAACTAACTGGATTCCTAGAGAAGGCAAGTGGGCTAGGGGGAGACAGAAGGTTAGATGGGTGGATGAGATCAAGAAGTTTGCGGGTATAAATCGGCAGCAGGAAGCACAGGACCAGGTTAACTGGCGGATAATGGGAGAGGCCTTTGTCCTGCAGTGTCCGTAGTCAGGCTGATGACGACGATGATGATGATGGTGACCTATCTATCTATCTATCTATCTATCTATCTATCTATCTATCTATCTATCTATCTATCTATCTATCTATCTATCTATCTATCTATCTATCTATCTATCTATCTATCTATCTATCTATCTAGCTGTCTACGACTTTTAGCTCTCCTGACCGTTTCAATAATGGTATCAATACCAAACTTGGTGTGGCATAACATGATTGTATAAGGAACATGTTTGACTATTCACAACATGAAAATCAAGGTATGTATGTCATGAATGTCATAATTTACAATTAATGACCCTGCAGCTCTTGCGGTGGTTTCGTTCACATGGCATGTTTCAAAACTGGTATGGTGTGACATGATTACACGGAGAACACAGGTGACAGACCCTAACATGAAAACATGACATGTGTGTCATGTAACAACGTAACTACATGACACGCTCGTGATGCGCTGGCGGCCGTTTCACTAGCTTCACTTATACCACATTTGGTACTACGGGACGTGAATGGACCACGAAGGTATGATACTGGTGCAAACATGATAAACATGAGATGCGTGTCATGTAACAACATGATTACATGCTACGCTTCTGATATCGATCGTGGCTGTTTTGCTAGCTTCACATATGGCAAATTTTATTACGTGACGTGAATGGATGAAGAAGGTATGTGACTGGTGCAAACATGATGATCATGAGATGCGTGTCATATAAGAACATGATTATATACCACAGTCAAGGCGCCAATACATTTTGACGCGACGTGGTGCGCATGCTCGCCGGCGTTCATTTCGTCGCGTCACGCCGGTGTCGCTACGCCAAACGCCAATCCTGCCATGTATTCGGAGGCGCGCGCCGCGCTGCGTCGCTCTGACGCATGCGCGTTAAAGCGCGTCCGGCATTCCTCCATCACGAAAAGAGGGAGACGCAGTGTTGTCTGGGTAAAGCATCGGCGCGAAATGCAGCATGCCGCATTTCGCGCCGGTTGCCATCGGGCCACGCCGACGTACACCGGTCGCGCCTGGGTCAGACTATAAAGTGCTCGCGTTTTGCTAACGTAGTGTCACTGTGCCCAGCGTGCGCGTGCGTGAATGCTACATTGAAGTATATTGGGCCCTTCATCATGCGCTCGTGGCCGCTTTGCTAGCTCCACATATACAAAATGGCATTACGTGACGTGAATGAATGACAGAATATATGACTGGTGCAAACTTGATAATCCTGACACGCGTGTCAAGTAAGAGCATGACAACATACCATGCTCACAGCGTGATGATACGTGTGGTTTAATGTCTCAAAACCACCATATGATTATGAGAGACACTGTAGTGAAGGGATCCGGAAATTTTGACCACCTAGAGTTCTTTAACGTGCACCCAAAGCTGAGCACACGGGCTTACAGGATTTTCGCCTCCATCGAAAACGCAGTCGCCATAGCCGAGATTTGATCCCGCGTCCTGCGGGTCAACAGCCGAGTACCTAAGCCACTAGACCACCAAGGCAGGGCACGCTCACGCCATGCTCGCGACCGTTTCGCTAGCTCCACATGTACTAAATTTCGTATCATGTGACTTGAATAGATGACGAAGGTTAGCGACACATCCAAACATGATAATCATCACACGGAAGTCATGTACGTCATCATTTACCTTCACTTCACAACGTTGTGCTGATTTTAAAGTGACGTATCAACCTTTCTCATTCGTGCTTCGCATATCATCGATTCACACTGTACGTGGGATTTGCCATTTTTTAAACAGTAGGATCGCCTATAAAAGACAGTTTATGAAAACAAAAACGAGCGCAACCAAAATGACAGCAATACCGCTGTACTCAGCAGCTTTCCCAATTACCTGGGATTCATTAGAGGATATATTTTCTTGAAAGCGGCTTGCCATTTGTTTCTTTAGTGTTTTGTTAGCGCGCGGTTTGAAGCGGTTTTGAACTGACACATTATGAAATTATCCTCGTAAACGTTTTGTATTAGTCCTGAGAGTAAGAAGATGGGCTTAATGGACGAAGTAGAGGAGGGGAGTGAAGCATAGTGGAGAAATCAAGAGGTTGGAAAGGGAAGCGAGAGTGAGGAATAGGGCAACGCCACCAGATGCGCTGTTTCCTCAGTCTTCTCACCACTGCTTCATTTTTTTCCTTGTCATTCTAAGGAACCCTATTTTTTCTCACGGACAATACCAAACTTCTGCTTTTGCCCTAATTGCTGCTTCTCAGTTACGAATTTCGCTCTTGTCCGTCTTAGATTAAAGGCTATCATCACCCTCACTAGTCATGATTACTGCATACCTAGCCTGTGACCTTAATATCTCTTACAATGTGTGCAGGGTTCACCCAATAATACAAAATCTATCCCGTTATTTGTTTCTACGTTAGGGTTTTTTGTGTGGCTCCACCTTGTGAAAATTAATACGGTATTCATTACTACATGCCGCGTCTAGTAATCATGCCTAGGTTTTGCATGTAGTACCCCAGAACTTTTTCGAAGTACAACGAGAGCATATGAATTTGAACATATACAGAAAATGAATAATTGTCACTGAAAACCACTCTCGAGGATTTTAAAAATTAACTTTCACTTTCAAGGATCGGCGAGAACTTGTCGCCAAGCCTTGATAGTCAATCTCCGTTCCGGCTCATAAGATCCAAGCACCCTTTGCGCTGATAAAATGAACTAATTCAAAGTGTTCGGGTGATTGCGAAATATATCTCGCTGCTTATTGATCGCTTGGTGGACACTCAAGGAGGTAGTGTTTATCAAAAAACTTCGAATGACCTGCAGCGCGGACACTCAGGAGGCGTCCTTTTCTTTATTTGGTCAAAAGAAGTAAGTTATATAACACTGAAAAGGCGTAAGCCGTGTAAAGTCCGCTCAATATTGAGGTTTACATAGGAGCATAAGTGAGGGACAATGTCTTATATTAAAGACGATTGTGTTTTGCCATCAAATCATGTTAAACTTCATGACCTATTTCAGAGGTCACAGGGGGAATAGCTGTGGTGGGCAGGTAAGCCACCTTCACAGGGTGTAATGGCTCGCGAATGTTTACTGACATGTAGGGTTCAACGTCCCAGAACAATTATATGGTTATCAGAGACGCCGTAGCAGAGAGCTCCGGAAATTTCAACCACATGGGGTTTTTCAACGTGCACCCAAATCGGAGCACAAGGGCCTATGTCATTTTCGCCTCTATCGAAATTGCAGCTGCCGCAGCCGGGATTCGATCCCGCTAACTGCAGGTCAGCAACCGAGTACCTTAGGCACTATACTACTGCAACGAGTTCGTCACTCGTTGAACAATGCCTGTGAGAGCGTTCTGTATGGTGTCGACCGCCTGTTGGAAAGTAATCCTGGTCGTTCCGAGCACGATGAGCATGTCCTTAACCCCAGAACGGACTTGGCCCGTAGGTCCATCTTGCAGAGCTCCCATTTTGGGGGCAGGATTCAAAGAGGCCTCCTGACTATGGGTGAGGATGTCCTGAGTGGTAGGTGTGGGAGTTGGCGCCTGAGTTTGTTAGAGGGCTTTAACCTTCTGCGTCAGTTTGGTTAAAAGATCGCGTAGGTTCGCGTTCTTGTGCTTGAGTAGAGCTATTTCTGGGTTGTCTGGCAAGAGAGGAGGGGTGGCAGCTTGTGTGTTGTTTGCGTTTGAACCCTTTCACGAGGTGCCCCTGAGGGTCTCTGCAAAACTCACCTAGGTATTGTTGGTAGATTTCCTGACGGTTCCTGATGCGGACCGGGATCTTGAGCGTTGTTGCCTGGACCACGATGGAGTTCTGGAGCGGGACAGTCTTTCTTTGTCTTGGTTGAGGGAACGGGATCTTGCTTTGGTGTCGAAGGTGGAGAGACCGGCGTCTTGGTGGATAGCTTGGCTGTTGGCCCGTCGTTCCCCAATGCGCTTACGAATAACGTATGGGGTTTCATAACGAGCAGGGCAGATTTTTTCGGCAGTAAGATGAGGGCCGCCACAGAGAGAGCACTTAGGATCACAGTTGTGATCGACCGGATGGTTGCGGGCCCCACAGTCTCGGCAACTCTTGTTTCTGGGTAGGAACAAACGTCCATGCAGTATCCCAGATGGCCACACTGGTAGAAAATGTCAATTTGCTTCTGATAGAGTGAGCATGGGAGTAACGTGGGCCCTTAGGGGACCTGATAAGGCATGTCCGGGCCATCAAAGGCGAAACCACCCTTGTAGTTGAGGCGATACGCTTGGCTGCCCGGGCCGTCGGGTTAAGAGCAGTGACGATATTGTTGTGGATCTACCGGGGGGTCTCCGTGAGTGGGATCGCACGGATGACCCCCTTCGTAGTGTGTTCAGCTGCGGTTTCGTAGGTATTCACATTGTGGGTGACGCCGTTCATTTGGTAGAATGAATGCGGACGTACTGGTCTGCATGGTCCGGGTCAGGTGTGCTGACGATAACAATGTTTTGTTGTATATTCGGGCAGATGGTAACTTTTATGCTTTCGTTATCGGTGAGTTCGGCTGCTTAGAGAATGGCTGCAGTCACCACGGGACTGCCTACCGTGGCTATATGAAGGGCCCCCTTGGGGCGAATAACAATCTTGATGTCCTCCGTTGGAGGGAAGTGGTCGCATGCGGCCCACCTTTAAAACTTGAGCGTTCAAACGCTGTCTCGCTTAAGACCGGGGCTTGTTACTTGGGGCTTGAGATGATTCATCAGTCGAGGTCGAGTTGTCAGTGCCGCGTGGTGAGCGGCGCGATCGAGCAGTAAGCCAGCCAAACTCGGGGGTCATGTCTTCCGATGAAAGCATCCTGGCCGGCGACCTGGACCTCCATAGCAAAGATGAAGGCGGGGGCTCACGCTAGTGAGAGATGCAGATGACATCCGTCGAGGCACGGCCGGCACCGTCATAGGCGAGACGACCGGCGAGCACGCCTAGGCTTAACATGGCAGTACGGGGTGTGCAGTACCGGCTGAATTTCTAGTAAATGAAAAGTCCCACCAAAACAAAAAAGTTATGGGTAGCCTTGCAGCGAACGTTTACAGTTGAAGAAGCTGAATATAGCGTTTCTCTGTACAAATGCGCACTGTGTATTTCACCTTTCCGACAAAATGACGTCTTAAAACTAGTTCAAGTCTGAAGTAGTCTGAGTAGAAATGCACCGCCTAATGATAGAATCGGTGCTAAGGGGCATGGCATGGGTATTGTTAATGGGGCGGTGACGTCGGACTTGAATGCGTGTACTTATATATATATATATATATATATATATATATATATATATATATATATAATAAGGGAAAGAAGTGTATATCTAAGGGCTCGTTTTTCCGTGTTTTAACACAATATTAATGAGATATAACAGACAGTAATGCCAAGGAATGTACAGGGGAAGTTATTAAAACCAATAGAATGTAAATAAGAAGAAAGAAAAGTGGATGAAAAAATTACCAACTGTGAGCAGGAATCGAACCTACGACAAGACGGAGAAAGACGCTGGGGCTCGGGCGCGTGGGCAGCTAAGGGAAGGTAGAGGAAGAAGAAGACAGAATAACAACAGCTGGCCCAGGATCGGGTGTTGCCTCTTGTTCTCTGTCTAGTACATCACAATGGTGCAGTCCGACAAGTGAACACTCTGCAGAAAGCCACCCGTTCGTGTCTTCGTGGTTCGTCGGCAGTGCGGGCTTCTCCATCAAGGAACGCCGTTTACGCTTCCTTAGCGATGGGGTCCCACCCGCCACTTCAGCCACCCTTCAGACCATCTGTGGACGGCGTCCAGGCCTCCCCTGTGGTTCTAGGCCATGACCTGATTGAAATCCTGCAACCTTTTTATGGCAGGGATCCTGACCCTTGGGAATGCCTGCTCACGTTTCCCATAGGCTACATTCCCGTTGCGTTACTCTTTCAACAAACGAGCCGCTACGGAACGCCGTCCAGGCTTCCCTGCTCTTCGACCTCACCGGTGTGAGTGCTGCAATTGCTACTTACTCAAAGACCACGATCACTGACTCTTCGGGCTTAACGCCCGACAGCACCGCAGACCTGCGGCATACCATCGCGCTGCTCCGCGTCGAGACTAACGAACTGACAGCGTTGATCGCCGAGCGAGCTCCTACAATGTTGTCAGCATTGTGTGACATTAACGCAGTGTTGGATGTAGCTGCCTCATACGACCTTGAGGCAAGCACACCGGAGCAACGCAGGCAGCTTCACTCTTCTCTCTTCGAGCTCTCACACCAGCTCGACTGCTTTGCGTCAGTGATCTCTGCGTTTCTACCTGCCACCCCACCATCACCAGCCATCTGCGAACTACCGGAATTCCACGGGGTCTGGAACGACGCCGACATCTGGGTAGCAACCATCCACGCCCTAGCAATACGCGTGGCCTGGACAGAAAATCAGAAATGGTATGTGGCTATAGACCGTCTTCAGGAAGATGCAGCGGCGCGGCACTGGTATGAAGGTTGGAAGCAGCAGTCATGGGCGGTGTGGAGCTTCAAGCTCATAGCTGCTTTCGGTCTGATTCCCTGTGCCACCTCTCTATGCAACTCGACCTTTTCTCAAGACGGAAGTCGGGAAAAGCCCGACCTAAAGGATGCAATTCGAGCCCCTACCATCCTGTCATCTCTCAGTGACCAAGATGTAGGGAACAATCACGATCGTGTAACTCTGCCTTGCACAGACACTCCTGCTGTCATGGAGCAGCGGCCCGATGGTGCACCTGTGTCCGGTAGGTCTCTCACGGCAAATTTTGCGAAATGCCCTGCGACAGGCTCCTACGAACGCCATCCGGAGTCGTCAGACCATTCGGTAGACGCGGAGGCACCAGCCTCCATCTTACAGGACTATCTACCACGTCATCAAACGCACGTGCCTGTGTATTTCACCATGCTCATCCCTGACCAGACGGAAGAGGGTCTGCACGCTTTACATGATTCAGTGACTGAACATGAGAGCAGAGGAGTTTCCTGCTGCTGACCCTGACCAAAGTGACCGCAGTCCTCCTCTGCCGGTCGTGAACTCTGCATCGGTATTAGACCCGGGAATACCACTACCAGACCTTCATGAGGAGATACTGTCCTCACGCTCGTTGTCGTTTGAGGACATGGAGGCGCTCACATCTATCGTACCAGACACAACTGAACCCAACCAGACCATAATAGTCGGAAACAAAATGCACTCCTTACCGCTTCACAAAGCAGGCCCTTCCGAGGATGCGAACAAGATTAGCCGTAACCTGACACAGCCATGTTTGAAGACGGCTCATACATTCATTTTCGAAGAAATACATACGCTCAGCCGCGCAGACACTTGGCTCCCAAGGAATGTTTCCTTTGAGAAAATCCAGACACCTAGCCAGGCTGAGGCCACTGCCATTGAGAATTTGTCGAGGACCAGCCCTCGTGCTGTTCCCTCCCAGCACACCAAGTCTGCACGCGACACTTCGCCAGAAGTCACCAGCTGGACAACTTCAGAGAGTTCTGCTGTGGTATTGATGCTCAACCAAGAGCTGCGTCGCAACTCATTTCGAGAAATAGCACAAACGTCCACACGGCTGCCTCACAGAGCGTCCCACTGCAGTTCAGTTCACCAACAGCGGTGGGACAAACACCAACATTTCCAGGTTACTCTGCGACCTTGCCGGAACAGTCAGGGCCATCCACCTGAGCGGTATTCCATGAGTTTTCAGGAAACGTTGTACCATGGACGAGTTTAACCGCAGCGACATAGCCATTTCTGCCCACCTGAGTACACACTGACAGATATTCAAGCAGAGGTGCACCGTGGCATGCTCGAGGCAGCCAGTGTCGTCCACCAGAGACGCTTCCCCCAGACTGCCACTCCATGTTGCATTGTGGTTCGGGACGACCACCACGACGCAGCCAAGCCCACCCAGCAGAAACTTTGCCGCCAGCTCCGCGCGCGCGCAGTCATGGCCGAGTGTCAAGACAGAGAAAGATGCTGGGGCTCGGGCGCGTGGGCAGCTAAGGGAAGGTAGAGGAAGAAGAAGACAGACTAAGAACAGCTGGCCCAGGATCGGGTGTTGTCTCGTGTTCTCTGTCTAGTACATCACAATATATATATATGCTCCCGAAATTTCATAAACCCGGTAACCCAGCTCGACCAATCGTATCAGGCATCGGTACAATAACTGAACCCATATCAGGGTACGTGGGCAAACTAATAAGCCACATTCCATGTACCCTCACATCGTACATGAAAGACGCCAAACATTTTCTTCGAGACATTGCAGGTCTGTGTGTGCCCAAAAACTCGTACTTGGTTACTCTTGATGTCTCTTCATTGTATACAAATATTTCTCACGATGACAGCATAGCTGCATTACAAAACATGTACACAAACCATAGACAGTATAACACCCCAGATTTCTCTGCCGTCGCCGCTTTGACGAGGACGGTCCTCGAAATAATTCATTCGAATTAAACCAAGAGTATTTTCGACAAATAAGCGGGACCGTTATGGGCACCAAAATGGCACCCAATTATGCCAACATATTTATGGGAAAGCTAGAATCGGAATTCCTTGCACAAAGTTCCTTGAAACCACTGTTATACAAAAGATGCATAGACGAAATCTTTCTTATTTGGACCCACAGCGAGGACGAACTTCTCAGCTTTATCGACATTTACAATGCTGTACATCTGAACATACACTTCACACACACATACTCGCAAGTAACTGTAAATCTTCTTGATGTCACCATAACGACAGAAGAGGACAAGCTCTCTACAACCCTATATCGCAAACCAATGAATCGACAACAAAGCCTCCATTACCAAAGCGATCACCCGCGCCACTGTAAAAACAGTATTCCATACAGCCAGGCTCACCGGTTTAAGCGAATCTGCTCAAGAGACACTGATTTCGACACGGGCTCACAGAGGCTAAAACTCAAAATATCCCCCACATGTAATTGATGACGCTGTTCAAAAAGCGAGAAAACTGAAGCGTGATGACTTACTTATGAAGCAACCACCACAAGAAGAACCACAACGAACAAACCTCTGCTTGACTTACAGCACAAACTTCCCCAATGTAAACAAAATTCTTAAATGACCTTACAACATTCTGGAACAAAGTGAACGTCTGAAACGCGCATTCCCATCCGCTCCAAGAGTCGTTTACCGACGACCATGCAACCTCCAAGACACACTTGTCCACTCTTAAATCATTACCTCACCCCCCAATAGTTCATACTGACCTTGTTTAAAGTCACAATAAAGTGATGCGAGAAACACACAAAGCAACGAGCACACAATCCAAGTTTTCGATTAATATACGAGGAAACCTAACATGCGATTCCTCTAATGTAGTGTACCTACTCGAATGCAACGTGTGTAGTATGCAGTACATCGGGCCAACAGAAACACCATTTAGGATTCGCTTCAACAATCACAGAGCCCATGCGAAATCAGCCCCAAATCTACCCTTATCAAAACATCTTAATCTTCCCGACCATGCATTCGACAAACTATCAGTAACGCTTTTAGAGACGGGATTTAAATCAAACCGAGAACGTGAACAACGAGAGTCATATCTTATCCACCGATTTAACACCCTCGATAGAGGAATAAATGATACACTTGCAGGAATTAAAGCATTAGAAAACAATAACGACAATAATAAAAATAGTAACTGAGTTCACGGCACTGCAGCTGCGAAGGGTACTGGACAACTCAAAACAATTCTAAGTGTAACTACTCTTCCTAAGTACAGCTGTCGTCTGTTTTCTGTTTTTACTTTACTACCCAATCAAGTGTGCCAAGCATGACATGCCCAACAGCAACCCTGTGCACAGTCGGGAGGCCCCCACTGCACGCGTAATCCAGAAGCGGGCAAGAAATTCGCATTGCGCCCGCTTACCAGCCTCTGCCGCAATACGCGGAACCCCTCTTTCTACGACGAAATGTCAACGGGGTGCTGAGTAGTTAAAGGCTTAAACTTCTTAAAGGCTTAAACTTCTTAAAAAAAGTTCTTTTTGCCCCACTCCAAACCGCCAGAGCCCGGAGGCGCCCTCTGGTCGGGAAGAATGCGTTAGTGAAAGGAAGCATACACATACCACAGACAGCAGAAAGGTTAAAAGGAGAAAGGGGAGAGAGATGGAGGGGGAAGTGGAAGGAAGAGTGGAAGGGGGCGCCCGGGGGGAGTTCACCTTATATTCTTTCTTTCTCTCTCTTTTTCTTTCTTTCAATCTTTCTTCCTTTCTTTCTTTCTTTCTTTCTTTCTTTCTTCGTTTTCTCCTTTTTTCTGTCTTTTTTCCCTCTTTCCGTCTGATTTCAGATTGTATAAAGCTGAGCACCAACAAACTGTACCTTCAATCTTGATGAAGGTACAGTAGTAAAATAAAACAGAAAACAGTTTTCTGTTTTATAGTTTTCTGTTTTATTTTACTACCCAATCAATTGTGCCATGCATGACATGCCCAACAGCAACCCTGTGCACAGCCGGGAGGCCCCCACTACACGCGTAATCCAGAAGCGGGCAAGGAATTCGCATTGCACCCGCTTACCAGCCTCTACCGCAATACGGGACACCCCTCTTTTTACGACGAAATGTTGACAGAGCGCGGAGTAGTTAAAGGCTTAGAACTTCCTAAAATGCCCGCTTACCAGCCTCTGCCACAATACGCGGCACGCCTCCTTCTACGACGAATTGTTTACGGGACTCCGAGTAGTTAAAAGGCTTAGGACTTCCTAAAAAGCTCTTTTTTGCCCCACACCGAACCGCCAGTGCCAGTAGGCGCCGTCTGATCGGGAGGAATGCGTTAGTGAAAGGAAACATACACAGACCGCTGACATCAGAAAGGTGAAGGGGAGAAGGGGGAGAGAGATGAAGGGAGAAGTGGAGGGAGAGTGGAGGGGGGAAGTGGAAGAAAGAGTGGAAGGGGGGCGCCCGAGGGGAGTCCACCGTATATTATTTTTCTCTTCTTCTTCTCTTTTTTCTTCTTTTCCTTTTCTTTTTCTTTTTTTTCTTTTTTTCTTTTCTGTCTTTTTCCTCTTTCCTTGCCCTCTGATTTGATATTGTATAAAGCTGAGCATCAACAAACTGTATCTTTAATCCTGATGAAGGCCAGACTCTAGGCCGAAACATCGAAATAAGCCACGTTGTGACCGCTCACGGAGAATTTACTGGACTATATATATATATATATATATATATATATATATATATAGATATATATATATATATATATATATATATATATATATAATATATATATATATATATATATAAATATATATATATATATATATATATATATATATCTTTTTTTGTTTGGGTCAGAAGGTTCTTGAAACAGTGAATGTAACGACGCAATTTCAGCGTGCACCATAGCACGGAGCAAGTGCATCCACTCACTGATAAAGGCTCCGAAACGCGTTAAACGTGCTAAAAAGGAGCATTTACACGCTTTCGCAGGCTACGGCGCGCGCCCTCTCAACGCAGATGCCCCTGAGATCTTCAGCACCATGGGACAACAGCGCCGCCGCTAGTGTCACCTGCCGGAGAATCAGCCGAGATGCGGTGCGGCCGCCTCGTTCATTCCACTGCCCCCTTCTAGTACACTAACTGGGACGGCAGGAGAGAAACACGCAGCGCGCCCGCCATATCGGAGGCCATGCTTCTACGTGCTGCGCTCTCAACGCGGAGAGACTGCTAAGTCCGCTTCTCTCCCTGGAGCGGCCGTATTGTTTTACAATTGCCATTTGAAGAGTTACATGGGACTGCATCTAAAAAAGTTAACCACCCACAAACATTACTTCATATAACTTTACAGTTTGTTGCTGTCGCATTCATTGCTTCACCCTTGCAATGAAAATGCGATTTTTTTTCAGGCCCATTTAGCATGTGTATCTCACAGGCGATAAATACGTTTATGACATAATGAAAGAGGATGTGCAGCTTTTATTAAGGTTTTTACTATTCTCTGCACCATGACGGGTAGTTGAATTGTAACAGAAGTGTGCAAAAATAAATAACTGTGCGAGTCTTTTTCACATACAACGAAATGTTGTGTTTCAACTGGGGCTTTTTTAATATACGTTCCATGCAATTAATGTCGACAACGGTTGACTGGAAAGAAGCAGGTACACAACAATGAAGGCTTTCCAGTGATTTCAAGGTTACCTTTGTCTTTAGCGATACTATACTTTAGCAAGATTAATAGATGTTTACAAGGTGCCATAGGTGGTTGTATTACTAATGTATTTGGTTACCTCGATGACTATATTTGACTTATGTTCTTTTCATGTGTGTGTGTGTGCGTGCCTGCGTGCGCGCGCGCACGTGTGTGCGCCTTTGTGCGGTAGGAATGTTTTCGAATCAGTTACCACAGAGGCAGGGCTACAGAAATAGTTTTCGGGAGGGAAGGGGGCAGCTCCTTTTTTTTAATTCAATGTATGTAAGGAGAGGTTGGTGCCAATGCGTGGCGCCGGCTACTCCTCTTCTTTTGCACAAAAGTCAACATCGCACATTTTGTAGCAAACACAAGGCTATACATATGTACATATCACAACACTTATACAATGAGTTCACGTTTTTCAACACTGAGTGTCCGCACCACACAGAAATGGGTCCACACTGCATAGAAATGTGTCCGCACCACACTGCGCTTGTAAAAAAAAAGTAATCACGCCAATTTAAATGTTCACACAAAACATGAAAGTTCAATAAAATGTCTAAGGTGACCTTGTCGCTTAAATGTTCAAATGTTTTTAGAAAGGTTTTCCCAAAAATATCGTAGTGAAACACGAAAATACTGTTTTGAAACATACCACGGTTAACAGTAAAGTACATTTGTTTTTTGTTTAGTACTTTTGAGCTATTTCTGATTCCTCCAGAAAGTGAACGACTGCACGCGCTGCAGTGGCTTGTAGCTTTCCCTTTGGCCATGGACACAAGACTTTTGCAACTGATGAAGGTCGCTTATCCAAAGAATTGAGTTTTTGAAAAAGGTTTTTTCGAGATACGTCATGATTTTTCAATGCAGAAGAATGTGCTCCACGTCTTCTTGAGCTTCTCCACATGAGCAGGTAGGACCGCCAGCTTTCCTTAATCTATACAGGAAAGCCTTCGTGTAGGCTGTACCAATTCGAAGCCTGTGGATGACTGTTTCTACCGATCGGCTAACCTTTAACAGAATATTGAATTGTATACCGGGATCAATGTTACACAACAGAGAGTTTTGCACACCATTTTTGAACCAGGTTTTCTTAGACAGTTGACAGCCCAGCTTATTTATTAGACACCGTGCATCGCTGATCGATAGAGGTAGCAGTGATATATTATTTTCTTGGTGTGCTGAATGTGCAATGTGATCAGCTATGTCGTTCCCTGTGATTCCACGGTGGCTTGGCACCCACTGGAACATTATGGTGTGGTTTAAATCTTTTGCTATAGCGTACGTCCTCTGTATTTCGTATGCGAGCTCACTAGCTTTGTTCCCCAAGCTGATTCATTTTAAAGAAACTAATGAGGACTGTGAGTCATTGATAACTACCCATCGAAGTGGACCTGGCTGGAAACATATGAAGCGTAAAGCACAGAGTATTGCATAGAGTTCTGCCGTTGTGGATGTTGTGAAATGACTGAGTTTAAAAGCTTTTCTCGCTTGGTATGCAGGTACGAAGAATGCCGACGTAGAGCTTTTATTCAGACATGATCCGTCGGTGTACACGTGAATATAGCCTTCATAATTTGTACAAAGGTGTGTTAAAGTAAATTGCTTCATTACACTTATGGGCATATCATTCTTACAATTTATTCCCGGAATCGAAGTTGTAATACCTGGGACAGAGAGTCGCCATGGTGGTGGATGGGATGCACACGGAGGCCAGTATTCGTGCGTAGGCAGTAAACTCTTAAATTCTACTATAATTTTATCTATTATTGCAGCTGATCTCTCCTGAATAGCTCGGTATAGGGGATGATTAGCGTGTTGTGTTGCCAACCAAAGATAATGCCGGCAAGCTTCCGTAAATCTCATAGCACGAAAAATCGGTTGATGAGACTCCGCAATCACTTAAGCACTAGCAGATGCTCGCGGTACACCAAGACATATACGAAGGCTTCTGGCCAACAATCTTTGAATCCTCGCATCTAAGTTACGTGATATCCCTTGTTAAACCGGGGCAGTGTAAGCTATTCTTTGTCGAATTATTGCTGAATGTACACGCAATAAAGAAGAACATGAACTACCCCATCTAAATCCGGTCAGTCAACGTAATATATTGATTAGGGAGTTGACTTTGTCCTCTAAAGACAGACGTCTGTCTAAAATAACCCCTAAAAATTTGTGCTGTCGCACAAGTAGTAAGCGCTGAGAGTCTATTGATCTCGAGATGGGGCTGAGCAGGCAGATTTGGTCGAGTGTCATGTTGTGCTCTGTATGCCATGGCAAAAGAAAAAAAACAACAAAGATTTTGGAAGGAGGGGGTGTGGCACCATATGTGTGGGTGTGGCAGCCGGTGTGGTACCATGTGGCTATTCTGTTGCTCAGGAAGTGAACAATTCAACGTAAATGGAAGATGACTCTATAGTGGGGTACATCTTTGTATGGTAGGATACAGCTTTAGCAGTCTGCGGCATTTTTTTCTTAAAGGCTGATACGCGTGAGCCTGCATGCTCCAAAGGGCGCGCACTCTAGACTGAAGTCTGGATTGTACGCCCTTTGGTGCAGACTTTGGGGCAGGCTACCTACGAAGAGGCAAAACATATGTTTTGCCTCGATCCATGTTATTCAATCATAAGGTGGTACCACAAATGTTTTGTCTTATAAATACCGGCCTCAATATCTCAGGTTTTACTAAAACGAACCTCAATAATAGCAATACTTCAAGATTTTCAAAACAACTTATTCTACTTTTTCCTAAAGCTAGAACTAATTATGGGAGATTCACCATTGCATTTTCAGGCATTTCACTTTGGAAATCATTGCCATTGGATATCAAGTCATCTTCATTCTTATCATTATAACGAAGAACTAACAATCATTTCATTAACACTCTGTCGCACGCATAAAATTTATCACGTTCTTTTTCCTACCGGACACTTCCTAAATTACTTTTGCCAATTTTCAAGTGTTTTAATTTTGCCTATGTAAGAAATTTGGCTATGTTGTCTGCCTTTTCTCGCTGCTAGTTGCACGTGACATTTATCCCTGAATTAATTTATGTGTATTTCGTTTTACTTTTTCAATCTGTCTAATATTGTGATTATCATTTCCACATTTTTATCATTATTTTTTCTTTATTGCGATTGACGCACTTCACGTTGTACAAATTACATAACTCACTGTTTGGCGAGATCAGTGTAACACCCATTTATTTTCTGTTAAGAGGTCCCACCGACAATTTTCCATTCGGGACATCTGAATATATAGTTATGTTTACCTTGTATATTTATTGATATAAGTAAATAATTAAATAAAAGAAAAGTCATGAGCATCACGGCCGGTGACCCCACCTTCGGAGAACATTGCTGAGTGCATGAACCGGTCTACTTACTTCAGTCGTGGAGGTGATCGTCTGCTGCGCTTCGGGTGTCTGGTAGGGCCTGTCCGGACTTCTTAATTTGTATCCTGGTATAAACATTATCGTGACGTTTCAAGGGACTTACAAGCGCTGGCAGTACTGCCTTAGATCAGGGGTTCTCAGGCATGTTGATCCCAGGGAACCCTGATGAGCTCTATTAACTGTCAGGCAGATCCTCTCCTCCCCCAACCATGTTTCCATGACATTTTTTTGCATTAATCTCACGGTACATTCACATGCAATAAATTCTGAAGCAAGGGTATACAAAAAGTTTATTCACTCACATGCAATTAAACTCACCTTCCTTGCAACTAGAGATAGACCCGAGGCTCAGTAACAATTGTGTCGGCATCTGGATTTAGCCAATTTCTGGGCTTACATTAAAGATGATATATAGTCTTTCTCAGGATAATTGAACGCAGAAATCTTGGTCTGTCTGAATTTCTGCATGTCTTTCACGTGGTTCAGCCACCCGGCCAGAGTTTAAGTACTTGCTGAACACCTAGCCATCTTGAACTGGTGTTTACGTTAATACTTGCGAACATTGTCGATCAAAAAGCAAATATTACGCACATCTGAGGCCGAACGTCGATACGTAGTTATTAGGAGATGTTTTTTACTAGAAAATACATAGATACGTAATTATAAATACCCTAGTATTTCTTAGGCTGCGCTGAAAATGCCACGCTATGCACGGAAGAAGGCCGGCAGAAGATCGTGTTTCGACGGCATTTGCAGCGAAGGACGCAGACACACGGCCAATTTTTCAGATACGTATACGGTAGTTTCAAGAATGCCCTCTCACAGGCATATGTTATTGGAAATGACTGAAGCTTGGCCATGCGCACGGGCTTAATATAATGTCACCGATACTCAACACTGCGCGGCTGGTTTTCAGAGTATATGGCCGGCCGAGATGCAGGCGGGATTAAATGCGCAGCTCTTGCGTTTCAATTATGCCCTGAAATGATCATATTGGCACTCGGGCGTGGGTGGTAGAGGCTCCATAGATCAATCACATTTCGAATTCGCCATCTAAAAGTGACGTGGCAAATGCGAGACTATGGAAGATGTATCCGTGGCTCATGGAACCTGTGGAACCCACTTTGAGAAACAATGCCTTAGATCCTCCAAACTATTTTCAAACTTTTCATTCAATGATTCTAAAGGTTATGGAGGCGCTGGAAAGGAAAATTTAGGCAGCTTCGCCCTTGTAGGGCAAAGCCTGAAGCAAAAGCGGAGCTGGGCGGCGTTCTTCGTTTCTGTTTAGTTTTTTTTCACTTTCTTTATATGAGTTCATATCTGTGTCTTTCTTATATCCATTTGTTTCTGTACCTTCTTTTTCCCTCTGTTTATTTCTCCTTCCATCTTTTCAATATTTCTTTCCTTTCTCTTTCTATTTCTCGCTTGTTTCCCCTTTCTTTCTCTCTTTTAAATTTTCACATGCTATGCGTTGCTCTGACCGTTCTCCGCTCCCTCCACATCACCCGCACATCTCACCTCGTCCCCCTCACATCCCTTTCCCACCACGTTGATGTGCTTGAAATGGAGCTTGAAATATAAGGCTATGGTATTCTCTGCTAGCGTGCCTGAATAGCCGAATGGTTACGACACTCGCCTTCGAATCGTGAGTACGCGCGTTTGCATCCCGCGCCTCTCCAGTAATTTTTCTTACTCTCTCTCTCTCTTCCTCTATGTACTTATTCTCTCGCCCTTCAGAGTTATTGCGTCCTACTGACGAATCGGCGTACGTGTTCTGGGCGCGAAGCAGCAGAAAAAGAGATGGAAGAGAAACGCATGTCGGTTAATGACGATGATCATTTATGCTCACCTGTCAGAGAGTAACTGTGAGCTTAATTATGTCCACTGCCAAAACGAAGACAACGATGAGCGGATAGCATGCGCACGTCCCTTGCATAGACCCACCCTCCCGTGCACCAGATTGACAGGCGGCGCTTCCATTTGTGGGCATGCGCAGACAGGTCATGTGTTTATCGTCTTTTTAGTCGCAATGCGCCCTTTGAGTCGATGTTCAGCGAATAGAGCGGCGTGATGAGCTTTCGCGTCATCTCGTTCTCTTCTCTTGGGCCAGTTCCGGCACGCCTTAGCTTTTTTCACGATGAATGAAAAAAAAAAACAGCTGCCGGATTCGCATTTCTTGAAGATATGGCTGTAAGGACAAAAGTGCTTTGTTGACATCACTCGTACGTGGGCTCCTGAAATTTGGTTTTTATAGATGAGTCGATGTCGTCGACCAATGCGAGAACAGGAGCTTGAAATCAAAAAGAAGTAGTCAGTTGTCACGAAAAGTATGTTAAGCCCTGACGCCAATTGTAGTGTAGTTAGGGTATCAAATCCTGAACGTTCGCACTGTATAGGATCTTTTTGCCCTTCTGTCATGAAACTTGTTGCGCAATATATCAAATGTTTTCTCTCCTCGTGCACAAAAATAAAAAAAGAAACAGGCAGAGAAATTGAGGACACGTGATTTTCGCCCTTCCATAAGCAGTGCAGATTCAGTTAGGCGTCCGCAGCAGCTCTGCGGACGAAGGCGTCCAGTGATTTCCACTACGAGGCTGCGTTCGCATAGCAGCTGCGGACGCCCAGATAAAACCGCCTAACAACGCAGCTCAGTAATTTAGCTGTGTGCGTATGCATAGTGTGCGCCATTTACGACCATCCCCCTTAAAGGAAAGCTAAAGTGTCATTCCACGCATAAGGTCGCCCTTCATGGGACTCGCACCTTGTAGACACGCGTGCTTGCAGCATTCCATCGTAATATATGGCAATGAGTGCCGGGCTGTTTTTGAAAAGCGTCAGCCACATGGCGCAAAGGATGGGCGCACGGTGATTCGCGATGGTCTCCGGCGCTTCCCAAGAGAGGGCGCAGCACAGCCACAGACAGCGTGCCTCGCGTGTCCGCCCGCCCATTTGGTATACACACACGCGGATATGCACCCGAAAGCGTGCATACATGCATGCAGCACGCGGAACATATCCAAAGCGGTTCGAGGACACGGTGGAATGCGCGTATTACGGAGCGATCGAGCCGCGGGAATCGACCGTACGAGCTTCCTCTACTGAATGGGAACGGGCGAGCCACAGAGGGCACGGGAAGAGCACGCATCGCGACGGCTACCGAGGGGGCCAGGAAGCGGTACATGCCTTCGCCTGCATACAGATGGAGTGCAGTGCATGAAAGCAAGAGTACACGGGCGGTTTCCCTGAAGCCGCGGGAGCGCCTGCTCTCCAGGCTTCGTCTAAAGCGGCTTTCACGTCCCTCAGCCCACATGCCGCCGCAAAATACGTCGCAGAGCTTTACGCTTCTTACGCCCACCGTCCCGTTCTAGTACGTGATTAAAGAAGACCAATTTCGCTAATCGACAGTGAGAAAAACCAAAACGGGCATTTCCACACTGCCGTTCTCCGAATGACAGGCCGCCAAAACGTTCAACGGTAAAAAAAAAAAAAAAACTATGCTCGCTACCAGATTAGTTCTACCATCCGTGGACCACTATGAGAGTAACCAGCCCATCATGGATCCCTATTATTATGAAATCCAGGATGTTGCGGGTGCGAGCTCACAAGATAGAAGTGAGCGGGAGCGTATAGCTGCGCACATTTGTTACAAGCATTCAGGAAGCAGTGAGCGTATCGACTCTTGCGCAAACAATGGATATCGGCAGCACGATGGACGAAAGACGGCGGTGGATACTAGTGTAGCCCCAAATTACAGGTCATTTCAATGGTGTTTCAATGGCTATATGAAACGTGCCAACGTTCTCACTGTTCTGGAAAAAGTTGTCGAAACCATTTTTTATTGAAAAGTACGTCGACGAAAAACACTAAGTATGCACAACAATTTTGTAATTGAGCAGCGGGATTTTGATTATGCGCTTTGTTACATCGTCAAATAGTGAGGGAGAGTAAGAGCGAGTGAACAATTAACTGAGAGGTCTGCTTGGGCACATGCCTTTCGCGCATTTACCCAGAGGTATATAAACATAAGAAACAATGTTTCACTTCACAGGAGGAAAAAAAAAAGTTTCCAGAAGTGTAACCTGCCGAGGTGGTCAGCGTGTCCAATTCTTGCCACACAGGCCATAAGAACATGGTTAGGATCATGTGGCATAAATTTATGTTGCTGTTATTCTATCTCAATAGAAACTATCTTTGCAGTTGAGCGTTGCACGCTTCTATTACAAAACAACTTGTGCACATGTGCTACGGAAAGTCCCCCTCCTTCCTTTTGGTCTTTTAAATGCGAAGCATTTTTAGCGAACTCCTGCAACTTTGAGCGTATCTATCTATCTATCTATCTATCTATCTATCTATCTATCTATCTATCTATCTATCTATCTATCTATCTATCTATCTATCTATCTATCTATCTATCTATCTATCTATCTATCCGCCAATGACCCAAAGCTCTCTTGGTCGTTTTGATAATGGGATCTATACAAAAATTGGTATGGCATAACATGACTCTATGTCGTCCATAAGTAATAAGTCATAACATGAAAATCATTGCATTCATGTCATGAATGTCACGATTTACATCTCATGGTCTTACTGCTCCAGCGGTGCTCTCGTTCACATGACATATCGTTAAACTGGTATGGTATCACATGACTGCATGGCGAACATAAGTGACAGGCCCTCACGTGGAAAACATAACATGCGTGTTATGTAAGAACATGACTACATGCTACGCTCATGATGCGCTCCCGCTCGCTTAGCTAACTTCAAATATATACCAAATTTGGTATTTCGTCACGTGAATGGATGACGAATGTATGTGGCTTGTGCAAACATGGTAATCATGACATGCGTGTTATATAAAAACATGACTGCATACCACGCTCATGATGTGCTCGCGGTCATGACGCTAGCTTCACATATACAAAATTAGGTATTACGTGACGTGAATGGATGATGAAGGTGTATGACTGGTGCAAACATGATAATTAGACAGGCGTGTCATGTAATAAGATCACTACATGCCAAGCTTATGATGCACTCGCGGTCATTTCGCTAGCTTAACATATGCCCGATTTCGTACTACGTGACGTGAATGAATAATGTAGGTATATTACTGGTGCTACCATGAAAATCATGACAACGTCTCATGTAAGAACATGACTACATTCCACGCTCATGATGTGCTCGCTGTCGTTTCTCCAGCTTCACATGTACCAAATTAGGTATTGCTTGACGCGAATGGACCACGAAGGTACATTACACGTCCAAACAAAATGAACATGACATGCGTGTCATGTAAACCATGACTAAATGCTATACGCTCATAGTGCGCTTGTTATTATTTCACTAGCTTCATATATACCAAATTTGGCGTTACGTGACATGAGAGGATGACGACGGTATATCACTGGGGCAAACATGATAATCTAGATATGCGTGTCATGTAACTGATTGATATGTGGGGTTTAACGTCCCAAAACCACTATATGATTATGAGAGACGCCGTAGTGGAGGGCTCCGGAAATTTAGACCACCTGGGGTTCTTTAAGCTGCGTGTCATGTAAGAACATGACTACATACCACGCTCATGATGTGCTCGTGATCATTTCACTGGCTTCACATATAGCAAATTTTGTATTGCGTGACGTGAGAAGACGAAGAAGATAAATGACACGTCCAAACATGATAATCATTACATGCGTGTCACGTAAAACATGACTACATGCTTCACTCATAGCGCGTTTGTGGCCATTTAGCTAGCTTCACATATATCAAATTTGGTAACACGTTACATGAATGGACGACGAGGACAAATGGCAGGCGCGAACATGATACTATGACATTGGAGTCATGTGCGGCATAATTTACGTCCACTTCGTAACGTTCTGTTGATTTTAACGTGACAATTTAACCTTTCCTTATTCGTGCTTCGCAGAGAATAGATTTCTACTGTACGTGGGATTAACAATTTTTTTACTATGAACACACACACACACACACACACACACACACACACAATCACGCACGCGTGCTATAAATTGTATTGCAGAGTCAGTTGGCTTCCTCATTATATAGGTGTAACTGATCACGACGTTCGTATTTTGTACGTGAATTCGTGTTCAGAGTGGCGGATGTAGAACATTCTTTTTGCCCGTCACGTAGCATATACGTGAACGCTTAGCAGCCGACCGCATGTCCTGTAAACGTTTCCGTATGCGTCAAACCTGTTGGAGTCAAGGCAATCACCATACAATTAATGAGGAGTGGAAGTGAGGGGCCCAGTCTTCGTTTGACACAAGTAACAGCTGTATGTTATTATAATTACACTGTAGAAACGATAAAATAAGCAGAAATAGATGAAAATGGACGAAATAAGACCTGGTCACTGATGGGGGACCACATGTCACAGTTCGGAAAGCGATGACGATTAGCAGTAGCATAACGTTAGCCCAGTAGATATTTTACTAAAAAACAACTTACGAAATATGGGTCGGTGAAGTCTGATCACACGTGCACTCGTGTTGCAGTCAAAGTCTCTCCAAAATGTTTCGGCTAATATTTTGTGGGCCAATGTAATTTGTAGGTGCATTTTAAGGACGCCTATCTTGAGAGTGATTGTATAGTTTTAAGATTTTTTGTAAGCACACAAAGTTTCACCTTTTCTTTAACTTCAGTTCCTTAAAGGAAATACAAATGTAATAAGTAATGTTTATTAGCTTCGTATACATTGCAATGAGTAGTGGAAGTAATGTGCACATCTTGAATTGATGAACCAGAACAGCTGTAGTTATAGTCCAATATTTTTAACAACATTCGTTCAAACTGGATGTGATGCGTTGGGCTCATTTGCGATGGCCCAATGAAGACGGGCTGCATGAAGGAAAGCATTTCATTACTGGTGTCATCGAGAGGGAATGCATGGCGCCTTTTAACTAAGTTAAGTTGGCTAATAAGCATGTTTTGTCGACTATAGCGTATGTAGATGAGGTTAGGTGCGGCTGTAGCCAGCAGCCGCAGCCCATATGGCTTGGCATAGAGGCGTTCGCTAAGGGTTCGACGTAACAGTGTATGTTAAGATGTATTTTCATTCCTATCTAGATCAACTTTAGATTTTGAACGCGAAGCGCCTCTGGACCCTTTCTACCAGTCACGCGTGGCACACACCCGTATCACACGACCTTGTGATATACCGGCATGAGCCACAGAAGGTTCGCAGTCTATATCAACGCAGAAACAGCGATGGGCACACGGAATTTTAACGAACGAGCGTTAAGGAGCCCGTGTCGAAGAAAACCCGGTGCCGGCATTGACGGCATTCTCGAGCGAAATATTACAATTGGAGTAAAGATCACTCCTCGAGCCGGAATCGAACCCAGGTATTGTGCATTATATTCAAGTAGCCAAGGCAGCGCTTTCAAGTTTTTAGGAAAAAGACCCAACGCAAGTGTCATGTTGGTGCAGCGCCAGTTGTGATGTCGATGTTAATAAACATCGACTTCACAAGCTAAACACTCAAGCGTTGTTTTAATGCGCTAGCGAACGCTGCTGCTCATATGTGCATCATCGGATGGTAACGTGCACTCACTTGCGATAAAACTCGTGTCTCTGCTTAAAAGTGAGTGCCGACATTGCGTCGGACCATGAGGTATGCCTTCAGATTTCACTTCAATCAAATTAAATTAAACTAAATTCAATGCCTCAGAAGCGGTAAACTCCCATGTGTGCGACTTGTCAGAATTTTTCGAAAGATCCCTTGATGACGATGGACAAACTATTGCGGCGGCTACCGGGCTGCTGTAAGCAATTGAGGGAGCGTGTTCGATTCCTGTGGCCGCGGCGGCCACGTTGCACGGGACACGTAATGCGAGAACACCCGATACTTAGGTTTAGGAGTGACTTAAAATAACCCCACATGATGAAAATAAATGTGAAGTCTTTCGCTACGACGTACCTCATAACCGTATCCGAGTCTTGCACGTAAAACGCCCCAAACAGCAACTGCACGTGGCCAAATTTAAGATGTTGCTGTAATTATTACTCTTCAGTTGCGAAATGACATGTCCAAGCTTTGGCGACCCAACACCCTGTTACTGAAATGTTATAGTCCTGACGGTAATTAGAAATAAATCTCTATTCGTGTCTGGGGCAAATTGCTATCTGGAAAAAAGCTAAACAGTTAGGAATCGCACAATGGGGCTATGATAGTTGTTCGCGAATATTGTTGAACGCGAGCTGCCAGCGCTAGTCTTATACGTGAAACAAAGGAAATATGCATATGGAATACAATGTATAGTTCGACCTGGGCACCGTGCGGTAAAGTTTTTGACGAGCCTTTTATTTACATCTGAATGCGGCCGCCACGGCCAGGATGGAACCGACGTCTTTCGGGCCATGAGCTGACCACCTTGACCACTGATCTACCGCGACAGCTGAACGTGGCTGAACAGTTCTGCTCTTTCGTTGCTTGTTTGTTTGTTATATTTTCGCATTAAAAAGAACACCAGGATGGTGGCCCTAAATCTAGAGCCCTCTACTATATACGGCTCCTTTTTATTTAAGTTATACTGCTCCTCTTCTTTTAAGTTATAGTGCTCGGTTTCAGAAAAAAACAAAACAAAAGTGCGTTCCTTATTAACGTTCACAGAAGGAAGCATCTAACATTTCCGTATCCTCTGCTTAAACAACATTTCGGTAAAGGTAAGAATATACCTCACCTTCGTATGAGTGTCCATTGATAAGAGTATTGGTATTCAAAAAAAAGCATTGTACAACATCCCACCTGGTAGTTAAGACGTAACAAAACTCTAATAATCGTAACAAAAATAGAAGCTGCGCTCACATGCATGACCATTCTATATACGTAACAAGAAATTTTCATACATGCTCTATTAAACTATGTTCGCCCGTTGACGTTATGTCGAGCGATTCTTCGACGAATTTCAGCACAAATATACACATTTGTGTCACTGCATTTAGAACGAAAATGTCAATGTGCCAACAAAATTTATTCCGATACTTTGCCATCAGTATTAAGCCAAAAGTAATATTTTGCACGCTAGAAACAAACGTTTCTTTACCGGCATAGCACAGTGTTTACATTAGCAAAGAGCAAGTACTCGCTGCTCGAACGGGTATCAGCTGATATGACTCCAGTATGGAGGTGAAGAACAGGCGTGTCGCGTTTTTGTAGGTGGAGCTATAGGGTTTATTCTAAGGCTGCAATCGAATCTATAGCTTGATCCTTGAGGGACTGCAGTCATCAGCGTGCAAGTGAAAACAGCGGACGAGACGGTCACGCTTGCGAGATCAGTGGCGATATCTACCGCAGCTGAGCGTATATGGTTGGGCGCATCTCAGCAGCTCAGTTATGTGGTGCAAGTGCATGGCATTCAGCTCAAATGATGGGAGAAAGCGTTCGCTCCAATGAGTGGCTGCGACAATCGCCGCTCGTGTGAGTTGTTGACACGTTGTAGGCGGTGAGATGGGGGTCAAAAATGTAGTCACGGAAGCTAGATCTATAAATGGGATAAAAAGAAAAGAATAGACAACGTTGAGCGGTGAATTTCGAGAAGGGAGAGTCGCAAAGCGATACGTAAGTGTATCAGTGGTGATCAAATCAAAGGTTTAGCATGGTGATAATAGTAGGGGTTTAACATCCCAAAACCTCAGTATGATTATGAGTGACGGGGTGTACAGTGAAGGGCTCCGGATACTTCGACTACCCGAGGTTTTTTTTAACGTGAAACTAAATATAAGTACACTGGCCTCAAGGATATTCGCCTCCATCGAAAACGTGGCCGCCACAGCCGGAATTCGACCTCGCGACCTTCAGGTAAGCAGTCGAATACCATATGTAACCACTAGGCCACAATGACGAGTAAGAAGGCGATATGAAAGATTGGGTAAGTGCAGAGTTGGTGTTGTCAGGTTATTAAGGGCTCTACATGCAACCTCTTGCTATTTTTAGGTCATAATTTTCGCAATTTTCTCCCGAAGCTACTGCCAAAGTAAATTATTCATTACACAGGATTGAGTCCGGCTGCGGTGGCTGCATTTTCGATAGAGGCGAAAATGCTGTAGGCCCGTGTGCTCAGATTTGGGTGCACGTTAAAGAACCCCAGGTGGTAGAAATTTCCGCAACCCTCCATACGGCATCTCTCATAATCATATGGTGGTTTTAATACGTTCAACTCCACATATCAATCAATCAAATTATTCATTAAAGCTGATTTTATCTACTTGTCCGGACAGTATCAACGCAGAAGTGCTAAAAATGCTAAACACAGAAAGGTCATCTTACGATGTCTCATATTTTTCAACTCATTGTCATTCACGCAGCGCACTGCCTTTCAATACGAAATGTGAGAAGAATGTTCCAGTTCCTAAAAAAGCCCCCCCCCCCTCCCCCGCTTTTCAAGTACCACCCAATTTTACTTATTGGCGTCTACTCGAATATCCTGGAAAGTGCGATATTGGTGAAGTGGTCTATGACTAGGGGGAACCAGAACGTACGTCCTATGTACGCAGAAACTTGGTGAGCCCCGCTACTTACCAGTCATCCACTGAAAATTAAGAAGTCGTCCGCAAGCAAGAGCTTATATGCCACAGATGTCAAGTGAATCCCACTGCTCACCCACTCCCGCTCCCCTTAAACAAAGGAGGGAGCACTCAGCCCGTATAGACAGCATGCAGTAAAGATTTCTGGACTAACGTCAGCAATGATTGAGGACGCCGTAAGTGAAGACTTGGGATCAATACAGTGATAAGCACTGGGACCGCACATTTCAGTGACCATCGCTCGCCAAAAACACTCTATTGACTGGGAGGTGATATAAATATTTCATTGACTTTTTCAGAATAATTTAACATATATTTCCAAAACTTTGCTCATGTGAAACACAACTTGCGCTTTTTGCTCATGGCATTCATACTATAACTCAAAAGCACTCTTCGTTGAAATGGCTGGACACATTTTGTAAAAGGTAAGAACAGCGCGAAGTAGATACCACAGCAAAGGCACGGCTAGAAAAAACGCTAACAACTGAAGGTTTCATTGTTTTGAAGCAATAGAAAAAAAAGCGGGCGGGGAAACATGGCACGTATACATTAGGCACATTCAAGATAGCTGAACTCTTTTTGCTTATAGCATGACGGACAGTTCACTGACGCAAGTGTCACTCCTTAGTTTGATATCGAAGGCTGCGGATATCAGACGGCTGTAGTACATGCTTGCGTATCGTCCTATCACCTCGTACTTTTCAGCGTTATTTATCGTAATTTATCTCTTACTGCGTAACTTATCGCCTAAGCATTGACGCGACCGATAAGCTGGTACTCCAAAACGATTTAGTGATGTTAGGTCAATGGTACAATGGCTCATGAACGCTTTTGAATACCAACAAATCATGCTTGGGTTCCTTTCATAGACGCCACGGGTGTCCAGAATTTAAGTACTATCTTAGCGGTCACAATGTCACTATACCAAATCTTGATCAGTACTTATAATGTGCATTATTCTATCCATTTACCTTACGTGGGAAACGCATATTTTTAAGATTACTAACGACGCTATCCATACTTTATGTTGCCTCAAGAGATTATACCACATGCCTCCTCTTCGGTAAAATTACTAGCCTACAAATCAACAGGACCCAAATCAGAATATAATAGCTCTCCTTGGGATCTTCCTGGACGCGTTTTAACCGATCTCAGTGAGCCGACACCAAACCGCGCAGCCAGATTTGTACATTCTGATTACTCTTAAACTGACAGCAGGTCTACAAATTTACAAAAAACAATCGTGAGGCTTTTCTTATATCGTAATTTTGTTTGCGTGTTTTGCCTAACCGCTGTTTTATCAATCCAGCTCATTGAATTTCTCAACAAATGAGCCAAGTTAAAGCTGTATATTCTCCTGGTATTCACACAGTTTCACACACGCAATGATTTTTTTTATCACTACCAAGACTGTGACGATTTTCGTTTATGTCAACCTTGTTCACTTCAACACCAACAATGAGTCTTTTTTGTCAACATCAACGAACTTGCATTTTTTACCCATCGCCAATGTAAATAAAGCACTGTGTGCAGGGTTTTTGAGTTATTTGAAATAAATAAATAAATAAATAAATAAATAAATAAACTTTGCGGCACTACTAGCTTATGCGCCAATATGATTTGAAGTTCCCTTAGGTGAGCTCGACGAGGTCTAAGGAGCCTGGAATATATAAGACGAGTGAACATTTCACGAAAGTAATGCTGCTCGCGCGTGTAGAGGTGATTCCGAGACTGTGCTGTGCTAAACATTGTGCATACCCGCGATAAAGTTGAAACTACGCAGTGGCGAAATGGTAATTGCGGAATAGAGGCAGCAGCAGCTCGGTGCTTGGGGCATCGTGGGCAATTCCGCCAACCAAACGTTGTGAGAGTTTTTGCAGGAAGGTCAGATCCACGTGCCCACCGAAGGAACGCCGTACCATTCTAGATAGAAGCCACGGTTTTCGCAGCGACACGACGCACGCTCGCCACTTTCTCAGGAGCAGTGCGTTTTCCTTTCACTGTGACTGCAGTGGCTCGGCGTGCCGTCCAGTGGCATGCTCGGCAGCAGGTCCTCGCAATGCGGAGCGAGCGTGCACAGAAGGGGTATTTGCCTGACCCACTCTTCCTCATGCGGCCAGCAACAAACTGGCATTAGACCGGGGCACGGCGTCCATAGAGAGACCCGCCACTGGAACGAGCCCGGCTGCTGGGCTGCGGACGCTACGATTCCCCCCTCCCCATGACACATTTATTTCTCTTCTCTCTCAAAACAAAACACAAACCAGGCACATGGTGTTTCCCGGCTTCCAAAACAGCGTCGCAGGCCAATGGCTCTCTCTGAGAAACAAACGCCCGGCTGATGGAGAAAGGAAAGGAGAGCAGCATGTGGAGAGGCCTTCCTCGTATACGACCCTCGCTCGACCGCTCCAGCGACCTATGCCAAGAAGAGAATCGCCACAATTCGGGGGACCGTTAAAGGCTCCGTTCTTTCCAACTGCACGACGAACATAAACTTTCACCACTCAGATTCAAGCGCGCGTAAGCGAATCGCGGACAGAAATATTGACAGCCCTCCGAAGCATTCGTCCTTCCGGCCCCTGCTCGGAGAGAAACGGCAGGAATCATTCACGCGACAAGTCTTCGTATTAGCAGAAACTGCAACGCCTTTTTTTTTTTCGAGAACCGCACAAGATATCTCGTCGCGTGCTGCAGTCTATGGCTCGGTTGTGGTCGCTTTTATAGGCTTTGGCAGCGCCGGCGTGGTTTTACCTGAAAAGTCTTATTAATTTGTCACCATGGCAAATATTGCGCTGCTCCTATCCATTCTACTGTGCATCGAAGGTCACCGCGTTACGGCGATTGAGTCACCGATGGCTGCTTCGGCTCCGGAAGAGTGGTCCAGAGTAACGGCGGAAGCTGAAGACATGGAGGAGTCCGTCACGACGACAGAACCTGCACCAACCTCGACGTCCGAGTACGACCGTTTCGTGCATGCGGTCCGGACCCAGGAGGCCGACGGCCGCAAAATGATGGCCGAAGCGCTCAAGAGGATCCTGCCTCTCATGATCCGCATGGGACACGAGTCTGGAATTTCGAGCGACTGCCAAATGGCATATTTCAAGAACATGATGGGTGTCAAGGACCTCAAGGCATGGGCGCTAAAAAGTGAGTACGCAGCACGTGCCTTCCCAAGTGCCTCGGGAAGTTTGTTCCCTGTTCTGAACTTTAATTCGATGCACCGAGGTGATGTCGCTGTACTCCTCATTGATCCTATATAGTCGCAAATCAATTGCATGTGATACTTTGCATAAGCATAAAAAAAAGGCGAAGAATATGGATACTCCACTCTTAAGGATGCTTGACACTGCTACTTTAACACATGCACAATTTCATCGCTGTTGCGAAGCGACCACTCCCACTAAAAAAGAAAAAAAAGAAAGTGATCCACAAAGTGGTGCGATGCATGGGCTCGCATCTCAATTTTCGTGGCGATTTGTTTCTCTCGTCTAGCGCTTCACGCTGACCCATTTTCACTGCAGTATATGCCGTGATTAAAAGCGGAATGCTTTTAATGCGGCGTGATAATGTTTTAGTTGTAAATGAGCTTTTCTTCCACAGCTTGTAGAGTAACTTTTTCTATTTTAGAAGCACGTATACGCTTGACATGTATGTACATGCACGCTAAGAAAAGAGCTGTTCTAACAGCGCCTTTGACATCAAAGAGAACACAACGAAGTAACCTCGATCAACCCATGGCTCTCAACTAGCGACTAATCTTCATCAACGAAAAAATATAAATACCAGCAGATAATATACCTCGTATGCGAAACAGTAAGAAGTGGCCTTGGGTGTTCCGTATGCGGTTTGCGCTACCATTCGAATATGCAGTTCAACCAACTAGACCAGGCAAATTGACTACATTAAAATCAGAAGCATAAAAAATAGATATACACTCACGCTGACATACCTTTCAAGCGTTAAAAAAAGTGACAATGAAATACTTTTTTTTCTTTACAATCCGCTTACGACTATATTGAGTTTTTCAATAACAAACTAGAGTTAGAAAAAGGGCAGGTATTTTGTAGCGATGCCAATTAATCAATTCTGTGCGAGTCTCCAACGCTCACGGCTGACTGATCGCATTAGTAGAGTGGGCTAACTCTAGCTCTGACCAATAGCCAAGCGCGGAGACCGTGAAAAGGCCATCGGAAAAAGGCATCGCTACAAAATAACTTCCCAGAGAGAGCGAACATGTGACGTTTAGGAGAGATGTTCTAGGTGCCATAAGTTTAGGACGACTCCTTCGCGTGTGTGGGTGTTTCACTCCCACACATCTTTTCAGTGCCGTGTTGGTTGGTTCAAGTTAGTGCGCTTTGGTGGCGGGGTTTTCACCTCAGTTACAAATATTTTATGCAATAATCCTCTTCGTTGCGAGCAACAAACAAGGACTGACGGACACCGGTGCGTGTTCGTCGGTTCTTCTTTTTGTGTATTTTTTATTCGCCAACACAAAGTGTCATTTAGTGAAAGCAATACAGAATTCTAGAACTACAATATTGTGCATCATCGTGTTGGTTCCGTACGTGATCATGGTGTGTAATTAAGCGTAGCTTTTTGTGACGAGTAATTGCTGACGAGCATGGTAACATAATCTTTTTTATCAGATTGAGATCGGGGGAGTAAACTACTCATTATTCTTTCCCATGCCATCTGATACCCACTTTATGGTAAAACTCAGCACAGAAATACGAACAGGATTATGTGAACACCATGCATAGTAATGAACCAACATAATTCAGAAGTACCAGTAGGTTAAGTAAGAATTTGAAAGCTGCAGGCCTTATAATAAAACGAAGAAGTAAGCTACAGTCTTTTTCTCGCTCATTTTGATGGTAGAGTCAGCCACTATTATATCGTGATTTTGGGACGTCAAACCCCAAAAATTAATAATATTAGAATCAATCACTGTTTGCCTACATATGTGATACGCAGCGTCCGCTTCTCTCGTTCTCCTAATTTATTTTCACTATCGTTATATCACCTTCTCAAGTAAATAAAGTCATGATATGAAAAACTTGCACTAGCGAGAAGCACTGATGAAGCAAATGTGTAATCAAATCATGACGGTATATTTCCAGATATTTCCAGGTATAGCTTTAGTTCTCTATTAGCCTTTACTTGGAATATATATATATATATATATATATATATATATATATATATATATATACATATATATATATATATATATATATATATATATATATATATATATATATATATATATATATATATAATATATATATATATATATATATATATTCTTCGTGCCCCGCCGCGGTGGCATAGTGGCTAAGGTACTCGGCTGCTGACCCGCAGGTCGCGGGTTCAAATCCCGGCTGCGGCGGCTGCATTTCCGATGGAGGCGGAAATGTTGTAGGCCCGTGTACTCAAATTTGGGTGCACGTTAAAGAACCCCAGGTGGCCAAAATTTCCGGAGCCCTCCACTACGGCGTCTCTCATAATCATATGGTGGTTTTGGGACGTTAAACCCCACAAATGCTATATTCTTCGTGTCAGGATTTGCAAGCTCTGCAGATTTGAAACTACCCGTTTCATTACTGTGGGCCAAAGAAGCTCTTTGCCAAGGAATAAGAACATCCAGTAGTTGGGGATATATTAATAAACACGCGAACTTAAAATATATGCACTTATAAATGCCTAGTTTGTCACGCGCATACGGAGCATATATTTTTATATTTGCTGGGAACATGATATTAATAGTAGTTGTGAAGCTTTCGACATGAATATTGTTTTGTGCAAGACAAGCTTATAGCTATTTACACTGCAGGGCTAAATTAATAGCGAAGGAAGCGGCGAACGAATTTCTTTCGCATACCTTTCTACATTTTCGTTCACGTTCATATTACTGCGTGAACGATGCAGGTACTTGTTGCGTTAAGCGTGTGCAAGGCCTTATACGTTGGCCTTGTATGCAACTGATTGTCGAGAATAACTGGCCGTGCACTTTCGGCATATATATACGATTGGGTGAAACCCGCAAACGTACTCCGGACCGGCGCATGTATATCTCGCAGCATCCTCGAATCGATAGGTATATCATACCAAGTTTGTGGTGCTCGAACGCGGGCTTATGGGAAAGTTTTTCAGGACCGATTAGCGATACCGGTCGCCGAGGCGAAAGGGCCGAACGTTTAGGTCGTCCAGGTTGCGTGCGGGTCACGCGTACGAAGCGAGTGGGCGCACCGAAGGAGTGCGCAGTGCCCGGACGTGCTCTGCTAATGAATGGCCTCACGACGGCGGTGGCCACGTCGTGCGAGGAAAGAAAGAAGGAAGCAGCCACAGCGAGACACAGCAGAGTGTAAATTTCAGTCGTGGATATGATGGCGGCTGCCCGGCGCTCTGCCAGAATCTTTCCTCGCTTTCCCGCCGACTGATAGCCATTCCCGCTATTGAGCAGAAGCGCTTCTTCCGAGAACGCATCCTCCTCATCTCCGGCGGTGCCGTGATCTTCGGCGTGGCCGAAGCGTCCTCGCCCGGAATAGGGTCGCTCACGCGTCACTGTAGGGCTGCGGGCGACGGCGGACAAAAAAAGCAGCCCAACGCGCGGAGAAAGGCCGAGAACGGCGTGCGCTCTTCCTTTTCCGTCGTCGTGCGCGGATCCTCGGGCAACGGGATTTCATTTAATCCTGCTGGCCGTGGCCAGCCGCTGTCCCCAATCGTCGACGTACTCGCGCACGTAAGCGAACGCAGCTCGTTATCGTTACTCGAGATCGCGTCCGCAAGGAATCGGGAAGAATCCGTGAGTGCGCGGCGTGCGCGCGGTTTTATTATTTCTTTTTTTTTTTGTTCAGCAGTCAACCGCGCGCCGCGGAGCATGGAGCGTAGCGGCGGCAGCATGCCGTCGGTCGACCGCGCCTTTTCACTTAGGGCCTCGTAGGGCCCCGAGCTCTACTCAGCTACGCTGGGCTGATCAGTCGACTATAGCGGCATTGTCACCGTTGCGTCACGTGTAGCGCTGGTCTCCGAATCCGCATTGCGAAGGTAAGCGCGGCGATCGTTCCCCACTTGGGCGTCCTGGTAAAAGCCCCAAAGTTTGAGCGCGGGTTAGGTATACGTGGTATACGTACGTCTCCACTGAAAAGGAAACCACGTCACGCTTGGTTATTTGCCGGAAATAATTTCTGGTATCCACGCTCGAGGGTCTACGAGAGCATTGCACTCGGAATGAATGCTTGCTTCGGAAAGGCCGTTCATTATGAGTGATCTGCCACTGATATTCTAGCAGACTTTGAAGTAAGAAGACCATGCGGCTTCTTTGGCATTTATTTTTTCAGATGACATCCTCCAAAAGAGGCAAAATCTAACATTCAGTGAGAGAAAAAGTAGTGGCGCTGGCAGTATTATTCGCGCAAAGGCAATAGATATGACCAGTAAGAAAAAGAGATTATGACGGCGGTGGTAAAGTGGAGAACTATTGTTTGCATGCAGTATATGCTCTTACCACAATGAATTAAACCTTTCTGTAGAAAACCTGTGTACTTCCTGCACTCCTTCCTTCTTTCTGGAGACTCAGCCTTCCTGTATACTGAGTGTGTACGTTTTCTACACGTATCTTGGGGCTTTCCCGTAAAATTTATACGGCAGACTTTCTGAGGCCTAGCCACAAACGAATTCTACTCACTTTGTGCGGTTGCCTTATATAGACTGCAGATGTTACGCGGTGTGGTTGTAAACCGATTCTGTGCGCTGTCTATAGTTAGCACGGGCTATTTTCTAAGCAATGTGCAATGAAATTTTTTTCTTATACCGAGAATAAAAGTTGGCTTGTGTATGACATTGATTTCAGAGCTAAAGATATTGCCTAAACTGGCACATCAGACATAACTCTTGAAATAGTACAGCTTTTGTTGGGTCGTTTCCATATAAAAAAGAACCAGGTCCTTCGTTTTACACCAGTAATAATACATACAAGTGTTTCTAAAACATGAACACATTTTGGTGCACAATTTCAAGACGCATTTCTGTAAATAGGCACAAAAGGCAGGATTTCAGCAAAATATAGAGATTTATTTATTACTGATCGTCTTCAACTTCATAATTGGCACATTACTTCTAAAACTGTTATTTAAATAGTTAGTGGAATAGTTTTAAGTAGCCCACGTACTCCACAATTTCTCTTAGTGTACAGGGTCGGCGTCTTCATATAATTCGTATAATGAGAGACAATTTCGTTATCGACCGCAGTAGATATGTTAATTAAGATGGAAAGCAAGGCATGTTTACCCCTCGAGCAGGGCGAAAAGACGAACACGACAAAACTGCGGCCGCGATTCCGATAACAACGACCGCCATTCTAATGGCTTGGTCTTTCAACGTCGTTTGAGTGCCAAGAACTATGATGCTATAGCCGGGTTGCCAGGTTTGGCTACTTTGCTACAATTTAGTCAAGTGGCAATATTTTGGAAACTTTTTCGTTCCGTCGATTTGAGCCAAACTATGAATATTTGGTCATGTTGCAGCAGCTGGCGTATGACTATGCGGAGTGAAAACATGGCAGACAAGTAGTGTTTTCAGCTCCTGAAATAGAATTAGGCACTTGCATTACACAAAATAGAG
Source organism: Rhipicephalus annulatus (assembly GCA_013436015.1). Lineage (NCBI taxonomy): Eukaryota > Metazoa > Arthropoda > Arachnida > Ixodida > Ixodidae > Rhipicephalus > Rhipicephalus annulatus. The sequence goes on along the minus strand of WOVY01001288.1, from coordinate 496,645 downwards.
TGTTTTTAGATGCGTGGCTTGGCCTCAAGAATTTTATTTTTCATGAAGCCTTGTTTTGTAGACCACATATTGTTGAACACGATGTTAAAGTGTGATTGGAAGGGAAGAGGACAACCGGAAGCGCTCCCGTCCACTCTGCAGTGATCAATATTAGAAATCCAGTATGCTTCAGTGATTTCTTAAGATTTGGTTCTATTTGCGACTCAGAAATAATAAATACTTAGACTACGCGTCATCACACAAGAATTTACTCCGAAAATGACTACGATATATGCTTCGATGCCATCGTCCCAGTAATCGTGATTTTGAGCATAATTATGTCCTACTCGTTTTTAATGTCGCCACAAGGCTGTTTTTTACTCGTTGTCCTCTTGGGAGAAGTCATGCAAGGAGCCTGAAGGGAGTGTCACAAAAGAGTTTCATGAAAAGGTTCCTGGCGTTCGCATTCCTTTGATGCGTACGCTATTTTATAGATAGACACTTTTAGTTGGGTGTACGAAGAAGCTACGTACGCTGTGAAAATTACGTTGCGTACGCGGCAAGTGAAGCGTGCGACAACATTTATAGTTTAACGTAACTTGATGCGTTTCACTCAAATAGAATAATGGTACGCGAGATGCAAGGGTTTTTAATGCTTATTAGCACCACCGGCGTTAGAAGTATATGCTAGGTCCCACTACCATGGTCCCAGTAATAACGTGGCCTCTGTGATCTGCACAAAACTCATCCTTACTGCCAGAAGAAGGGCCACCAGCGTACAAGTCATGCCGTGGCATTCGCTAAGTAGATCTTTAGCATCATTCGTGGGTGCACTGAATACGCACGTTCATCTTTGCTGTTTTGTATTTGGGTGCGCAATGTGAAAATGGTGTCTGATTGGGCATGGCCGCACTGGATCGACGCCAGCGTTCTATCCAGCGCTGCTGTGGATGAGGCTTAACGTACACCGCAGCAAGTGGTCGCGTTCCAGGAGTTCATGACCTCACGATGTACTATCGGCACATTTAAGGAGTGCAAGCTCGCACAACGTCCAAGGCGTGCTATGTTGCACCATGAATAAAAGTACGTACCAAGCTGCCGTTTTATTCACGGGTTCATTCAGCGAGAGGCCTGGCAGAAAGAGACGCGTTCCCGCACACAACCTATCGAAGACAATTCTTGAGGATTTTAGTGAGACGCCAGGCAATATCTTCTGAATCACCAGGATGCCGGAACGCACCGCTTGAGTTTACCTTGTCTGGCATGAAAACATCACCTTTCATTGTTAAGTACACATGCCTCGCATTAGGTTAGCTGTTGCTGCCTGCTTCGAACTCCACTATTGCCATCACATACTCTCGTTCTGGTTTCTTTGAGGTCTCGCGAAAACATAACGTAGCAAGCGCTACCTTACGTACGCAGCGTCTTGTTTCGGGCGTACGCGCGCATCTCTGGAATCGATAGGTTACGCACTCCACATGCGCAGTTCTCTGCCGTGGAAGTGTGCGTACGTGGGCTCGTTACGTACGCCCAACTAAAAGTGGCTAATATGACCTGCGTACCGAAGTCATTAGCGAATGACGTATACGCAGAGGGACAAAACGTTAACGCAAAATTTTTCATACCTTATTCCAAGACTGCCTATTTTTGTAACAGTGCAAGAACCTTCGTTATCATGCACCAAATAATCGATATAAATTAGTTAATTTATGTTTAAATATCAGTGATTCTGATTCTGAAGAATTGATGTAGCCTTTATTTAGGCGTTCACCAAAAGGCTTTTACATTCAATGATATATAACAAAACTACGTCACCACTGTTTTCACAGACGCGTTTTGCTACTTTTACTGTCCTTGGCTCAAATTGACAGTTTTTTTGCTAGTTTTTCCGACTTTCTTTCACAACATTTTGTCTTTTCAACCTGGCAACCCTTATAGCTCTAGGAAAGGTGGCATCTTGAATAGTATCGAAGCGCATGTAAACGGAAGCACATCCAAGCGAGGTACATAAACGAGGTACATGCTTGCGCGCCACAATTTTAACGGAATATGTGGGGATTGTGTTTGGTGAAGCACACTGCGTGTGAGAGTATACTCGTGTGTCTTGCTTGTGTCCCCGTTACAATCCAAAGACATCATGCTCACAAGTTCACATCGCTACATTAGGACACACAGATCGGGAATTGGATCTAGGTGACCGAATATGCATTTTTTCCCACTGTTTTATGACTTCGCAAAAGACATGCTTTCCGGCTTACCAGGGACGTCCCGTTGGGGAGGGAGAAGCTCATGCCTCTCTCCCTCGTAAGGCCCCTGCGGCTTACCGTCGTATATTCTCAAGCGAGATCACTGATTACAACTGGAATTATTCCATATTCACTGAAGCTTTCACTGTGTGGGTCTGAGGCCACTGAACAACGACTAAGGCGTCTCGCGCGAAGCGCGTGATTAAGTGTAAGCCTCAAGTGTAGCACTTTCGTGGCATATATACTCAACGCGGGGCGTCCGCTTGGATCTCAAGAAGCACGACGCCATCCGTTTACTGTAATCATGACAGAATTTAGCTGTTTGTGCATGCGCAGTCACACGGAAAGCCATTCATCCCCGATTATGTGCCCTGAGCGATGCGGCGACACCGTGCCGAAAACGCGCCGTGGACGTTCCACGAGCTTTACGTTCAGCTCTGGAAATGCACGCGGCGTTCCTTACCTCCATGGGGCGCAGCGCGCCGTGATTAAATAAGGAGCCACATAAACGTTAAGTGATCCCCAATCGGCGTGATAAACGGTGACATCGAATTGTTCCCGGCAGAGCGGGTGCGCGCACGAGTGCGCAGCCTCCATTCCTGGCTGAGCAGCGGCTTCCTACGCCGGGGCTTGCATGAACGGCGATCCTCTTCCTGGTGGCTGCGCACCTTGCGTGACCCGCGTTGTTCCGCCCAGTTTCTCGTCTCGGACAAGGGATGCATGTGTAACGGTAGCGGGGCCGGCAGTAACAATTAAGGAGTACTTCGCTCGCGGCTACTTGGCTACCGCGTGCGCAGGCTCAGTTGGAATGCGGCTCTGCTAGGTTTGGAAAAACCCGTGATAAACAAGTGGGCATTCAGGGGCGCCGAATTAAGACTATTTATGTAGGGTGTGTTCCAATACTCACCGTAGACGGCTAAGTAGGCGGCTAAGCGGACAGCGCCTATATTAAATTTCATACTAGTTGCCGCATAGCCGGCAGAATAAATATCCTGGCGAAGACAGCATTGGAGACAAACACGACGCAGGCCACCGTGCTGTCTAAGCGAGATGGCGGCTCAGGGTAACGCCCGGATAGCCCAGATTCCATAGGCATTGTCGTCTGCTCTAGATGTGGACTTGCCGCCCTTTAATGCAAACTACGTTCATTCCTTCAGCTTCAACCCGAAAGGAGTTACAGATAATAACAATTGTGTTTGTTCTCTTAGCTTTCCCTAGTCGACACGAGCTGAATTCATGTCGCGGAGACTAGACGCGTTTCCTTACTCGGATGACCGGGGCTCGATGCTGTTTTCAAAGCTGACAGTGTAGATTTTGTACGATGCCATTCGAAACTGGAACACAGCTCTAGCTATTTTTTTAAAGTGCCCTCGAAGTCAATAGCTTTGAAAAGGCTTGGTGTAAAGAGAGAGAGAGAGAAGATACAGAATAGGCAGGAAAGCTTATTATACTTTGTTTGGTTTACTGCCCTGCACGTGGGAAGGGCAATGAGCCTATAAAGTCGTTTGAGTTGCTCTGCAGTTCTTGAAGACCAATTAATTGAGTGATCACCTGTAGATGCGCTGCAATGTACACACGTGAGGAAGGAAGATAGAGAACAATATTGTATGCACACAAGTTCCTGGTAATACAGTTATAGCGAAGTGTGAAAAAAAAACGTAAGACAAAATATAAGGCAGAATAATTACCGGTATATGTGGTATAGGAGTAAGTAGAGCACGAATATTGGCGGACACGCAAACCCACACAGATATATAGTCAAATTGCTGTGCATGCATCATTCTCTGATGCTGCTAGGAATCGTGAATCTTCGGCGATCTACGCTGTCAACTTGGGGATGCTATTTCAGTTTTTTATGGTATGCGGAACGGATGACAGCTGACAGGTAACGCCTATAGTAAAAGTAGTGGCAGTGTGAATGAAGGCAATTTTATGGGAAGCTGTTGAAATAAGTAAAACATAAGTTTATAGTATAGATTTAAAAAAGCAAGGAAAGTAACTTTTACGTATTTAGGTACACATTTTAATGAATAACTAAAGGAACAAAGAGACACAGGCATGATGCTAGATTGCGATAGAAGAAAAACAAGATCAGAGACAAGATTGGCTCTAGGTTACTATTTAATGCCAACCCGTTTGAATTGAAACACTGTTAACATACCATTATTATTGTCATAATAATTAAATAATAACATAGCATGCCACAAAGTGCCCTAAACCTTCATAATCAGCGCTGAATAAGTAACGTGTTCTCACAATTTTTCCTACATTTGGCATTGTGAAAAGAAACGCTGAAAAGCCTTTGAAGACCATACCTTCTCCTTTCCTGTATGGTTTACTGCACCACTGTATGACTTTCATCACATCAGCAGGGCTGCATTCATTGTGTTCCCATGGTCACATGAAATAAAAACAAGCAAACAAACATACAAACAAATTAACAACTACAAGATAGGTGAATGGGAGCCACAAAGTAGCGTTGAGTGTCTTCAGAGGTCAGGAGTCAAAGGGACACGTCTATTTCCACCATAATTCTTGACCATAAAGAATATCTCGCACGAGGAAGTCGACGACGCCCGAATGCCGCGAACCCGTGAGTACGAAGGCTCTCACGGGGTCCGCTCGTCATATTTTTGTTTGAGAGTTGTTCGGCGAGTTGTTCCCAAGATGCTGCTTTAGCGTGACGAACGGGACTCTTCTTTCGCCGACTGCTCGATCTGAGCTGCCAGAAGGGAAGCGTGGGCGCGCCGTATCCTCCATTGACAAAGCTACAGGCGTGACGACTAGTCACTCAGCGGCTATAAAAAGGCAAATACCGGACAGACGCAAGTATAACGCGAGATAGTAAAAAGAAGCAAAAGGAACAGCAACAAGAGGTGAAAGTCGAAATGTGGCGGATCTTTCCTTCGATTTGCCTCTATTCTCGGCAAACATACGTGGTCGTACAAGCGCTTGACGCCGCCAGCCGACACCGAGATGGCGATGTGATAGCCTTGTCGTCAGCCAGAGCTCCGCCAGAGAGCCGTGTTCGATGCGGACGCGTCCCTCGATCACATACAAATGGTAACGCGAGGCCAGTCGGCCTTTGGCGAGGTCACGTGGCGGACGTGCCTCCAGGTGGGTGCACCTGCCACGGTCAAATTGCGTGTGGCACAGGAAGCGCGTCGGGGCAGATATACATCACTCTATGAAAATAAAAGAAAAAGTACTCCGACAAATAGACAATGTTATTGTTCCGACCCGACTGTCTTAATAATAATTATTACTGTTGTTATTATTTAATTACTTATTTATTCATTTTAAAAATGTTACATGTCAAAGGATGATACGGCTAAAGGCAGATCAACCACCTGACAATGGCCCTACCACCCAAGCACTGCTCAACAGGGTATTCAACACATAAAAGTTATACAATAAAATGGAAAGCGGAAGCACTAAGAGAAAAAGAAAAGCATTACACTGTACTATCAGGAGCAGTACATGACCCACGTGTCATAATTTTAACAAAAGTACTATTTTTATTACAAAATATTGTACACGACATAACGCTCGAGGCCTTGCTCATACTATGAAGGCCTACAGGACAAAAACTAAAAATTAACGACAAGTTTAAACACAAATTTTGACATGGCTTCATTCACATAATTTAAATCTTGACGAGGTTCATTTAGATCAGGTGTTTAGGTCACTAGTTCTGGATTTATTTCTACAAAGAGGGAGTTTGAAGTGGCTATATCTTAGTTTATATTGCCGACGTGTGGTTAGGTACATGTGTTAAAATGTTGATTTATTCTTTCGCATTTCTATGTGCATGTATGCAGCTCGTTTGGGGTATATAGCTGATCAACATTTAATATCTCACTTTTTAAGAAGAATGGTGATGTGTGTTCAAGCCATCCAAGGTTTTGTATGGGTCGGACAGGTTACTTTTGAAGCACTGTCAGCATACCTAAGTTTGTTTTGCTTTAAGCGCCCCAAACTAGTAAGCAGTAATATAGCTGAGAATGTATCATCAAATAATACAGCTGACGTTTTAGCCAAGTCGGACCAGATGCGGCATGTTATAAAACATTCCATTAGATTTAGAAATGATAGTAAGTAGTTTGTTTACAAGGTGAGTCCAGTTAAAATGTTGTTCGAATAATGCTCTGACAAATTTAAGTACCGATACCCGTTCCATAACAAAAGCATCAAAAGATAGAGAAATGTCCGTGTCATAAGGTTTGTTCCTATGTTTGAAAACAATGTCTTTAGTTTTAGACACATTTAGCTGAAGTTAGTTGAGAGATAACTAAATTAGCGGTTCATGCAACCAGTGGTTCAGCGCTGTTTCCAAGTGAGCTAAATTTTTCTTAGAAAAACATGAACTATAGTATCGTCGGCTTATAGAGGCCTTTTTAGGTGTATGCGGTATGTCCTCTATATTGTTAATTTAAATGATAAAATATTGGTCCACTGTGGTGGTGTAGAAGTTGCGGTGTTCGGTTGCTGATCCGAATATTGCGAGTTCATCAAGGTTTCGTCGGTGGCACTTCGATGGAGGTCCGTTTCCTGTGCAATGTCAGTGCACGTTAAAGAAAACCACATAATCCAAATTTCAGGACCCCCCTCCACTGCAGCGGGCCTCATAACTATATCGTTGCTTTGCTACGTTAAACCCCAGATAGTATTATTAGCTGCCTAGATTCAAATCACACACACACACACACACACACACACACACACACACACACACGTACATATATATATATATATATAATAGCTGTTTGTTATTTCTGCCGTCATGTGCGGAATTAATGAATTTACTAAATAAGGTCATGTAAGAGAGACGCGAAGAAGTATTAAAAAAAAGCATGTACCTCCCAAGCACGATACACAAAGTACCACATAGTGCGCCTCATTTGCATAACCATCACATTGCGATAAGCCGGAACAAACGTCGCATCGCATACAGTGTGCGAGCAAGGATAGTGCTAGGATTTTTGTCTCCTAGGAAGAGGGCGACACTGAAGGAATCAAGAAGTCAGATGCCAGGCTCTTTAGGAATTAAAGAAATAGAGTGATTCCCTCATTTTGACCCATTTTTTAAAGTTCATGCACCACCCCCGCATACGAAGATGTCTTTCTTTCCAAGCTCTGTATGATGACCACACATTCACCTATAGAACCACACACGCACAGTGAAAACCACGATACGCAGTAGACCCCGTAATAAAGCGCTAAAATAAATGTGATACGCAAGCATACGAACATCGACGAGGAGATCATGCGCGCTTTTTCACATCCTCAAACAAGATCCTCAAACAAGGCTGAGCGCTCTTTTATGCACGGATTGGCAACATGACGACCTTCCTTAACATGCCTACAACTCCTGCACTATGGTTCACGAAACTGACATCGTCCATCACACGCCGATACCACACCCATGTCCGCATCAGCCCTGAAATGCACCCGCCTCTTGGGCGAGGACATGAATAACGCATGTTCTGTATATGCCTTCAAGCTTGGAACGCGCGGCATTGTCGCCGTGTCTAATAAATACGCCTTTTCCAAGGCCAATTAGACTCTCAAGGTCACCTGCAGACAAATATTTGACGCGCTCATCGATACAGCCGACAGAGCCAGAACTCGTTGCTGTTGCGAACACGACTGAGAAACGTGAATCGTGTGCGCTGATGCTAGCTACATCGAGTTGCGTATCAATATATTATAGACCTCATGCGGCGGTGCCGGCGAATATACATAAACTGTGCACAAGCTAGAGATCGGACAAGAGCAACTGCCCTGGGCTTCCTTAGAGCACATTACGTTTGAGAGATAAAAAGTATATATTCCCGCTGTGCTGTATGAGCTTGAAAATTGCGTTTTGCGTTTTTGAGTTATAAGAGCGAGTGTCAGCCAGCAACACGCCTAGGCGTAGTATCTGAGTCTGTATATTTATTGCCTATTCATTGCCAGGTGCACTGGTAAAATTTTTTTTCTGCGGGAGGGGGGTGCCTCCTTGTTATAGGAGGCGGAGGGGGGGGGGGCAACCCTTTGAAATAGTCATTTTTTACTCTGAATGCCACAGGGGAAAAATTCGAGAGGGCAAGCACAGGCCAGGCGCTCCACCCCATGGCTACGCCACTGTTTATTGCCCCTTATCTTCCCATGGATATTATTTGAGCCATCTGCATTGTAACCGTTTTCGCGAACAGTTACAGAAAAACACATGGGCGTCTGCATCCTTTAGCACTTTACGAAAGGTTCGTGATGTTCCGAGTGGCGCCACCAGACCACACTCTCAGCGGCTCATCCCTGTACACGTTCGAAACCGTCGCTCATCTCTTCCAGCGAGCTGATTGGAGATCCAAAGAGAGATGGAGCACCAAGAAGAATGCCCTTACGACTATGAAAACATGACGGCAGAGTCTCTCTTGTTTTGCTTGTTGCTTTCATGTAGTAATGAAAGGGCCCCACTTAACATCTGCCTATATAGTGCTCTAGCGGTAACTATAATTTTGACACATTACATAACCCTTGTATTAACTTAGCACGTACGTGCATTCATGTAGATAGTCGAACAATTGGCGTATATTATTGTTCTGTACGCAGGGTAGAAGTTGTCTATTTCGGTACACATCTATTGGCGTATACGCAGTGACCTAAGTTGTATAAGCCAGGCACCTTCGGTCAGCTGTCACGCAGGCACATATCTGGGGGGGTCCATAATGTGTACATGCTCGGCAAGGCGCATACAGGCCACAATTCACTCTCCTCGTTTTTCTTGCAATAAGATGACGAGTTGGGCTATATATAGTTCGTAAGCACTCATGTTTAAAACTTGAAGCACATCGAAGACGCAAAGAAAGTGTAAGCGTTGTTCTGTCAACTTCATTTGTCCATGTCTTGGGTACGCTTTGACAAATTTTTTAGCATCTTGCGGCGCTCTATCGGACGACCGCCCTACCCGAACGGGCGAAGTACCTTGTATACGATGGTGGCGGCTCGCCCTGCCTGCTTATTTGTGTCGTCGCCTTCGCGTTAAACGCCATTTTGAATACGCATAACTAGCAGGGAATCGTTTTATGCCAAATTATGCAACAAATGCTATTGCATGATGGATTAATTATTGATATCAATGTAGCACGGGTACTTATGATCGCGACCAGCACCTATTGTGATAGGATTTCTTGAACGCGATCAACAATGTTCACTGACATACTCTGTCCAAACTAATCGCGATGGAGATTGGAGCAGACGTCAGCCAACTTGAGATATAGAAGCCACATCGGCTCCGATCGGACCTGATCGTGATAGAATGTCATACCGTGTAGCAGTACCTGATCCAGATCAAGCCTAATTGGGATCGGCTGTGATAACGATAAAAAGTGGTCATGTGACACCGGTACAAAAGAAGCGCCATGTAAGAACTATCTTTGGCTCATGCGCGTTTGACCCACTGTCTTAAGCTCATAGCGGTCGTTACCAACTCAAGCCATCGTTTCCTACAGGCAATCTCGGTGGCCGTAGTGCAACTGCATCATTCGGCGAATCACTTCCCTTAAAGGTCGAAACACCGAAGTAGCTATTGGGGCATACACAAAAGCCTGGGCCCATTTCTTTATCCAAAGTTATCTGACTGGAGCGTTGCCATCAGAATGGAAAAAAGGCTTATTTTTGTGTATACAATGTGAAGCAGGTTCTGTGCATTTATGGTTTGGAGAGCCCAATAACGAAATCCTGTGTATACTGCGTGCGACACAAAGAGGAAAAATCTCCCGACACGATGCCGCCGCTTTAGGCATGGTCGGTAAAACATCCGAACGCATCGCAATGCTACAGTGAAATGAGAAGCAGCAGAACTCGTAAGATGCCTAAAAAAGAATACGTCCTCGCTCTTCAAAACACGAAACCCTAACAACCACCCTGTTTCACGAGGGGGTGGGGGGTGGAGGCCACTGCAGTAAAATGCGCGTGACAACCGAGGGAAAAATGTATAAATAAAATTGAAAGGCAGTTGTCTTCCGTCAGTGGCATGCATGTGCCGCAGCAGCAGCGGCAGCCGGGCTGTTTGGAGGAAGATTGCGCGGTCCCGCGGGGCTCATTATTTCATAAACGGCCACTGGCCTTTGCACGGCGAGCAAGTCAAGTGGGCGCATAGACGTACCGTATAGAACACGCGGAGACGTGCCGCGCCTTCTTCGCGTTTGTATATACGGCCTGGATGAAACGCTGCGGCGACCCTGAGTCGCGTTGAATCGGTCGCCTATTTTGGCCCTGAATGGGGTCACTATTGTCTACGGATTGTGGTACGCGTATGCTGCGCGTTTCGGACACGCGTATTGTCAGCGCGCGATGCTCAAATATCCGCCACGCGCGTACAGGTTCACCCGACGACGAGCACTGGCCGTGGCTTGTCGTTTCATCACTGTTTATTTGTATCGTTATCTACGCAAGCTCGTTTTTGTCTGCTCTTACAGTCCTGCAGCATAGGAGTACTGACATCAGGTAGATATGGGCTCGCCTTGCACGAGGTCCCAATTATGCACGCTTTTTGCCGCCGAGCATATTGCCCAGCGATCTGTGGGCGGGTCGCCAGGGCGAGCTTCGCAGCTCTTTCTGATTGCACACATTGCATAGTACAACTGCGATAGTGGTCACCGTTTGCCGCGGCACCGACGTTTCTGGCATTCCTGTTTCGCTGACACCCTCTCGTGGGAGATGTTAGGATTGTTTCACTTTACAGTGAGTGCTGCTATGAAATTATGCTTCGCTCAAATGTGTGCGCAGTTGCATAGCTTTCTGTCATCCCTCTTAACATGCGCATTCATGAAATTTTATTACGCAAACACTATTCGGCTATATTGGGTCCAGTAACGTGTCACGCTATAGATCACTGAACAAAGGCGTAACTGCTCAATTGACTGTTTAGGAAATACTATATGAAGAACAATATAGGAAACGTGATGTATACATAATTGATTGATATGGGGGGTTTAACGTCCCAAATCCACCATATGAGTATGAGAGACGCCGTAGTGGAGGGCTCCGGAAATTTAGACCACCTGGGGTTCTTTACGTGCACCCGAATATGAGCCCACGGGCGTACAACATTTCCGCCTCCAATCGGAAATGCAGCTGCCGCAGCCGGGATTCGGTCCCGCGACCTGCGGGTCAGCAGCCGAGTACCTTAGCAACTAGACCACCGCGGTGGGTTTGATGTATACATAAGCACGCGAAAAAATATTGTGGGGCTTAATCACAAAATGCCGACCCTACAGGAAGTTGTGAATTGCGCTGTGTAGGGCTACGGATCAATCCTCACCGCCTGATGTGTTTTACCATTCATTCAAATGTAGGTGCCCAATGAATTGTTTTCAAAATTTTTGCCGTTGCAATGCAGCCGAGATTGAAACACGCTATCATGCTTACCACCAGCTGCGGAATGCCACAGAGCAGCACTGCAACAGCGGGAACAACAACAACAACAAAACAGGCCCGCGTTTCTACTCTCAGCAAACAAAGACAAAATATTGATGCGATGGCTATAACTCTTTACCCCTTAACCACACCGTAACATGTAAATACTAAATATAAAGTACTCACATGTTCCCGTGTCATGTGTTGAGGTCTGAAAAGAATACCTTCATTACTGTAGAGAAGCTGAGAGGTTAACCAGAATCAATGTTCTTAACTTCTATTCACTAATGAGAAAAAGAAATTGGAGTAAAAACAGAAACACAGAAAAGTGTTAATAAAGACTAAATGGTGGTTTGGCGGTATAATTATGTTTGAAATTCGAAGTTCGTGTGTACAAAAATATCGAAGTATAATTTAGAATAACGCTGACCATAAGAGTCCATCCAATGTTCCAAGAAAACCTTTGCAGGCAAATGTTGATGAACTTGGATACAAAAAAACCTTTCGCAAAGCTTTGCTGATAACGACATTACACAATCGCAGTGAAGCTACACTGACAAAATGACATATCAGATTTTTTCAATTCATTTAAAGACAAAATTTATCCATGTTCTATCAAATAATTATTTAGGCAGATGGGATATATGGACAGGACATGGCAATGACAATCAATATCAGTGCCAATTTCAGCCAGTATATATATTTTTTTTCGTGTGCTTGGACGGTTTCTTGGAATGAAGACATCTATATACACAGTACGCACATTGGTTACCACGCTTTATGTTGGCCCCGCCGCGGTGGTCTAGTGGCTAAGGTACTCGGCTGTTGACCCGCAGGGCCGCAGGTCGCGGGTTCAAATCCCGGCTGCGGCGGCTGCATTTCCGATGGAGGCGGAAGTGTTGTAGGCCCATGTGCTCAGATTTGGGTGCACGTTAAAGAACCCCAGGTGGTCAAAATTTCCGGAGCCCTCCACTACGGCGTCTCTCATAATCAAATGGTGGTTTTGGGACGTTAAACCCCACAAATCAATCAATCAAATCAACGGTTTATGTTGTAGTGTTAGGTAGTCGTGTTGTGACGCTTTTATTTCTTAGAGAATCCAAAAAGAGACACGTATTTCATTGAATAAGGAACATTGATGCAAACTTATTTAGTTCACTTAGTAGTTGTGTTTTATATGACACATGTCGCAATTTGAAAAGAAAGTGGGTTCCTAATGTATATATTCGGATTCTTTTGAGATTTTTTAATACAATTTTAACGACGTTTGTTTTGCTACTAGGGGATAAATGTTTGAATTACTATATTTGCTAGCAGGTTAATATATGTGTCTGTATTATTTGTTGATTAGCATCTTTATGAACGTTTTTTTTCAGCTGTGTTTGACTGAACGGCGAGAGGGTGAAAAAGAAAGTAGACGTATTTATTTGCTGAATCTCTAATATTGGTGCCATATAATACATGTGCTCATTCAAGGTCAGGTCTTGCAAATGTATTGCAAGCTATACTTCGCCATCATAGTTTTAATAAATAAATAAATAAACATCGTTTGATTCATTCACTTATTGATTGATTGATTGAGTGATTGATTGAGTGATTGATTGATTGATTTTCGACAGGCGCAGTCCGCAGGCACGCCCCTTAAAAGACAGCCTTTCGTATTTCTCATTATAGGCGATACGTGTGATGCTTGATTGTGATTTCACGTTATTAACTTAAGGCAATTGTGTTAAAGTATAGCCAGAGGGCTTGGGCAACGCAAAGCTATAGCGTGGGTTTCGTTGACGCTAAAGTCATGGCACAGGAAGGCTCGCTATATACTTGTTTATACCGGTAAATACATAGTTATGCATCAGTGTGTATAGAGTTACGGGAAAACCAGGGTAGATAGCCATACTTTTATCCTGCTGTTAGCCTTTAGCCCTTTAACTGAGCCATCTGTCTCACTTATTCCGGAATGGTGTACCTTGGCGCTAAGAAAATAGAACAGATTGAGCAGCTGAGTTGCCCCAGAACATTGCTCTCCTGTTCGGATTAAGTGGATGTTTCCATGCGTTCTTCCTCAAAAAATGAGGCAAGGTCTACCAATCGACGCAGACTGACCCTTCGCTGAGGACCAAAAGGACGACTGGACCCACTGTTTCTCATTTTATTCTCACGGAAAACGAATGTGCACTTTACGTCTGTGACCGCAAATTGCTACTGCGCCTCCCTTCTAACAATGAAGATTACCAGATACCATCGTCAATCGAAGAGCAATTAAGGACACGCAGGTATATTTGTTATAAAATCTTAATGACCCCCCCTCACCCAAAAAAGGCGGGCCAATTGAAATCAACCGTAACTCTTAATTTTCTTTCCAAAACTTGCTCGAGATGACATTGATCGATAACGCCACATCTGCACAATAGCAGTTGGAATACCCTCCTCGGGCACGCGCATCAAACTTTGTAACTGCGAGATTCACGACTTATGCCTTAAGGAACGATAAAAGCAAGAAGCTTGTCGGCATGTGAAGCATCATTCCGAGTCACGCATCCCTCAATGACATTACTCTGAAATGCTTAGGCTGCGTATTTATATGACTTTGTGCATTGTACTCAATATAATCGTCAAAGACATCTTCGTATAAACTGCCTTGATTCGTGAAGAAAAATGAAATATGTTTAAAAAATGATTTAGAACCTCAAGTCTACGGAACATTGTAACTTTTCATTGGACAAACTTTCATTTAGAATGTGCTGCCCATCAGCTATTCTAAAGATATCACAGAAAACAAACACGCAAGCTACATTTGTTAATAGATTAGAATTGTGGAAAACCCCATGTTTTTTTTATCCACATGTTTTCTTATACTCGCTCAGTACATTGAGAAACTGAGGCCTCTAGCAGTTATGCTGTGAGAAAATGAGTCGGAAATGCAAGCTGTGGCTTTTGTTTCAAATAATATAGGAGGTATTTAGGATGTATAGATCGGCGTTAAGTACGGTGTTTAACTGATTAGAAGTAAGCAATGGCAATTCTATTTCGTTGTCTCTTCAAATCTTTTTTGCCTTAGTTGGCTTTAGGTTCCTGATCGGCATTGCAAAGGTGGATGCAAAGATGAGAACCTACGACACAACCTCAATAGTGATTCAGTCTTACCAGTTGCCACCACCGCGATGATGCAAGATGGACCTTGGCTTGCTTCCCATCATTGGGTATGTTCATTATCAATACAGATATTTGATAAAGTCATATGCACATGTCTACGAACTGCAGCACCAGAGTCGAATGCTGCCGATAAATCGAATAAAGTATTTTACAAAATGTTTCTAGGAAGGGTCCATTACACCGACTGATAGTTTTTCTCATAAGGTTTGCAGAAATTTTGATATAGTGAATTTTCGTTCTGCCAAATACACGCGCAAGCTGCACAAAAACAAAGCAAACGTCAATCTGAAAACTTTATTCTGCTGTGTATATTCATGCATAATATAAGGCTCTACCACTGAAGTGTATGTTAAGAGAAAAAAAACGTGCCTAATTCTTGTTTTGAGAAATCGGTATAACACGAAAGTGAAACGTGTCTTCACCGAGGTAGTTGAGCGTTTATGGTGCACTGTTTGACCTCAAGGACGAAAGAATGGATGCTACAGCAACAAATGCAATGCCACGCGAAGAACTGCAAGCAGCTCGAAACTTGCAGTGCGAATCTCAAGCACAAAGCACGCACTAAATGAGCGCACACACCCCGAAAGACGATTATCAAATGTCACAGTGCGACACTTAGAGCGCGCTGTTAAAACGGAAAGAGAGATGCACGCAACGAATGGCCAAGTACAAAGCGGACGAGCGCGAAGAACTGTCGCAATTCTTACTCCATCGTGTGTGAGCAGCGCGCTGCTTTCGTAAACCTGGCCGCGGCAGCGAGCGAAGTCAGCCAAGTGACCTACATACGTGCTCTCCCGAATCACGCAATAAGCGTGTGTGCATCGAAACGCGAAGGACGACAGCTTTTAGATCGTGCCCAACGCGCGCCCTTCACGCCATCTCGTTAATTATGACGAAAATGCGCTAACAGTGCGGAGCTCTCAGGACCCCCAAACGGTATATGGTGTATAGAGAAACTGTCGCTAAGAAATGCCTTGCATTTCAAACTGTCTTTTCTTTCATCTTTTTACACATCAACTAAATGCGCGAAGTTTAGAGCAAAGTCATAAGGGACCTTTTTATATTCGATGAAGAAAAGAAGTTTGGCCTATTTTTCCTTTCATCTCTTCAAGCTCGTGTGCACGCTGTTATGACCGCCATCGGTAGGCGCCATGCTGTCGCTGAGAAGCGTAGCCGGGCAGCGTTCCCACGCCTGGAACCCCGGTTTTCTTGGAACCAGCGTCGAGAGATGACGGGGGAGCGGCGCTCTTTTAATCCTCAAAGAAGTAGCCGACTCGCCGCTTGCCTATGCCCGCCAGGTATTGTCCCGGCTAGCCGGCGGATGAGACGTCATGTCGCCACAAAGCTGTAAGCCGTTCCAGAGGGGACAACAAAGACAGCGTATTCCTTTGAAGAAACAGCGACCGCCGCCACAAAGTGCCCTGCTAATTGAGCGGATCGATTGGCGGACCGTTTGATGTCTGCTGTCCGAAGCTTGGGACCCCTCGACCAGCGACATACACGACGAGCAAGAGCCTCTCTGGCGCCACCTTTAAGTGCAGTGATCTTGACTCGAAATTGGATGTTCACGTGCGCCGTGCATGCTCGTACCCCTCACCTGTTGTGTGCGTGTGTGATTGGTGTTCCACTGAAGAAGGAGGAGCCCGACAGGGCTTATAACGGCGCCGCAGAGTGCAGGACGTCGCTCTGGACCAAGTAAAGGTTCAACCACCACGTTCGTAGTTTGTGATGGCTCTGAACTGTGTAGCGGTTCAACCACCACGTTCGTGGTTTGCGAACTCTTAACCTCATGCTGTAAATACTTGTAAATAGTGCCATAAACTTGTTTGTTTTTCGTATCCCCATCTCGTAAGCGTTCGTTTCCTCAACCCGAAGCTACACCACGCTACCACAGCACCCCGGGATCACAACAACTGGTGATCAGCGGTGGGATTCCCAACAACTGGTGGCAGCGGTGGGATACGACTCAACACCCCGAGCCACTACAACTGGTGCTCAGCGGTTGGATTCGAAGCTACAAGTGACAACAACAGTCGGCCCAGGAGAAGCAGCTGGCTCGAGACATGGATCACGTATGGGTGAGTGCTTGGCTTTTCCTTTGAGTGAACCAGGTTCTAAAAGAGGGTTAAATTTTAGAACTGGTAGTTAACTTTGCCGAAAGACTCAGTTTCGCCGTTTCGGAAAGTTGTTTTGGAAGTAGCGAGCACTCGGTACGATCATGGACTTACGGGAGCTGCAGAAGTCAGACTTGTTGCTGTTGTGTGAGGAATTGGGGATCGATACAAAGGGTTTGGCACGGAAACCCATAATCATTCAAGCGATTAATGATTTGGGGGCTGATGATGAGGAACTAAGTGAAGAATGGGACCTCATCATCGAAAGAAAACTAAGAGCAGCTCAGATGGAAGGAAAGAGTGAAGACGAAAGAGAAAGCCTCAAGCTAAAGTTTTTCAAACAGGACTATGAGTTGAGTATGAGGCTGGGACCCCAGCGAGGAGTACTTCTTCTCGACAATGAGGCAGAGTTCGAGATGTCTAGGTACATGCAGCCATATGAGGTATCATGGGATATGGGCCTGTATCTTAGACTCTTTGAACGAAAGTGTAGTCAACTTAAGTGTGAGCGAGACACCTGGTCTCAGAGGCTACGCACGGTTCTGCCCTGCGAGGCAGTGGATGTTGTTGCGCGACTCAGTGAGCAGCACGCGAACAACTACGAAGTCGTCAAAGCAGAGCTAATCAGGAGATTCGGAACTTCGGTTAGCAAAAAGAAAGAAAGACTCGCACCGGAGTCTGAAAGCGAGGCGCATCGCAAAGCGCCGGAAGTTGAGGCGCGTCAGGAAGCGCTTGAACCAGAGATCGCGCCAGTAACGGGCCCGCGTATTGCAGAATCCATCAAGGTAGAGCATGCTGAAAACGAGGCCGTAGCCGGTCTGGCAGTAGGGACGATGTCGGGGGACGCTCCTTGCGTGCATGAGGACGGTGCCAGCAGCCCTAATGGGTGCAGTAATGAGCTGAAAACCTTCTTCGTGCCTCAAGGGGACCTTTCGACATCGTCAAATGTAGGCATGGTTAACGCAGTGGCAGATGAGAGCAAGAACGCCACGCTTCAGCAGGGCAGCGATAACACCGAGCTGGTTTGCAAACATCGCAGAAAAAGGAAGAAGGGGAGGCGTTCTTCACTGCGCAAGCCTAGGTCGGGCCCCACTCCGTCCCAACAAAGAAAGGGTAGGCCACTAATCTGTTTAAGGAAACGTCCATGGTGGCGTTCAGGAAGACCGAAGCGGCGAGCCAGATTTGGAGGGGGAAAAGAAGGTGCGTCACCCCAAGGAAAGGCGCGGTTCAGCTCGACGACTTCGGAAAAGCGGCCTTGCCCGAAGGGTCAAAGTCGAAAGGGCATGTAACTTAGAAGTGTGGCAGCTTGGGCTAGTTGGTATGGCATGACGATAGTTATTGCGCGAGAACAAAACGACGACACAGAGACGTGTCTTTCGTGTCCTTCTTGTCTCTGTGTCGTCGTTTTGTTCTCGCGCAATAACTATCGTCATCGAAAGGGCAGAGTGGCTAAATACCGCGCAGGGGTTAATACAAAGAGAAAATGGCACAGGCTCATTCCGAGCTACTGGCGTCACTTACAAATTCCTACGGGGAACAGGCCAAAGTGGAAAATGAGGCGTGACGGCAGGACACAGCCTAACGTCCGTGTGTTTAGTAGCCTCAGGCCTGCTGGAAAATCGCTGGGACCGCGACCCCATCGTGTACGATTAAAGGAACCACGAGAAAAGGGGGAACGGTCAGTTCGAGTAACTTTTGCACGGGCGTGTCAAATATTGTTACTCAGTGTTGCATTGGAAATGTAGATTTGAGCCACTTTAAATTTTGTAGGTTACGTGATGCGGTGTAATTTTTTCAAAAGGAAAACCGCCGAACCAAAGGCTGAAATAGCATCGAAGCTTTAATCATTTGTACGAATATACAAAAAAAAAACTGAACAAATTGTTTCATTTTTTTAGTGTTTCTAAGGTTTAGTCTCGTATTGCGTGCCTTCACTGCCATGTCGATTTGGAGTGAATGAGCATTTGAGGGAAGATGTTAGAATAAACCAAGTAATTTTGTAAAATGATTAAACTTGGCGTGACACGGTGTAAGTCGTTACGCGCTATGAGAATTGAGAGCAATTGGTGCACAGTTTTAGCATAAAACTTGTGCATTATTGTGAGGTGCTTTTGATGAGTATCGCACCTAGGATTATTTTTGTGTTGTACACAGGGAATTACAACATAACGTAAGGATGAGCAATTGAACAAATTGTGAAGGCTTCAGCGTTTGGTTAGTAGTGCCATGAATTTAGCAGCGCCGTAAGAATGAGAATAATTGAAAGCACTCAGAAGAACTCAGTGTTTTGTTTTTTACTCAGAGGCATTAGCAAAGGCAATTTGCTTCAACCAAACTAACATTCTAGAAAGAAGTGTTTGTCTCTGTTTTGTTGGTCTTCTTTGAAGACAATTGATCAAGGATCATATGAGCGAAACAGTAAGCTTTTTTTAATTCTGAGCAAATTAAGAGTATTTTGGCCACAGTGTAGGCCAAAGATTCAGAAAAGCTAGATAGCTTTATGTCTCAGTGGTAGACAATTATGGGCGGCCGTAAACAAACACGGACGTTCGGGCAAAATTAGCGCTCACTGAATCCGAGTTCCTGACTGATGCTCGCAGCGGGACAGAACCGATGAAAGTAGTCAGTGATTAAAAGGAGGAAGCAGCCTTAAGTGAAAAGGCAATACTGATCGTCATCCGGTTTTGAAAGCTTCTGTTGACTACCGAGAATTAACGGTTCGGTGTTATGCGAGAGATCGAGGCCTAGGTGCCGTTATATGTCTCGACGACAGTGGCAACGAGTATGATGGGTTCTACTTGAGCCAGAATTTGGGCTCTCGTGAGATAACATACTGCGCTTCAGGAAATGAATGCACTTGCCTTGTGTAGGCTATTGATCAGTTGCAGCGTTATCTCGGAGGTGCTAAATTTAAAGTAGATACAGACCATTGTCCCCTTGGCTGCAAACCGTTACATCAAAAAACAGTCGCCTTGTGAGGCAGAGCTTGATTCATCGAAAATATAATTTTGGCATCAGGTAAAAAAAAAAGGGGGCAAATTGATTGGAAACGCGGACGCGCTCAGCCGCTCTTTCTAAACCATTCTGGAGTGCTCTTGGTGTATCAAAATTGATATTTTAGTTTTTTTTGTCGTACATCTTATTATGTAAATTTGTAAGGTAGCACGTCTGGTTTTTCAGCTCAAGAGAGTCCTGAGAGTTCTGAGAGTGAGCTTTTGTTAAAGCTAGTAATTAAAATTGGTTTGTCATCCCTCTTTTGGCTTGGTTTGTTCGAAGGGGGCCGAGTGCTTGCTTGTGCATGTGGTCCAGTTTCAGAAACGGTGTCGAAGATTCGGCATTTACTCAGACCATGCCACAAGCGAAGGCGAGTTCTTGGGATTCGACTACGGACCCTTTCGTCGTCCCTGCGAGCAGCAGTGTTGACCGCTGCCCTCCGTGACTCATCTGGCGAGGGGGAAGCTGTTATGACCGCCATCGGTAGGCGCCATGCTGTCGCTGAGAAGCGTAGCCGGGCAGCGTTCCCACGCCTGGAACCCCGGTTTTCTTGGAACCAGCGTCGAGAGATGACGGGGGAGCGGCGCTCTTTTAATCCTCAAAGAAGTAGCCGACTCGCCGCTTGCCTATGCCCGCCAGGTATTGTCCCGGCTAGCCGGCGGATGAGACGTCATGTCGCCACGAAGCTGTAAGCCGTTCCAGAGGGGACAACAAAGACAGCGTATTCCTTTGAAGAAACAGCGACCGCCGCCACAAAGTGCCCTGCTAATTGAGCGGATCGATTGGCGGACCGTTTGATGTCTGCTGTCCGAAGCTTGGGACCCCTCGACCAGCGACATACACGACGAGCAAGAGCCTCTCTGGCGCCACCTTTAAGTGCAGTGATCTTGACTCGAAATTGGATGTTCACGTGCGCCGTGCATGCTCGTACCCCTCACCTGTTGTGTGCGTGTGTGATTGGCGTTCCACTGAAGAAGGAGGAGCCCGACAGGGCTTATAACGGCGCCGCAGAGTGCAGGACGTCGCTCTGGACCAAGTAAAGGTTCAACCACCACGTTCGTAGTTTGTGATGGCTCTGAACTGTGTAGCGGTTCAACCACCACGTTCGTGGTTTGCGAACTCTTAACCTCATGCTGTAAATACTTGTAAATAGTGCCATAAACCTGTTTGTTTTTCGTATCCCCATCTCGTAAGCGTTCGTTTCCTCAACCCGAAGCTACACCACGCTACCACAGCACCCCGGGATCACAACAACTGGTGATCAGCGGTGGGATTCCCAACAACGCTCATCAAAAACGCTCGGATTGGCGTGTTTGAGCAAGTCGGCGTGAACGGCACGAGGCACAATAAAGAACTGTCTAACGAAATGGGTGATGTGTAAATTAAATAATTGAACTGTGATGCATTCTTGGGAAAGTGGACACACAGTTTAAATCAAGTGGAAACCCATCCCACTTCCACAAAGAGCAGAGCGTGTCGCGTTCGTTGAACTTTGACAAGAACGCCCGGAACCATGCACGAGGGATCAGATATGCAGACCGGTTCGAAGGGGTCATCGCGAAAGTGTCGAGGGAAGCAGTGGCCGGAAGCCGTTGCAGCTGTTTTATCTCTTTTCTTTCTTCTCTTTAAACGCAGCACAGAATAAAATGTGATAAAGACGTCCGCATACCTACCTGTACGGGCTCTTTCGCCTCGACAGCCTGCAGACATGCGATCTCCTCCAAAGCCTGGCTTTCGAGATCGGCAAATCCCTGCTTCAGATACGAGCAGAGATTTGCTCGTATCTCGTTCTGCTCGAGATACGAAAGAATTGGTGTACCGCCAGAGTGAAATATGAGCAATGACTCATATGCCTGCCGTTAATATGTGCGTCACTTATTAAGTTGGCGGAAAACAAATTTTCTTCCGCTCTTCCGTAAGCGTACGGAAAAGAAGTTACACTGCGCCTCCGTACACTCACGGCGATGTCTTATATTTATATAGCGCAGTTGTTGGAAAGAACGATCAAGAAGACGAAGTCAGAATGCTGCACTTCTCATAATATTTTTTTCCACCTTTCTTGTTAACAAAAACACTTTAAACCTAAAACAATAGGTCATCTCCTAACCCAATCTATCACAACAGCAATCGTCTGCATCAAAGTGGGAAGTACTGAATTTCAAGTTGAAACATTGACAAATACTGTATTTGTGCGCGTCACGGGCGGTCAGGCAGAGGTCGACAAACTCGCTAGTGTCGACTTACACGGACTTGCGCTCAGACTAAGATTAAGCCACGAGTCTGTCCAAGTCTGTGCGAGTCCGGGTGAGTAATATTTTGGTGAGTTTCCGTCTGGGTGGTTCGTTAGAGAAAGAAAAACAAACAAATAGGCGAAGTTTGCACTGAGCTGCGCAAGGCTTGAAACAGCGAGGCTGTATGATTCTGAAGCCGTATCTGGTTGTTTCTAGGTTTTCTTTAAGCCTTAGCTAGGTGATTCAGGTTGTTTCTATAGGCTACTTCTAGGTGATTGCTGGGCTTTAGCGAGGTGGTGCTAGGTGGTTTCGTCGTTGTGCAGAGATGTTCGAGTGAAAGTATACGGAACGTCACAGACACGACGCGGTTGTCCAAACTCCAGAGACAGAAACTTGAGCTGAACCTAAAAGTTTACACATCTCATTGATCTATATACGGATACGCCGTCGTTAACCTAGACCTTCCATCACTTCGGGGTCTTCTCGCCACAGCCATTGCCTTTCCCGTTTTTTTTATTATTCCCTCCTCGTACGAACTCAGCGGTGTAAAGGGGGGGGGGAGCCTTTGCCGTCGTCGCTTCATAGCCACATGTTGGGCTAGTTGTTGCCTTCTTTATGCGTGTGTGATTGTCTAATAAAAAGGAATTATTGCGCATATCTGAGTCACCAAAACAACACATATATGTTCTGCATGTTCGTGTTTTACTATACAAGGCATACATAGGACATAGGTAATTTTAATGACCGTAGCGCTTATCACGCTGCGCTGACCATGCAACGCTTGAACGGAACGGGGAGTGTTTCCAACGTGTTGCTACGACGAGACGGTGGTGGCACCTACCCGTCGCCTTGCGTTCTACATCTTATCACCTCTGAGACGGGCGCGCACACCCGTCTCAGAGACAGGTGCTTTGTTTTCCAAGAAAACTGCCAGATGGCACTCATTTCTAACGTGTGACGTGACTTGATGCGCTCGTTCACCTCCGCTGCACGCTCGAGGCACTCTAACGCAGCGTCTCCAGAATACCATTCACCGATATCAATAAGCATATCAATAAGCACTCATGTTGATCATTCAGTCATGTTATGCCATACTATTTTTGGTATATATCCCATTATCCAAACGGCCAAGAGAGCTAAAAAATGTTTAAGCAAGCAGCCACACTTTGCTAGAAATGAACCAGGCTCTCGTTTTATCACTGCTGCATTATTTTTAGGCGTTCACACTTTCTCTAAATCCATCACTTTAATACCGACGATATTGTTCATGATCTGCTATTCATTTTCAAACTTGTTCATGATAAGATAACCTGCCTTGGAGTGCTACGTTATATTGACTTTCTCATTCCGCACAAGAGGACTAGATACCATAAACCGTTTTAAGCATACCCGCTTGCCTCTGCCAATATCTACTGTCAGCAGGATACTAAGTCTTTATAAACCTTTGTTTTTGGATCTCAACATTTTTCGTCTCAGAGTCGTTTTTTTCTTTGCCCGAGCTTTGTGCTCCTTAACATAGCGTCGCACAATAAGCATATCATTTTCTCTTTTGTCTTTCAGCCTACCATGAGTATTGTCGTATGTGATACTATTTATCGTTGTCCGTCTATATCTTCATGTTTTGTGACCGTTTTGCCCCTTGTTATCTTCATCTTTTGTTTTTCAACTTTTCATCTTTTTTTCAATTTTCTTCTGTAGACTGTTTTGTATACTGTACACTTAGCCTACTCTATGCTATATATTTAACGTAGTTTACATCACATTTTATACTTACCCGCTATAGAACACCACAGTCGTATAGAGGTTATTGAGCGTGATTGCTGACACAAAGGTCACGGGATAGAATCCCGGCAGACGCATTTCAAGGCCGGCGAAATACTAGAGTTCTGCAGGCTTACATTTAAGAGAAGTTAAAGAACCCCGGGTGGCCGAAATTTCCGAGGTCCTCCACTACGGCGTCTCTCATAGATGCAACGTGGTTTTCGTAAGACATAAAATGATGACAAATAATATTAGTAATAATATAGCAAGAATATCTTGTGATTGCTCCTGAGTACGTTAAATATTTCTTACTTTATATATAAAGTCCAAGGCAAATCCGAATAATAGCCTGTTAGGCAAGATGATAAGTAAATGAGCCTGAAAGTCACGTGCGACAAGATGAAGAAGGCCGCCTGTTCTGTGCCATGGTTCTGTGACTTCCTATATGCAAATAACAATCTCTTCTCATACCTCCAACCTGAAGCTGTATTTGAAGGTTCGATGAAGATATTTAATAAGTTTGAGCACAGCCGAAAATGAAATGAAAACAACTGCAGTAGTCATAATTGCGACAAACAAACAGACATGTCAATGTGGATTTTACAAATCTGTTCAAGAAGAATTCATTGATGGGCTAGTTGGTGGGTGTCTTTATATATACTGAGTATTGGTAGCGCTCAGAAAAAAAAAAACAAAGAAGAACCAAACGACGAAGCGCAAGTCTCTGTCGTTTGTGCTTTCTTTTGTCATCGTTTCTGAGCGCTGCGAATGCTCAGTATCCTCAAATGAATAGAACCGTTAAGTAAACATGAGATGTGACATACCTCCGAGTACTGAAGAAAAGTGTAGGGGTTTACTTACAGATGGAGATGTACAGTGCAGGGCGAAGACTTCTCTCAGCAATCTCTAGTTCACTCTCTCTTCTCCTAGGTGATTAAATCCCTCCAAACTTCAAAATATGTCACTGCAGCTAACGGCCTGCCACACTTCCCATTTTTGCTATCCACTCTGTTGCTTTAAATGACCGCCGGTACTCTGTCTTATACGCATCATAATGTCCCATCTTTTATCAAACTTCGTTGGAAGACGGGCCATACAGAAAGAGCTGAGACAGACAGCTCTAGTGAGCCTGCAATTGTGGTCATAAGAACTGCAGTTATAACCTTTTTGGAAGCAACTTGACTATATGCGTGGCTATAGAATTTTTCTCAGCTAGAAAGAATACTACATACACACCTGTCCATTTCAACAGCGTCATCCATTAATCTTTGTTTTCCCCTTTTCCCTCCCCAATGTAGAGTAGCAGGCTAGAGTAAGCTATCGCTCAGGTCGACCTCTCTGCCTTTATGTAAATAAACTTATCTTTCTCTCTCACCTCTTTTTGTGTACGCGCCTTTTGATAGAAAATATCAGTTCCTTCCCGCCCATCCCGCTGTGCACTCTACCGAGGTGACCTAGCCAGCTTCGATTGTTTTGACCCTTTCAGTTAATACATGTATGATTCAATGATCTATTCACTAAAAGCACGATGGTAAGTTGCTACTCGTGATTCTGGAGTGACTGTTGTATAGACGTCAGACTCTGCCCAGGCGGCGCCGCGGAAAAAGCCGCCACCAGCGCCACCATCGACGCGCCGGCCATAAATGGGCAGTGCAAAGAGAGCCGTCCACAAGCGAACGTGCATAAGCTCTCCCCTTTAGTGGGTCTTGAGGTGCGGTTTTTTGAATATCAAGGACCTGGCAAGCTCCTTCCTTCATTCCAACCTCACTTCATTGAAGTATGAAGCTCATCAAAACGAAATGTGGGCACAATGCGAAAGACGTTTCAGTTATTTCGGCGTACTGCAACGGGCAATTTAACTGCAAGCGAGGATCACGTGACATCGAGTCCGAGGCAAACACTCCGATGTACGTTCTGTAACGCCTAAATACGTTAAACTTGGGCATACACATGATACCAAAGCGATGAAGTACATACAAGAGCAATCTATCTCACTTCATCAGTGGTACGAAGCTCGCTTTATCCGGCACTAATAGCCCTGGTGATTTTCGCCTTTGCAGTTGCATTCTCCATTGATCTCTCGCTTCCTGTGCTTTTCACTGTTTTAATACGCATGCTAGAATATTCTGTCGAAGGTTGTCTTCCGTTTGTTTACACTGCAAAAGGGTATACACCCGTGTCCACTTTCTCGGTGTACAACGAAAAGCAAAACCGAGGCCTGCGAGATAGCTCAGGCAATCGCCGAGCCCAACGTCAAAAAAAAAAAACTAGTAGTGGTCACGATAATTTTGTGATTTACTTGTACGACGTACGTGTTTGCATTTCCTAGTTAAAGCCTGAACTTAGAGCCTTCAAAGCCCTACGTGCGTTATGCTGTGTGGTGGCGACAACTTAAAATATCGGTGGTCGCGGAGTGTGCGATGTTCATCGCCGCGTCATCTGTCTACTACTGCATGGCACGCACTACGAGCTCTGTAAAGTTTCATAATCACGATTTCTACGGTTCTTTGTCAAGGACACTCCAAGCAATAACAGGGGACCTACATTATCACACTTTCTCGTGTGACCGGCTGTGGAGAACACGAGTAATTTGCTTAACCAACACGTTCCCAACAGCCCGTATCTAGCGCTCTTGTTGTTCTGCTGCGCTAAACCTACGGAAATTAGTAAAGCTGTAGTCCTTTACGTCCATGGCAATTCAAAACGCAACTATAGCGTTGACTGTGGTCTTTTTGCCGTAGAGATTGGAGCTGTTGCATCTGCTCTTGTTCTCACCGTTGTTCTGGCGAGTGAACCAGCAAGCACTTCACGGTGGTTTGGTGACGCGTCTGACTAGTAGATAGAAATTAGTTGCTCTTTTTCCAAGTGTTGAATGCGCAAATACACCTAATATTTCGCTCAATCATTGTTTCATATGCTGTAGTTGCATCTGGCTTCGCAGCAAACTATGCTAGGGAGTGTGGTTTTGCACTACTCACAACTGCGTCGATGGGTGGCGCTGCGTGCCCGTGAAACTCCAGAGTCTGACGTCTATAGACTCCAGCCGAGCCTCATTCTTCGGTAAATATCGCTTTCGTCAGTAGAAGGAGAAGGAAAGGTAAATGGGCAGCGAGGTCTAGCAGGCGGGCATCCGGTGGTGAACCCTGCTGTGAGGCAAAAAGAGTTTAAGGAATGAAGATAAATAAAAATAGGAAGGTGCTATCCAGGTATCATAATGAGGGGGCTGCCCGTTAGTAATTCACCTGAATATATATACGCTATCACATAATATAAAACATAGTACACATTGTCTTACAAAACCTATTTTGGTTCTTTATTACACGAGCGTGATATCAATCGTGTGAATTGCGTGCTGCGTAACATCTAGTCACGAATACGCGAACCTTCGTCATGCTGTGCAGCAATTAGGTGTTACATCTACAGTTAGCATGTTTGCGTGTTGGCTCGATTGCAACACATTGTTGAGCCAAGCGCCGATGCCATTAAGTGCATGCGTGACATTGCAAGCTCAATACTTTCGTGCCTACGGTAGAGGCATGCTTCATGACAGTGTACGTAGTTACTGCCATGGGCATGTATAAAACGCACGATAGTTCGGTCAGCCTTCCCCTGGTGCACTTTTTTTTTTCGTATGACGTCGTCGAGGCGGAAGGGACTGTGAGAAGGAAGCGCCGGGTACACCGGAAATTTGCACGTTCACCCTTCTCTAAACGCAAAGACCCGCAGCTCGCTTGTCTTATCATGCACATCAAGAATGGGCTGCCGGTAGGTATTCTCAGAGTTATAATCGACGCGAAAGTTATTGGATCTTGATAACATACGATGCAAATTGACCAGGAAGCATGAAGCGGCTTTTGTCACAGGAGTGAAGGAACCGATCGCAGTTTATAAGAAAGCCAAACTAGCGTATGCGCCTGTGCAAGGACCCGTTCAGGTCACGTAAAGGAAAACGTGGTGCATAGCGCTAGTCTAAAACCACGGAAAAGAAAGAAGTAAGTCGAGAGCCGAAGGGAGATAGGGCGCAGTCGTTACGTATATATGGCGGGCCCTCAGCGTCTTTAAATAAAGATTACGTGTGTTCCGGTGGCCCCCAAGCTATCTTTGGTGTTGCGCGATCCAAGGGCAGATCCGGTGGTTAGATGGAAGTGCGTGGCCTGCTTTTAGTGATTCGTCTCTCAGATTACGGCCCACAGCTTTCGCACGTGCCTGTCAGTGTCTCTGAGAGCGCGAAGCGCAATCGGAACAGAGGGGTGGCGCAGCCAGACGAGTTAACCGGTCTTTAGATTAAAATCAATAAAAACAGACCAGATCAGATAGTAGCAACCTTGAAAGCGAAAAGAAGCCATCGCCTTGAGCCGTGTTTCTGCAACAGGATAATCCACGCATGCACTGCAGCACCACTCTGCCACGCAACAGTCGCCCTCTTTTTTTTACTTTTAGTTTCTCGGCTGTTGGCTTTCTTCGTTTTCGCGTCGTGAACGGATGTTTTTTTTTTGTTGTTTGCTGGTTTAGTAGACTTGAGCAACAGCTGTTGCATCACTCATTTTTATTTGCGTCGATGGTGGTATTCATTGAATTTGTGCGGTTTAACGTCCCAAAACCTAATGTATATGAGAGACGCCGTAGTGGAGGGCTCCGGAAATTTTGACCACCTGGGGTTCTTTAACGTGCACCCAAATCTGAGTACACGGGCCTACAACATTTCCGCCTCCATCGGAAATGCAGCCGCCACAGCCAAGATTCAATCCCGCGACCTACGGGTCAGCAGCCGAGCACCTTAGTCACTAGACCACCGTGGCGGGGCATGGTGGTATTCGCAGTGTCAAAATTGTCGTAAACCTACCTTAATAAACACAAATATTGAACAGGGCGACGTCAGTAATGCAGTCTTTATGTCACTTTTTTGCCGGTTGGATTTCGAACGGACCCAGGTCGGCTTTCTTGTCACTTTGTTGTTGTTCATTGTTCTTTTTTTGTGTTGTACAAGGGTGAGCAAGTGGAGTTGACCATTGCCGGTGGCTCTCGGGAGTTTGTTTGTGAACCTCCATATCATTCATTGCATGAGTCGTTCTGGCGCCCACATGTAGATCGGCCACAAAAGTGGCCAGTCGGACAACTAAAGATATGCCGACTGATGGCGGCACTTTGTCATCTTCGTCGTCGTCGTTTTCGCTTGCTTTAACGAATGCCACTGTACGACGGAATTCGCGAACGGTCACTGAAGAATACCGTAATGGGTAATCTCTTCTTATTCACAAGGGAAACTTCCCATCATGTAAGCTATAGAACTTCCTCGTGCGGGTAAGAGGAATATGTCATCAATCCGGAAGTTCCGCGCATATATAAATAAGACAGCACATTGTTTACTCGAATAATAATGAAAATTCATTTCTCACCGGTGTTTTAAAATCAGAACAGTGCTTTTTCAAGGTGAGCACTCTACCACCTGTATTAACCAAGAGAATCGCAGAGGGTAGCACTGGGTCGAAATAAGTGACAAGTCCTCAAGTTAATTTTGCTATTAGGGCAGCGGACTTTTCGCTTTTAATACCTGTGAGAGACTGAACTCTGTTGAATCAAGCGATGTTGAGCAACTAAAGCTTTATGCACAATAATACTCGTCTTAATCCGCTCACTAACATACGGGAACACCAGACAATTCTATTGCCTTACGAGATGCATTGTGGTGGTAAAATCAATTCTAGCAAATGTCAGATGCCCTAATCACTTACGTCTGCTCAGTTGCGTTATCGAGCTGAACGTCACACTACTAACCTGCCCTCGCTACTCCGTTGACAAGGATATGTTGAGAACGGAATAAATTGACACAACTAACTATTGATTGCAAGCACCACTCATGAAGTAACAAACGGACCCAGAGTATTTGATCGTAGACCCGTCCGTTATCCTGCGTCATCCAAATCAGGTTTTAGGACTTTCTTAAAATTATGCATCATGAAATGTACGTAATGAGAGCCCCTGCAAGTAAGTGCGGCCGAGGAGACCCAAAGTGAGATGGCAATTGTCGTCGTCAGTCGCGCGATGAACTAGGTTTGTGTAAATAACTGATTAGTGCCTGCATATGTTTGTAATGAACAGTTGGGATATATTTTGTAGTACTTTTGTGATATGTTGGCACATTTTTGTCGTATTCAGTTAAGTCATATTCATACTCAGTTCCACATTTAAGAATTCGTCTAGCCCACACGTGCTCATGGATATCTGGTCAATGTTTACCAGCCAGTCGCAGTATCACGTATGCAAGACTAATTATCAATGATCGGCTCAAAATGCCTTCCTGATGCGATACGTGGTCATCCCCAGCCGCTAGTAAAACTACATCCGCTATCAATTTTGCCTGTACATCTTCCACCCGTTACCAGATTAAACGCCGCACCAACATGTCGTGGCATATTAGTGAGGAGCTTTGCATCAATCCTCGCTATCTTACTTGCATAACCATGTCAATCGCAACTGATCTTTGCAAAAAGATATCTCGAAGCACGGACGTTCTTAGATAATTCTACCAAGTCGACCCAGCATTGCTGTCTATTGCCTTCACTTCCTCACATCGAGACATAAAGAGGATCGAGTTACAAAATTTATTTTTCCATGAATATTATGAGTAAAATAATTTGAAGAACGCAGGTCCGCATGTTCCCAAAAGCGTCCTACACCAACAACCATTTTCACAGGAGCATAATCACTATGCGGGACACACCATAAGCGAAGCCTCTTGATCACTGAGAAACGCACTCATGAAAAAGTGTCATTAAGATCATTGATTGATTGATATGTGGGGTTTAACGTCCCAAAACCACTATATGATTATGAGAGGCGCCGTAGTGGAGGGCTCCGGAAATTTAGACCACCTGGGGTTCTTTAACGTGCACCCAAATCTGAGCACACGGGCCTACAACATTTCCGCCTCCATCGGAAATGCAGCCGCCGCAGCCGGGATTCGAACCCGCGCCCTGCGGGTCAGCAGCCGAGTACCATAGCCACTAGACCACCGCGGCGGGGCTCATTAAGATCATTGATCATCTTTTCGTTATATGAAGCGCATATGACAACACGCCGAGACTCGTGATGTCGAAGGTGCGTTTTTCGGAGCTGGGGAGGGGAGGGGGGAGGGATTCAGATGGGATGGGTGTGAGGTGTAACGAGGCGGACGCATGTACTTTTACAACGGTAGACAGATGCGTGTACTCCTAAAATGCAAGGCAGAAGATGGAGCATCTCAGGAAGCTCGGAAGTAGGAGGGACTCGTGATCTAGAAACCTCCTATAACCGACGCGCTTGGAGCACTTCCTTAAAGATGGGAGCAGTTTATTGCAGCTTGAGAGAGTTGAGGGTTCGTTAAACACAGGTGGTTGGCATGTTGGTCCAATTTTCTGCATACTTATTTTGAGTTGCTTTTTCCTGCTCGCAATAATTGTGTCAAGGATGTTAAAGTGTGTTTACAATGCGTTTCTTGAAACACAGGACGCTGTCACCAATAGCCATAATAAAAAACACATTGATGACAGAAAAGTTGTAAGTTCACGATGCTAATACATTGCTCACTTAGACGTTCTCACTGTTCGGAAACGTCACTTACACTACTACTTTGTGTGAACAATCGAGCTTGCGAGTGTTAGAAAGCACTGGCGGGGTCACAATACTTCTCAATCACAGCACGCAAGGCCAGAAGGTGCCCAGATTTTGAACTGGGCAGTTTTTTTTTCACCATTTATTCGACATGACACTTGTGAATGGCTCAGATGTGAAAGTGAGAAATTGAAAAAAGTATGAGGCATTTTTTTTTGAAGAATGCAGCTTTTTGCGCAGCACTTTGTGTTGTCGGTCGTGAACGGCCACAATCATGGTCGATATTAGGTGACTCCAAGGCAGCCCTGCAACCATTGTTATCAGCTCTGCGACACGGACCATACAAACAAGTGGTATTCAATACCAGACACCTCATTCATATGCCACATGAGAAACGACAGTGCGTGACATTCCAGTGGTCTGCTAAGTCATTGCGGCGGGCTGGCAACGAACATGCCGATAATGATTTTCGGTGAGCTGTGCAACGCGAGAAGGAAGACGCTATACCGTTTTCAAGGTCAGATTCTGCTGCGAAAATTTGGATGAAGACATTAAAAACTCCACATGAAATACAGCAAGTTGCCGAAGTTGGACTCCGCCAACTGGACTCCACCAGAGAGAGGCCATTCTGCTCTGCAGATTATCACGAAAAGCGGGTGTCACAAATAATTTTCATTTTTGTTTAGGAATGATCGACAGTGCTCTTAGTGGTGTCTGTGACGTCGTGAAACGCCGCATATGTAACAAAGACTTCGTGACGTCTTTGTAAAGAAGAGATTTTGCACCACATCTACGACTTTCCTCGAAGTGCTGCGCAGAGACAATTATTCGTCATCGCTCTAGCTGACCTTAAGCACAGACAGGTGTTGCTAGCAACTATCTTCGAATATCATCCTCAAAAGTCATGAAAAATTTTAGCGACGCTGGCGTTATTGAAATATTTAAGAACAGTAGACTTCCCCTGAACTGCTGTCGACTCATTGTGATGCGACTCACCGTACGAGACATGCACTGTGACGTTGTGTGTGTGTGTGTGTGTGTGTGTGTGTGTGCGTGCGTGTGCGTGCGTGCGTGCGTGCGTGTGTGCGCGCGTGTGTGTGTGTTTGTTTGTGTGTGTGTGTGTGTGTGTGCGTGCGTGCGTGTGTGTGTGTGCGTGCGTGTGTGTGTGTGTGTGTGTGTGTGTGTGTGTGTGTGTGTGAAAAAAGGGGGGGGGATATAAAAATTTGGTGCTTTTCGAAGTTGGCTAGATCTTTTCATGGGTGTGTTTCAATACTCACTGTAGACGGGTATATAGACAGCTAAACGGACAGCGGCCATCTTAAAGCCGATTCCAATTGTCACGCAGCCGGAAAAATAGACAGCTTCGAGATGACCGCACCGTAGAAAAATACGATGCAGGCTAGTTTGCTGTCCAAACAAGAGGGTGACAGCGAATCGCTCGGTTAGATCGAATCTCGCCGGAATGGTCGTCTGCACACAAGCAGACGCTTGTCCAGGCGCGAAATGTGAGTAACATTTAATTTTCTTAGATTTCAATACAAAATAAGTCAGAAAATACAACTGTTACGTTTGTTTATTTTGGCTTTCTCTTCTCGACGCGAGGTGGTGCATCATCGTGTAAAGGCCATCCAGACGTGTTCCGATTCTCGGACAGCATGGGCTCGGCGCTGTCTTCTAAGCAGTCTGCGTAGACTGTGTACGTGCTGTCTAAAAATTGGGACACACTCCCTGTTATCGAGGATATTCACAAGAAATTACCCCATTGTTCAGTGCAGCTCTTCTTGTGTAATGATAACTAATACAAAATGATGCTAAAGAAAGCATAGGAGATGCTTTTAGTAAAAAATGTAATATAACCGCCGAAGGATAAGTGGAGGAAAAGATAACTTGCCGTGGGTAGGGACCGAACCTGCGACCTTCGAACAACACGTCCGATGCTCTACCAACTGAGCTATGGCGGCGTTAATCCCTCAGTTACAGGGGTTCACAAACTTGTTATATATTTGCATTTTCACAGTTACGGGAGATGAAATATTACTTACTACGCCGGAATCAGACTTGCCTAGGTGTGCTAACACTGTTTTATTTCTCGTTTTTTTTCTATACTGAGAAATCCATACAATAAGCTAAAACATTCACAGAAACACAGCGACCATTACGTAACACGCGTACGCTCTTTATAAAGATGAAAAAAATATACTAAGTAGTCATATCAAAATAAAGACAAAGACCTTCCACTACACCAAGTAATGAGAAAATATAATCTCAGGCCGGCATTTAGGTTGCAATTGGTTGCGCCTTCTGGTGCAGGCTACTTTATTTTTTAACACACTTCCTTATGACATGGGCGCTGCTATAAATTTACAGTGTTCACAAATACAGGCAGAGAAACACTGCACAACACAATGATGGTACTCTGAAGATCTCATCGGGTTGCCTGGTGTTACGAAATCGCAAGCTATATATATTGAACTGGAGTTTTGAATCGTTGGCCATATCTTCTACTCACTCCGCTGGCCCTGGTGAACGTGAACATACAACACGGGGACGCATTTTCTAGGCCACTCACGCAGAAGCATAATTCATGTAGCGCTATGTGTCAACAACAGTGAGTCAGTGTACTTAGTTCAAATAGTCATAACGCTTCGTGTCCATAAGCATCGTCACTGCCAAAAAATGTCGAACCTCAGAATAGTCGAGTTTCAGCCATTCAATAAAAGGAGAACATTAAAGTCTGTTCTACGGCTGGGAAACTTGAGTAAACAGCGGCAAACAGCGGGGCTGGCAAGCAAGTGCTACCGTCTCGCCAACGCAGGTTGAGTTCTTTCTTTGACGTTTCGTTCTTGCTTTATGTCTTTCTACATTGCCCTCTCCCCTTAGTTACCTCCCCCTAACTCTCAAATTAATCCACTTTCTTTGACTTCCCTTTTCTACCCTCTTGCTGAACTGTAAAATGCGTGACTGAGTTGTGCTGGGAACAGCTTCGCACATACAAGCTTTCTGTGGCGCATGCCCACCGAGTTTCCTGTCTTCAACATCGGCTTTACTGCAAGCTTAAAGAGCTCCGCTGTTTAAAATAGCACAATAATGCTTGCTGCGCAGCACCTTGTTGGAGTTTTTGTTTGTGCCCTATAGACCCTTTCAATGTTTACAAGCACAGCTTCTTGATGACAGCCGGTTTCGTCCACCGTGCTTTAATAGCATCGGTAGACAACAAGAGCCTTAGAAAATAGCACGCTGATTTTCTACAGTTTCCTCCTCTTACTTGGTAAAATATATTCACACAAACGTTCTTTGGAGCTACATGAAAAATATAAAACATTCCCGTGTACTTCACGCACATTCCTTTTGTGTGAAAAACGAAAAAGAGACTTTCCTAGCCCTTGAAAAGAACTTGAAAGCGAGCTTTCAGATTCGACGTTAGAAGCTGGTAAATGAGGTGATTGGAAGTTTTTTTTTTTTGGGGGGGGGGGGTACAACGCTTGCAACTTTGAAATCGTCTATACGACCGCAACTGATAAAAAGAGAATACAACTGTCTTCGCAGTGTTGGACTCGTCTGGCAAGATCCCGGATGGGGTGCTAGAAGGGACGCTCGTGGCCTTGGGGTCGTACAACGAGTGCGTCGACATCGTGGCCCGGGACCAGGGCCAGGAACACGAGTACTTTCGAGGACAGTACTGCGCCCTGGACGTCAAACCCTACCTGCCGCCTAAGCCGAAAAAGTACAACCCGCAGATCATGTTCCGGAATATCTCCGAAGTCCTGCCCATCCTCAAGGCATGCATTTTCATTGACCCTTACTCAATTCTTTTCGTTTTCTTTGTTCTCTTCAGGTAGCGCTGTGTAAACGAGAGAGGTGTGAGAAAACAATCCTTTCCTTCATATCTTATTTAGAAAACCCGCTTACGTTAGCATGTGTCGTAAGAATTTATTAAAGCAACAATTATTCATCTGAACATATATCACCGGAGATTGTAGCCGGTGAGCAGCAAAAGCACGTCATTCCACGAAAATAAGGAAACTTTTACTTTGTTTTTAGTATCGTGTATTTTGTTTGCTGAGCGAGAAAGAGCAGTCGGTGCCGCTAAAGAGGCACCAACATCTCCTATACACCATTTCAACAATGAAAAAATGCAGAGTGATTTTCAGATTATGTCAGAAGGGAGGGGGGCGCATTCTTTTGGGTTGTTTTACGTACGTGCACTCTACTGTCCATGTCGTCTATGAAGAAAAAAATATTCTGAGCTATCTTTAACTAAAAAACTAAACCGACACCATAATTCTCGTATATTACGGTGCTGCAGGCGTAATGCAAGGCTTATGGGTCCAGCTTCCACGAGCTGTTTTCTGTTATGTATCTCTTTTTCTCATAATTACTATACTTAACTAAAAATAGGTGTAATGGACCATGAGGCAATATTACATCTGCGAGCGGACAAAAATATTTCACGAAGACTTAAGAAAACCTCTAAACATTTGTACGACTTTTCGCTTCCCTTGTATTTGAGTTTCGATGCTGTGGATTCCTTCGAGATAGATACCAAGGTTGTACCGACTCGCATATGACCCTTTTCCTATTCCTGTGAAGCTTTTGCATTTTTCAGTGCATCCAGGCTCCACACAGTGAAATACTGCTTATCTGAATGTAGTGTCACCCACTTCTTCGATTCCAGAGAATCACCTTGACAATAAGAGTGTGCACCCAGCGGCTGCGCTAAGGTTTCTTTCATGTCACCTCTGTTTTTTAACAGCTGCGCCAGACGCCCTTTGAACACACTTTTTCACGTTTACTACTTTCAATATTCTGGACTTCTCTCCAATGGACCTCGTGTCAACAGACAATGGTTATAGATTAGGTGTTACAGCCGAAAACAGCGCACATATAATTCCTTTAAGGCATGCACAGACTGGAGATGCTTCGAAAGATGTCACAGAACTCACAGCAATATGTTCCTCATGCGAGTATTCATCAGGCGACTTGGCAGCTCACAATGAACTTATTCGCTAATGCTGCTTGACCAAATATTGGCACGTTCGTTTATTGTGTCATTTCATGTATTCGTATTTGATCCACAATCCCGGTAGACGCATTTTCGATGGAGGCAAAATGCCTAAGTCTGGGGTACATAGATTCAGGTGCATGTTAAACATCCTAGATAGTCGGAATATCTGTAGCCCTTCTATATGGAGTCTGTCATAATCATAAGCCCCAACGCTTGTATATTATTATTATTATTATTATTATTATTAAATATGGTTATCATTAATCCGCAACAACTGCTATCAGTGCTCGGCTCAGACCACACTTCAATGCTTGGGAAGCGTATCTATTGTTTAGGCTCATTCTGCTAAGATTACACGCAGAACATGAGTAGTGAAGTTCATTGGAGAACTCACACGAGCACCGCTGAGAAGGCTCGAATGTTCCATAGCGCATGCCGAAGCACCTCAACGCATATCAGTTTTATCTACGACTGACTCTTTGTCCACCTATATCTGTCTACAGCGTGTATCGGGTACAATTCGTTCCAAATAAAAAAGTTCAGTCTTGAAAAATTCAACTGCGGTCATCGTCAACATCATGACCACATGACAAAATCAGGCTTCTCGACAGAGCTTTGTACGATCTCGGTGACGTTTTTAAGGTTGTCAGTGGTAGCGCCATCTACCAAAGGTTCATTTTCTTATGTTCTCTATTGGTGTATGCCCTACCTCACGTATCCTGTTGTTGCTTTAACCAGTACTACGTCGTGCATTGCGGCATCTTGCATTGTTTTCTTGAACTACCAGGCTCTATTTCAGCCATAAAGCAGGAGTGGCTGACATGAAACAAGGACGAAAAATTAGTATCCTCACATATGGTCATAAGCTAAGCAGCATAATTAGCGCAAAAACATTCATTTAGCGTGAATACGATTTTTTATTCATTTTTTACCACCTTACATCGCCGTCACGATTTCAGGTAGCCCCTTACCGATATAGACACAATGATTTCACAGTCCTCCTCTACTGAAGGTCAGAGGGAAGCCAGAGGAACTCGATCTTGATTTTTCGACTTTCCGCATCAATTACTAGGCACTTAATACCCTTATTTAGCAGCACACATTGGTAGAGAGTCTTCCGCTCGGACAGGCTGCTCATGCAGGGGGTAAGCCGCAGATGGTTCATTTGATATCGGCCATCTTCCACGAATGCCCTTGTCGTCAAGCAGCGAGAGCAGAGCGTGACAGAAGCGCAGGACACAAAACGACTGATGAGCAAGGCCAGCGCGCAGAAACAGGAGTGAGACCTACGAGGAAAGGCGATATTGTAGTCGGCGGTGCATGAGATCTTCGACCCAAGGTCGATGCGCTGTTTACAACGAAGCACATAATGAACGCGTTCATTCGAAGCGTCTTCTGCGACATCATCGCCGAAGCACGAGCGCTAAAAGTACTACGTGATGGCTCAAGGGCCAGCTGTCGTTATTCGCGTCACCGTGCTATGAGATGATAGAAGGGAAGCGATCGAAGCGCAGCGCACGGATTTACGCACGCAACATGCACGTAGGCCCCGCACACGCAAGTGCATTTATACGCCTACCGTCGAAGCACACAATGTGTGACAGTTGTCCAGGTAGACGATGTTACTTCAGCATATGCTGATTCCGTAAAAGTGGTTTCAATAATGTTATACGTTTTACCTTAACATTAATGCTGGTAATATCAAATTAACGTAACATTAACAAATGAAATAAGGGTTGCGGCCTACTGAATAGGCAATAACACACTCGCACTTCTTTTTTTATCTTCGCTTTCGTTCTCGCATTTCTTTGCCCTTTCCTGTTAGTGCAGTGTAGCGAACTGCATGCTGTAATTCCGGTTGACCTCCCTGCCAATATCTCCTTTTCTTCTCTCTCTCTCTACTTATGCTGCGTAAAAAAATAAGAAAATTGACATTGTAACAACTGTTATATAAACCAAAAAGTGATTAACATTACGGTTTGCGTCATATTATGATGAATAATAACTTGTCAGTATCAAACACGCCCCGTCTGATCCAGTCGTTTTTTGTCGCCCTAAGTGTTTCTATTTCTTGAGATGGAAAAAAAATATTTAGTGTCGATGGGCTTAACAACTGTTTCAACGTTTTGTTGCCGGGCCACCGGCGTCTTTCTTGGCACTGTATCCTTGGTTACAGCCACAATCAAACTCTTTGTCTCAGTGAAGTACTGCAGATACATGCCGAGTGCTTAAAACTACTTAAAAATAATACCTTATGAAGGGGCCATGCCGGATAAAAAGCCATGGTGGAAGCTGTGCAGTTATTACGTAGAAGAAACGTTGAGTCGCACCAGGCATTACACTATGTCGATTGCGTAACGGCTGGGTAGGTGAAAGCTTCCCCCCGTCCACCGCGGTAATGTAGCGCTGCGCTGCTGACCCGAAGATGGCAGCTTGGATCCCGGCCACGGTGGTCGCATTGGGATTGAGGCGAAATCAGGACAGAGACCCATGTCTTTGCCAAAGGCGTTAAAGAACACCTTATGGTAATAATTTCCGGAGCCCTCAACTACGGCGTCTCTCTTAATCATATCGTTGTTTTGGGACTTAAAACTTTTAATAGTAAAACTATTAATGATATTGTTATTAATATTAATAAATATTAGCACTAATAACAAAATGCTAAGCCATGATTCATCTTAATCGTCAGCCACACGATTAACACGTAGTGTAGTCACGTAGGTGCTCGTAATACCTTGCCGACACGCAGTGGGTACTGCACTGCTTCGCAGAATGATACCCTTACGAAGAAAAACTTTATAGAAAAATATTACACAACAATTGGTGCACATGCAATCGCAAAAAAAGAGGACCACCATTAAATCACACCTGTCTTTAAATTAGGCACAACAGTAAGATTAGGCGGTTAGTTTTGTGTAAATGATATCGTGCAACTTGATTAGGCAGGATTCAGTGGCCGTGTATGATGGTAAGGCATTACGATCAGGTAGAAGGAGAATGAATAATGGGAATACTTTCACATTATGCGTTTGACTTTTTATGGACGGTCATAACGAGGACAAATAACAGGTGGTGACTGTAAAAAAAAAGATCATCATAAGTGAGGGATGATGATAGAGCTTATGAATAAGTGATACGCGAGAAATTTTACGTTGAAGTGGTACATTGTCTAAGTCAGCCTTAACTTGGATGCTTCAGCAAAAGCGAAAACTGACCGCCGGCGTTCACACGAATGGTGCACAAAAAAAAAACGTTACTGATCTCCCGAATCGGAA
Source organism: Rhipicephalus annulatus (assembly GCA_013436015.1). NCBI lineage: Eukaryota > Metazoa > Arthropoda > Arachnida > Ixodida > Ixodidae > Rhipicephalus > Rhipicephalus annulatus. Next base: position 456,895 of record WOVY01001288.1, on the reverse strand, counting down.
TCGGTATAACACGAAAGCGAAACCTGTCTTCACAAAGGTAGTTAAGCGTTAATTACAAAGCTACACGAAGAACGGAAAGCAGCTCGAAACTTGAAGCGCACACCTCAAGCAGAAAGCACGCACAAAATGAGCATACACAGGAAGAGCACGTACATACAGCTGTCACAGCTCGACGCTTGAAGCGCCTGTTCAACTGTTCAAATAGACAGAAAGACGCACGACACGATTGCACAAGTATACACAAGACAAGCACGAACAACTGTCACAATTCTTACTTCACGTGGGAGCTGCGTGCTTTTTTCGTAAACGCGGCTGCGGCAGAAAGCGAAGTGACCTTTGTGCACTCCCGAATCACGAGTCTGATAAGCGCGCGCGCAGGAGAGACCACGCTCCGTGGAAGCGACGCTTATCGAAACGCGAGAGGCGACCTGTCGCCTGTCACGCCATCTCGCTACAGGCGACGAAAACACGCTGAAGTGGAGGAGCTCGGAGGACCGTCAAGCGGTATATGGTGTGTATAAAGAGCTTGCCGTTAGCAATGTAGGCTACTTACGCTCCGTGGCATAGTGGTTCGCGCCGCAGCTCGAGAGGTTGCTAGTTCGACGTAGTTGTTTTTTTTTGGCAATATATATATATATATATATATATATATATATATATATATATATATATATATATATATATATATATATATATATCTATATATATATATATATATATATATATAATACATCATCATATGGGTGACCGAAATACGTCAGTGGAGCCGTGGAGGACTCCGGCATAGAACACTTTCGTATTAATTAAATCATTATCCCGTGACGACGCTGCCATATGATGGCCTCTGGGCACCACCACAAAGACAAAACTTGTGACGGGCTCAAGACGTCGCTATGGCGTCCCAAAACATCACGTCGTGTGATGTTGATGTTGCGATCATATTACATCGTCACTTGGTAAAAAGTGGACTGATCACAGAGGCACCGCAAAACCAGGTGAGGTGCAGAAATCTCAAAGGACAGACCAGTAGGCTAGTTGGTAACGCATATAACTCGGAAAGTAGCACAAAGTGTCACATGGATGACAGCGGATCGAAACGGGACCCAGCGCTGAACTGAACACTCAGACGCCGACGCCATGCAACTGGAAAAGAAAGGAGGGGAGGGGGAGGCGAAAGGGCACACAAGGTGATGAACCCAGCGTATGACCCAAGCGCCTGACACGATAAAATTATCATTTCCATTTTCAGATAAACAGATAGAAGACCAACTATCGCTTCGATCTCTATGTTTATTCTCTGTCGGATCAATCATTTCTCGTGTAAGTTGGTCCGGATTTCAGGCTAGTGAATTCACATGGTTGAACAGTGACTTGCCACTGCAACACACAAAATGCGCTGCGAGGGGGCCTAACAAGAGTTTTTCCGCATTGTATCTGTGCTCCCGCAAGCGATCACTCATGCCCTTGCCTGTCTGGCCCATATATTATTTTTCTACGCACGTGAGCATAATAGAATATATTACACTATGTACACAGGATAGTGGCGTAGCTAAGAGGAGTTTACGGGGGTTCAAACCCCTCCCGCGCAAAACCTCCTCCCGCCACTTACTCATCTTTGTTTTTATTTTCGTTGCTTCGCACGGACATGGTTTAGAAACAAGTGGTGCTACTATCCTAAATAATCACTGGGCGCTTTTACAGTGAATATTGCTTGCATACAGAAAAAAAAACGTGCCGCGATGTTTGTCAATGCTTTGGCACTCTGTGAGATATTGGGCAGGAATCCAGGCGACGAGCGTTTTAAGTAAACTCGGTGACGGGATTGATGCTGCAGTGGTGGTCATACATGTGCCCGCTGGCACAGATCTCGCCGGGCTCAATCACTACGATACTTTTTGCTCGGCAGAGGTTCGCTTTAATTGTAAAAGCCAGACACAGTTCTGACGTCTGATAGGCCACGTTCAAGCATAATACAGTGTGACTCTTCGAACGTGCTAAGGTATACTCAAGCCAAAGACTAAAATTTCTACTGAACCAAGCAAAATTTCTACTGAACTTTCGCACGTTCGGCTAACATATAAACACACACACACACACGACCAAATATTCGAATCATCCAACGAACTTCGCTTGTATGCGAATGTACAATATATTGATACATACCTTTACTATTTATTCCCTGACTGCTAAAGGCACTCCGAAGTGTTTTCTGGTGAGAAAGTTCAACACAGGCAAACGTGCAGGGCAATCACAACTTTAGAAATTCGTATTGAAACAGTCATCATGGAACTTAGACTTATAAATAAAAAGATGTTTGTCATAAACCTAAAGCAGCATAATAATAGATGTAGTATGGACAGTTGTATTGAGCACGAGTTTTGTTGTTTCGTAGCGCGGCAAATAGTCCAAGAATAAAGAACATAAAGCTGTGAGGGAAAAATTGTTTCACAAAATAAAAATATTTATATTGATTCGATTTATATGTTCGTTCCTTTACATTGACATGACTAGAAGGGCACATCGAGCTACTTCTGCAACCAGCAACGTAACGCACAAGAAATGCACAGAATGAAGAAACATTGGCGGATGTGGACATGTTATCATGTAAAATGGAGAACAATATACAGAGTAACCATAATTTCTTAGAAGAAATAAAATAAACATGGTGCTTGGAATGTTTGACGCAGCAAACAGACACATGGCACAGCGGAATACTGTTCATTATCTCTATGAATTTACACGAAAACTATCCTGTGCATTACATATCACATTGCATGTCACATATGTTACCCAAACTTTACGAGACTCGTTACACGTAAACTTGTTGCCCTGCCGTTCACACCGTTTGTATCCGCGAACCACGTCTGCAAGTGAAAGGTGCCACGGGAGAGAACGGAATCACTCTATTAGGCTGCGAAAGTGATTTTCAGCAATATATCTCAATCAGTTGAACTTGCGCCCTTACAGGTGGACGAAAGGTAGCGCAGAGTGATTTTACTCAAACCGACTTTTTTTTACTATACTGCCACGATAGTCCAGTGGTTATGGTGTTTCATTGCTGACCCGCAAGTCACGTAATCGAATACTTGTCGTATTTTTTATCTAGGCGAAAATGCTGGAGGCCCGTGCACTTTGATTTAAGTTCACTTAAAGATCCAAAGTGGTCAAATTTCCGGAGCACCCCACTATGGCGTCTGTCATAACCATATTCTAGTTCTCATAATCGTCTATCAAAATCACCTTGTTGCCCACGGAAGATCACAGTGCCTATGATGGTGATCAGTTTTTCTTTTCAGTTTAATTCATTTTGTGTTTGCGCTGATGACTCCATCTTTTCAGCGATTGACTCGCCTTTGAGTGCTTCTAGAAAATTTTTCGAGTATAGAACAGCAGTTTTGTGGTATTCACACCCATTGTGGCTTCTGAAAATTTTGAGTGCGTTTTTCCGACGTGTAAACGGAGGTGGACCAATCTCACTCCAAGAACTCTATGAGTCCCCTTGCCTGAACTTTTTTTCAAAGCACACATGTCCTGCTCTCTCCTTATATCTGAAATACACAAACAGCCAGGAAAAGGTTTCTTGCCAGCGAGGTTGGAACTTTAGTTTGGGCTTACTGAGAGAAAGCTGTAGTTAGCGCCTGGTTTTCATGTCGTCATTAGGAAACGTCGTCTATTCTCGTCGTGCTGCAACTCCTGGCGTTTATAGGCCCGTTAAATAAGTAAAAAGCAATGTCGCTGTGAGGAATCGTTGCTTCTGTGCGTGCATCTTGCTACGACTGGTGTTGAGGAGATATTTCAGCCCAAGAGTCGTATTCAGGCCGTGCAGAACAATTACTATGGTTACTACGGCTGCAATTAGTACGGCTGCTGTAGCTTTTTCGCCAGTTGTCGAGTGTGCACTGGGAGCAGCGTCGCCTTTGGAGAAATTATCATCAAGCGCTGCCTTACGGTGTTTCGGCGTGGCTATCGAGTCTCATTGAGGGGCTCGTATTCACAGAGAACATGAACTACCCAGCAATAGGTGTAGGCAGCGTATTTCAAGGGGGTGACTGTGCATGGCTAGTAATCAACGCTTTCAGCAAAGTTCGGGCCGTCACACACACAATCTGAAGAATCGGGACTTTACCGGCGGGACATGTCGGCTACTGGAGTTCCATTTTAAACACTCGTGCTCGTTTCTCCCTTGTCGGAAAAATTTGCAGGCATACATTTGTTCCGCTTTTTTGCAAATGCCGGTAAGGTCGCGCTCGCCCGGTGTCTTGCTCTGCGTGCGAAACGTCTCGCGTTTGTCATATTACCGCTGCGGAAGGCTGGTAGTTTCTTTTGCGTTATGATCCCAAACCACAAACGTGTATCAGAGCGAAGACGTTTATGCCAGCGGTGAAGTTATAGCGACTCGCATCAGAATTCCCAAAAAAGGACCACCGCCAGGCATGGATGGGGCATAGCACAGCATAAGTCAACTTGTTTTTCATGCGCTGGAAGTTCTCGTTGGAGTTCACGCGTTCTGAGGAAATTATTAGGGTGCACTATGCTCTGAATAAGACCGGAGTTCATTCCTTCATCTCTAGTGAACCTATCACTCGACATTTTGTGTGGTATGAGGCTGCTCCTGTTCGCACCGGTGTAATAAGTGCTGCAAAAATGAATGCACGTACTAGTTGGATCAGTGTACATGACATAACACATGGCATATCGACGTTGCGCGGTGAAATATTCTGTACGGTTCTGAACCTGTTGACGAAAAGGGAAATGATGGCTGCATGATTGCAAACAATGGAAGACACCTTGCCACAATGCTATCGTTTCAGGAAGTAGAGCGACGAAATTAAAAAAAAGATAACTAGAAGATTAGGCGTCTTTGCGCGTACTTAAGTTTTCTATCGCATATACGCAGCGAACAAGTTATTTCTTAGTGAGTAGGTGTAGTCTGGCCCAGCTGAACTTTCGATCGAGACCAAGTCAACATTTCTCAACAATGATTAACTTTGCAGATTGCACGATAAAACCTCTGCGCTTGGAATACTTCATTGATATCAATGGGTCACAGTGCAACTGTAATGTCAACCATGGTTGCGAGAAACTCTGCCGGAAAAATGACGCGTGCAAAGTTTTTTTGCCAACGCGCACCATAACTTTTTTCGAAACAAGGTTACTTATTGTGTAACACAAGCATGCGTGGATGTGCGCCGTAAACTGAAGAATGTTGACTGAAAGCTATAATTGCGTAAGGGCTGCTTGACATATGAAGCTGAACATAAACATAAATACCATGGGCATGCAGTCACTCGCATTCCGCGTTGTAAGCGTAGCCGTCCTTGACTTGTGAAACACACTTCACCCCGACGAGGACTGCGCCATCTACGCTTAACAGAGGTTAACGATTAACGATATCTACCCGCGTTTAACTTTGCAACACATGCTGTGCCAATGTCCTGCCCTGCGCGGGAGCCTCGGGTCTCCCTCAATGAAGGGGGACTGGTGATCTCTTCTCATAGGCAACGAGAAGGAAGACCAGAGACGGGCTATCCAGAGAGCCCTTGACATGGCTCCCCGTTTCGTTGTGGGTGCGGCGCGCCGATCTCGCCCCCTAAGGGGGGAGTAAGCGTCATCTCCGGATCAAATAAAGTTCTTTGCCTGCTTGCTGTCTCTCTTGATTGATGATCGATATGTGGGGTTTACCGTCCCAAAACCACCATATGATTATGAGAGACGCCGTAGAGGAGGGCACCGTAAATTTAAACCACCTGGGGTTCTTTAACGTGCACCCAAATCTGAGCACACGGGCCTACAACATTTCCGCCTCCATCGGAAATGCAGCCACCGCAGCCGGTTGCTGTGTCACTTCACAAGCGTATATGCATGTGGAGAGGTGGAGGATATCATGACTTTGATGTACACATGTACACAATCTAGTCAAACTACCGCCGATAGTCACGTCACAAAAGAAAGCTGACGCCTGTGCCCCCCCCCCCCAAACAAAAACGAAAAGAAGTCTGGCTACGCCCCTGACACAGAAGACAAACGGTTTGCGGTACTTCTTGTTACACTCACGTAGCTTGTGCACACCCGCGTTCACTCTAGCGCACAAGTTCGATAGCGTTAATGGAGCAGATAGAGAAACATCAACATCCACGTGCTTTGCTTTTTTTTTAAATATTGTAACTAATATTGTGAACGTAGGGCAAGACGACAACATTTTTTCTTTCATGTGTTACATGACTATAAAATGCATGGCGCGCTGACTCGCCATACTTTTACCTGTAATAAAAAAGCATAATATGTAAGATTTTACATCCCGAAACCACAACATGATTATGAAGGGCGCCGTAGTGGAGGGTTCCGTAAATTTGGACGATCTAGTGTTCTTCTACGTGCACTGGCATCGCACAGTCCACAGGCTTCTACCATTTCGCCGACATCGAAATGCGACTGCCGTCGCCGGGATCAAACCTTGGGGTTAGCAGCCGAGCATCCTATCCACTGTTCCGCCGAGGCGCGTGGACTTGAAAAAAGAGTTAACGTGGTTCTTTAAACACAGCATTGCTGACAACTAAGAGACAAGAAATCCAAGGAAATGAAGATAGTGATGGGGTTTAACGTCCCGAACAATCACGGCATATCCACGAAGTGAGTGATGATAAGTGGGTGAAGTAGTGGGATTGTTTGGTGTGACCGTTTATCACCCGTGACACGAAACACTCAAGCATGTTAATGAGTGACACAGTGGTGTAAAGTTATATACAATGTTTAGTGGGTTTAGTGGTCATAACTGGTATATTGTGTTCAGTTGGGAATTGTTTCGCCTTAATTACTACTGCTTTGTGGTATTAGATCTAGTCTGAAATAGGACAAGCCGAGGTCTGGGCACGTTCCCCTGAACCTGCACTTTGTCCTTCCGCGCTTGTAGCACCTGCGGGTGTGTGTGTGGGTCTGCGTTCGCGGACGCCTCAGTAGACCCCTGTCCAAGGTCAGCAGGCTCTCCGCCATTTGCAAGGTCTTTCGAATGTCGGCCTGCAACTCTTCTGTGATAATCATCGTCATCAGTGTCATTGTCATGACGTATAACGGGTACCTAGCATATGTGCAGTTACGGCGAACAACAGCGCCAATGGACGAGCCTCGATCTAAGAAAGATTTGTCCCTAAAAAGCTATTATTATGAGAGACGCCGTAGTGGAGGGCTCCGCAAATTTTGACTACACATGTGTGAGCACACGGGCCTACAGCATTTTCGCCCGCCTCCATCGAAAATGCAGCCGCCGCAGTCGGGATTCGATCCCGCGACCTGCGGGTCAGCAGCTGAGTACCTTAGCCACTAGACCACCGCGGCGGGGCGATTTCTTTAGGCTGACGCGTAAATAATGCCCCTCTGATGCCAAAAGCCGGCCCACCTTTACTGTGGCATCACCACTTAACAAAGAATGTCATTCTTGCAAAGGCTACCTTTACGATCCTACAAATGTGTCGTCGCATATAATGAGAACAATTCCTCTCAATACCAGTTCGTGCATTGTCGGCTGTTTCATATTCGCACTCAATAAAGGCCCAATATAAGAAACTCTTCCGCTGCTAAGTGTATATTCACAGTGAAATGCGTTTAAACGCAATCCTTTCGACTTTGAAATGTGTTCTTGTCCTAAAGTATAATGATATACGAACGAGAGCTTGCACATATCTATTGATTGATAAGGACTAAAAATCGGCTGTAGCAGAAGTGAACATGCATCTGAAGACATATAGCATATGATGAATCACGTGTAAAAACGGCATCATCAAGCGTATAATAAACATTGATATAAGATGTGCACTGTACTCATTCAAAGCATCGTCAATGAAGTCTAGAAACGACGAGGTGTGTGCTCCCTAGTAATGGGTTAACCCACGCCTATGTTCACGCACATACCACACAGAGCTTGTGGAACGGGAGAAGATTTCATAGCCTGAGCCATGAACGCGGGATGGCAATCCGCTTCCCGCTGGCATGTCTCCCACTTCACCGAAGCTTACACGAAATTCGTCCATCAACGTCATTGTCTTTCAGTGGCACTTTCTGTGGCAGTTTTATTAGTTGGTGCCATCGCACTGAAATCTGTTCGCGGCGGTGTGCATGTGGAAGCTGCTCTACACAGGCAACAATGAGCCGTCACATGCTCAGACGACGCTAAGGCAAAGCACGTAACTGCGTCTTCAGCAAACGGAATCACCATAAACACAATATGCGCCACTGGCCGTAGAGTTTACTACACCGAAAGTCTTCGTTGTGCTCAAACTACCAGAGCGCTTCCGGTCTACGCTCCTTGGTGTCGTGGTGCAGTACTTCATCACTCCCAGACGACATCACCCCCCGCTAACAAAGAGCGCTTAGAGAGGTGGGAGGGATATAACACACGTTTTTGAGCATGTAAAGACGTTTGCCGGTATTGCAGTGCGTGGAGTCCTCGATGCCTATAGTCGTGGGCCTTGAAGTCATGGGTTCGACTCCCGCGTCATCCAAAACCGTGACACTTTGTGTTGTTTTTTTTTCTTTTTCGTCTGTAGGTGTGCATTTTACCAACGCCCCTCACATGATGGGAATAGAGTCAGTGCGGTCTAACTATACACATGCATAAAACTAAAACAATAGTGCTGAAAAAAAAAGCTGTGCTTTGCTTTCCCGTATTTGAATGCATCCCGGTCCTGCAGTTGTAGTAAAATATATATCAATAAAAGTTATAAAAGCGAAAATGTGGGTATTCGGTAAATTCAAAGTGCATTCGGTTCATTTTGAAGTCGAGTTAAGCGTTTCCTGAATATGAATAAAATATCGAGTAGCCTTCACGTGATAAGTCCAAGTGTCCCATAGCGATGATATCATTAATCGCTGATTCTTGGCGGGCACCTTTACTAGCCCCGAAGACACACCTTGCATACGAAAAATCCGCTGGTTCTGCGACCTCCCCGACTCACCGAGGTTATGCGATGCATAAAGCAAGTGCCTAGCGGTACATATGTAAATTCATTGCGAAGGACGGAGAAAGAAAAAAAAAAGAAGGAAAAGAAAATGTCGCAAAGGAATCGAGATGGTTTGCTGTGTAGGCGACGGTCAGTGAACCAGGCAGTTTTTCATGTTTGTTTTTACTTCATATACGTACGTATGAAAGAGAAAAGAACAGTGTAACCAAACATAGCGTGCTAGAGGAGGCCTGAGGAACGCCGTTGCGTTTCGCCGAGTCCGTGTTTGACTGGTTTGTCGAGAACTCTCGCGCACGGGGGAGAAGGGGGGCACGTTTTTTTTTCCCCCGAGCATTATTGCGCCTGCTGGAGAACAAAAACAAAGAAAACAATAACAGGAGGGAAAGATAAGTGGGCAATCATTGCGCTGTTATTTACTTAAATAACTATTCATCCACTACAACGGTCTCAAGAATGTAGCAACCTGCCTCTCGTGAGGCTGTTTACGCGAGAAGTAGAACGGCGAAGCGACGTGCGGACGCTGGGAGGTGGTGTGCTGGTTTCATCAGTACCGGCGACCGCACGTCACCTCCTAACGCTTTCAACGTGAAAGAGATAAGAAAATGTTCAGCTCGGGCAGCTGCAGATTCTTTTGCATCTCAAAACATGAGAAATCCGCGAGAAAAAAAAATACATATAGTTGGCCTGATATTCGATGTATAGCGCTTGCGATATTGATTTACGACGGGGACTTTAAGAGATGACCTTTTTGGTGTCCTGTCTCATTGGCGCGGCGCTTTGGTATTATATTTTGGGCACACAATCTCGGTTTCAGTGATCAAAACAGATGGCTCGATGCCACAACTTTATTTAAACTCTTTCGTAAAAGTGATTCAACAAGTTCAGGCTGGGTTTTGTTTCTTGCTTTCTTTTTTCTAATTAAGGCAACTTCGCACTAGCGATGCCAAACCTAAAAGAAGTTGGTTAGCCTCCTCTGTTTCCCTTAGGTTCTCTCTTTCTTTTCTCACATTATCTTTTTTCTCCTGTCCAGATTTTCGCATTTTTTCTATTTATTTGTATATATTTTTATTTTGCAATTTTTTCCGATCTCTCTCGTTCTAGGTCCCGCTTACTTACTCTTTTTTCTACATTTACACGTGGCTTTGCCTGCGTTACGCCAGACAGCCTGCGTCAGCCCGGGCCCCAAAAGATCTCCGAACTGAATATCATCATCATCAAGAAGCTCGAAGAACAGTAGAAAGAAAACACTTCCTTGCCGAGAAAGCGTGTGCTGCTCAATATTCTACAAACACATGGTTTTGCCAACGTTACGCCAAGCTACATGTGACGAAGACAACATACGACAGCTCGGGCGCGTAACGTGCTCCGCACTTAAGAAGCGGAGTATTCTTGAAGACAGGCGCACCCCCCCCCCTCCTAGTGTTCTGCTAAAAACCTTCCAGTCTTGTTGCTCACATTCCAATTGTTTTCCTTTGTCCTTTCATTAAAGCACCTTACAGTATTTCCCGTACGTATATGCCACGTCCGCAACTGGCGAGAAACCTGTAGACAACATTGAAAGCACATGGTGTGTAGCGTGTCCTATTCCCACCGTGCAAAGGGACTGTGGGTCTTTATTTTCATGGTACACAATTTCAAAATTTTCAAAGGGCTATAAAAACTAAAACGACATCGTGCGTTGGCGCCATTCTTTCAATGTTATGTGATGCATGATAAATATGGGGGATTACATAACTAATATTCAAAGTTTTCTCCGAGTATTCACGACTTTAGGCAAAAAAGACGACGACGAAGTGTCTGCCTAGCAGTAAGCTGTTCGATCATCCCTTGCCAATTTTACACAAAAAATATGTTAACCTCTTGAAGCTTACCAGTGTTCATCGGTGATGTACAAGAACCAGTTTGGATATCTGCAAGGTCCTGTGGTGTCCGCGGCAGCCCCGTCAAGAAAGCGGACGGGCCATCATTGCGACAGCGAGGACACTGATGTCGACTCATTAACAGGTGAAGGGTCACCTGAGGACGACTTCAAACTTGTAGCGAGCCGAAAGGCGAAGATGCGCAGCACCAGGGCCCCTGCATCCCCGCACACAGCAAATCAAGGAGCACCTCTCGTGGAGCCCACATATATTATACATGAAAAGGCGGCTGACAGGCATATGCCATTTGTTCAAGTTCTTCGCTGAAAAGAATTGGCGAAGGTCCACACCCGCTATGTTGCGACTATACAGGGTTATTTTCCTTGGATTCATTCGGTACAGCCTACCTGCGTTAACCAACGCAAGTAAAACAAGCATACGAATCCTTGAAATTGTCCAGGCTCAAGCACTCCGGATTTGTCTAGGCCTGCCCCAAAGTGCATCAACAGCGGCAACTATCGCCATCACAAGGGACTACCTCATCAAGACCCACATTGGTGATGAAGTGCTGAGGACACATTTACGACATCTTGCTCGAACTCCTCGCCATCACCTAGCCTCTCTACCAGTGGACCGATCACGCACACCCTACTGCAAAACAGTGGCCGAACATGGCGAGTCGATCCCCACTTCGTTCTCTCCTGCCGCTAGGCCTGTGTCTCCGCCATGGTGCCTCCCTCAACCAATTGTTATTATTATCATACCTGGCGTCCAGAAAAAGCCTATTTGTCATCACCGGCTCTTAAGCAGCTCACACTATATAGTGCTCTTGTATAAAAAAATGCCAAGACTCCATGCATATATACACTGACGGATCGGTTCGACCGAGCAGCTCAACCGGAGCAGTCGTGGTACCAATTCAAGACATCCCACGCAACAACATTAACGGCAGCAAAATTGACAGCTCTTCGTACCGCGCTGCAATTTCATTGATCAACCTAAACGCAAGTTGACTATTTTCTGCGACTCGAAGGTGGCACTGCAGTCTCTATTATCAGCCTTACGCCGTGGACCGCACGAGCAGCTGGTACTAGAGATAGCAGAGGCTACACACCACCTGACTGAGAAAGGGCACGATTACATTTCAGTGGTAACCCAGTCACTGCGGAATAATCGGCAAGGAATGGGCCGATCAAGCTGCCCGCTCAGCCTACGCAGAAGACCATGAACTGCAACTACCACTTTCAAGGACAGATGCTGTACGAAAGCTGCGCTGGCTTGCTCGCCAGCAAACCATATCACAATGGAATCAGCCGCACTTCAAGAATGCCTGACTGTACTAGCTTGACCGTACGTCAAGTCTGCAAGTCCCGTCGAGGCTTTGCCGAGCCGACCAGATCCTTTTCTGTAGGCTGTGGTTGGGCGTTGCGTTTACCAACGCCGCTACGCTTTCCGCAATGGGATGGCCGACACCGCAGCCTGTGGCTACTGTGGCAAAGAGAAAAACCATCCAACATATCCTCTGTGACTGCCTAGAGTATAGTACACAACGACTATGCCTTCGCAAAAAACTCAGCCAATCAGATAATAAACTTCTGTCGGAGAAAAGTATTTTAGAATATCGACAAGACGCAACTTCGCAGAAGAAGGCTCTGAAAGCACTACTGTACTTTTTCTGACCGACCGGCCTTTCTGAACGCTTGTAGCTGCAGAACGCCCTTCCTGTGCGTGTGTTCGTTGTCTCATGTGTGCACGTGTGTGTGTTTTTTCTCTATCTACCCCTCTTTCCTGCCCCTATTTCCGCACCCCCAGTGCAGGGCAGCAAACCGGATACCAATATCTGGTTAACCTCCCGGCCTTCCTTTTTATCTCTCTCTCTCTCTTAATATTTTCATTCTTGATGAGCCCAATGGCAACATGAAACGCCTCAACAGGCAATATGTTCTGGCGCTGCTCGAGGAACAGTTGAAATCATCGACGTCAGAGTAAACCCGCGTGAAAACCTCATGGCAATTGATGTTTCGCATGCTGCCGCACTGAACATACTGCGCAATGTTAAAGAGCTCGATGGAATCAAAGTCCGTTCCTACATCCTCTAGGGCTCCAACGTCGTCACTGGCATCATCTACGATGTGGACTCTGCCATTCCCAGCTCCGACTTGTGTGTATGGTCTATAGTGAAGCCAGCTAACGAAGCCAGCGTCGTAGCTAAGGTTGCTCGTTTGGGTACCTCACACTGCTTGAGAATAAATTTTAAAGGCACTCGACCTTCGTACGTAAAGGTGGGCCATTTCCGTCATCGTGTAAGACCTTTTGTGCCGAAGCCTCTGCAGTGTCGCAATTGCGTGAAGATCGGTCACGTGAGTAGCGTATGCGAACACTAGCGAGTATGTTCTTGCTGCGCTGAATCCCGTTCAGCGGACAGCTGTAAGGGCAATGTTCTCAAGTGTTCGAATTGTAATGGACCCCACAAACCTTCATCGAAAGATTGCCCAAAATATAAGAGAGATAGTCGCATTGAGACAAATGGTGAGAGATAATTCATCGCAGCGCGAGGCCGCTGGAACCATCCGAAAGCGGCACCGTCCTCGCTGAAGTTCATAAGCAAAGTACAATGTTTCTGCATCCCCGGTGAGCATTCGACGACCTGCTTCACTTCCTTAGGCACCTGGACTTCAAGCGGCTAGTATAAACTAGAATGAAATGAGAGGCATGGCTGCCGTGGATTCATCTAGGTCTACATTGCTGAAGACGCAGCCACGCGGATCGGTGACGGCCGGTACAAATCAGAACACCATGGAAGGCATGGACAGAACTGACGCAGCTTGGCCTCCGTTACCGAAGTCGCAGCGACATGCAGACTCACTGTGAACATCGCCAAGAGTGAACTCTGAATCCATGACTTACAACTAGCCAGAAGAAACGTTAATCATCGTAGTGCTTCGATCATTGTTAAGCCCACTTCGCGTATTTGACGCCAGGTTGAAATCACCATACGCAGGGTCCGTAAAACAGGCAATGGATGCTCTGTCCAGTGCTTGCAAACCTTCAGTAGGAACCATAACTAGATGGTCTACAGCGAAATAGGATACGCCAGAAATCCCGCATCCACGACTGTCAAACGCAGCAGTGTGCTTTGAACTAAGGTGCACCTTTTTTTGCCTTCTTTCTATCTCTGTTTTCACCCCTTAATCCCCGACCCCACCCCCTTAGTGTGTGATAGCGAACAGGACGTGCGTCTGGTTTACCTTCCTGCCTTCCATCCTCCCTTCCTTGCATCTTCCTTACCGGTTTCAGGCTTTTTAATTTTCTTCAATAAACCTTCACCAACACCTAAATTTAAATGTGATTTGTGACCCGCTTCCGTGAGCTCGACGATATGATTGCGAAAACCATCTTACATGGTATCACAAAATTAGTTGCTTAAGGCTGAGTTAAGCGCCTCATAGGTGTTTAGCAAATGCACCAATGGAGCCAGTGAGGTTAAAGTATTTGAGTCACTTTCATTTACAATATTCATTAGCAACGAACCAGCGACAACGTTACGACTGGGGCACGTCCGGAAAAACAGTCCCGTCTGACAATGTCAGAGCATGTCTACGCCTCCACATTGTCCACTTGAACGTGAAATGCGTCCCTTCAAAACAAGCAAACAGTAAGTAAGTGAGCGCATACCTAGGTATACTTCACATTTAAATTCATTCATCCCCACTTATATAGTTCAGGCTTAACAGCACGGCCTAATATAAATATAAATATTATTTTGGGCCCTATTTTGATCTCACGTCAGTGACTGCCAAGAGACCAGGTTGTCGAATAGAAAAAAAATTCGACTTTGCTTCGGGTTAAACGAGTACCTGTTCACTTTTGGTTCGAGGAATAAAAATCAGTAATTCTCCGCGCGCTAAGCCGTTCGCAATGCTATACAGGTTCGTGAAGCTATTAGAGATACAGAATTTTACCTTAGATGCGTTGCACTGCACTATCACCATAACTGGGCTGAGCTCAAACAATCTAGGCTGCACTGCAAAAGTGAATTGCACCCCTTAGTTGACAGGAGCTTTTTTTTTGTCCAGTTATTTATGTTTGTTCCCCTATAACGTGCCGTGCCGAGCGCATGGCATACCAGCAAGTTTTATAACAGGGCGAACGAAATATAAGTGAAGTTAAGCCCCGCTGCGGTGGTCTAGTGGCTAAGGTACTCGGCTGCTGACCCGCAGGTCACGGGATTGAATTCCGGCTGCGGCGGCTGCATTTCCGATGGAGGCGGAAATGTTGTATGCCAGTGTGTTCAGATTTGGCTGCGTGTTAAAGAACCCCAGGTGGTCGACATTCCCGGAGCCCTCCACTACGGCGTCTCTCATTATCATATGGTGGTTTTGGGACGTTAAACCCCAAGTATCAATCAATAAGTGAAGTTAACAGCAGCTAGCACACGCGTATACACCTGATCATTTTGAGCACTGAATGGCATGCCAAGTGTGTGTGGCGCTTAGATGCCTCCAAACCTGAGCTCTATTTTTCCCGTATTTTCTTCTATTGCTAGTTGTTATTAGCTAAAAATAAAAACATTGGAAGTATGCATGAATGCTCGCAAGGCACAATTTTCGAGCCGCGTCGAAAAGGAATGTTAGAAAGAAAATGACCTTCGATTATTGATTGAAGTGAAATAAAATATAAAGCTTTGCCGATTTTCTCCGGAAACAAAATGGCCTGCACAATGTTAGGGATGTACATGATACGTAAGCCGCCACAGTAGGATCACACTCGGTACACAACCTCACCGAAATTAATTATAAGAAATGATGTACGGCGTAGACACCTCTATGTGGCCAGCGCAGTGCTCCCTGAGTTATTGTCAGGCACTTCGAAGGAACGGAAACTTGGTAAATGTGGTGCAATTATGAATTTACTTGTCTAAATCGAGAGTAACCATGCCATCAGAAACCCTGGAGTCTACGCAACAACGGCAGTACATTAGAATCACATGGATGAGTGCCTATTTGAAAAATTTTCAACATGTTAAACGCAAGAACGGCGGCCTCTCATGCATGCTTTTACCGCTTCGCTTCAAACCAATAAATTATCTTCCTGACCAGGAAAATATATAATCCGCATCCATGACTTTCAAACGCGGCGGTGTGCTTTAAACTAAGGTGCACCTGTTTTTTTCTTTTTTCTATCTCTGTTTTCATCCCTTAATCCCCGACCCCACCCCCTTAGTGTGTGATAGCGAACCGGACGTGCGTCTGGTTTACCTTCCTGCCTTCCATCCTCCCTTCCTTGCATCTTCCTTACCGGTTTCAGGCTTTTTAATTTTCTGCAATGTTCTGCAAAACGTATACGGGAGTTTGTATACGTTTTGATAATATCTGTTCTGGTTCAGTTTTGGAAAAAAATTGGTTCTGCGCTATTTCTGTTTTGTATCAGTTTGAAACTCTGAAAAAAACTCGGCATAACATTTCGCTGTTGGCAGTGGTCATAGTATATAGTGGTGCTAAAGTTAGTGGTGTTCATGGCAGTAGTAGTTACACTTGTACTAGTAGTACAGTTATTGTCGCTGATGTCTTGTTTATCTGCTCAATGGCAGGTGAAGTTTGAATCGTGGTTTTATACTTATCCTCTGAAGTTATCAGTCGCTGAAAAGCTTCTGAGAGGAAAATGTACGCCGCGATGCTCGCGAAAGCGCCGAATCATAAAACGAATACGAAGGCGTAAGAGCGTGTGTCGCGGTGCTTAACGTTCCCAACACGATTGCCGCACCCAACATCGTCAGAGCGCCTGTAGCGGCGACGTGCCGTCGAAATTCACAATGGTCGCCTGCTCAATTGCCTATTCTAGACTCTGGAGCTGGACACTTCGTTGGCCTACATGTACTTCCTCAAGTTTCGCATCGGCATCTGCGTCCCCTCCACCTGCAGTCTCGAAGACATCCGGAGTCTCGCCAGCTACTGTGAGTGGTACCGATCTTGGTCTTCTTCCTCGTCCGTGCTTTGTTCGCGAGCACGCCTCCTTCGGGGCGGAACGCTGAGCATCAGCGGCGCTAGACGCTTCCGTCTCTCTCACACTTCAGTTCCTCTCGCTTGTTTGTTTGTTTCAGTCGGGAAGCAAATGAAGACCAACGTGACGGTTCCCTGGTGCGAAGTGAAGCAGAACGTCGTACTTCCCGATTACTACGTTGCGATCCTGTGAGCCCACAACCACGTTTTGTTTTTTCTGTCTCCTCCTGCAACTAGTCAACTTTTTTTCGTTTGCTTTTTAAAAGAGAAAAAAATGCCAGCCACTTTAAATAGGTGCATGCGCATTTACTTTTATATGGCGGCTTGCCCTAGTGACAAAAAAAAGCAGCTTAGACACAATAATTGATTGATATGTGGTGTTTACCGTCCCCAAACTACCATATCTATATGAGAGACGCCGTAGTGGAGGGCTGCGGTAATTTCGACCGCCTGGGGTTCTTTAACGTGCACCGAAACCTGAGCACACGGGCCTGCAGCACTTTCGCCGCCATCGAAAATACAGCCATAGCACCCTGGATGTGATCCCGCGACCTGCGGGTCAGCAGCCGAGTACCTTAGCCACTAGACCACCACGACGGGGTGCGTGGACACAATAAGAATGACAATATTGTAGCAGGGCCCACCACAGGGCAGCTGAGAGGTCAATGACAAATGGATGTGTTCGATTCTATGTAACGGGTGGCTAGATGCCGGTCTTACATACTTCAAAAACGTTCAAAAACGTTTTTGAGCGTATGGAGGGGCATGCTGGAAGAAGGAGTTGACTTTTAGATGGTTCTGAACACGTGGTTAAAGCGTGAAATAGAGAAACGTGTTGGTTTGTTCAAGTTCGCCACAATTATAGTCTATAGGCGGTGCCTGAGGGTTAATAATTTCATGGCTGAGCACTCACGTAAAAACCACTGCTGTGCCTGAAATAAAGAGCTGTGTGGCATACTCAATCGGATAATTTGACGAACACAAATATTATGCCCGTTTATGCGGCGGCATCTCGCCTGTAGTGTCGTTTTTTTTACTATTTTGTGCCCACGCTTGTCGTAGTTTTTTTCTCCGCATTTTTGACGTTGTAATGTCCTCCTAATCATAGAGTTGCTGCCAGAATTTTCACAAAGCCCCGCCATGGTGGTCTAGTGGCTAAGGTACTCAGCTGCTGACACGCAGGTCACGGGATCAAATCCCGGTAGTGGCGGCTGCGTTTCCGATGCAGGCGGAAATGTTGTAGGCCCGTGCATTCAGATTTGGGTGCACGTTAAAGAACCCCTGGTGGTCGAAATTTCCGGAGCCCTCCACTACGGTGTCTCTCATAATCATATGATGGTTTTGGGACGTTAAGCTCCACAGATCAAATCAGAACTTTGACAAATTTTCAATTACGTGCGACAATCTTGGGCTCTTTTTTTGTTAAGTTTACCTGAAATACAACTAATTCGTGAACCGCGAGTTGTGTTCTGCACCAAATGCTACAATACTGTACATTCGCCTAAGTTATGTCGAGAATTTGTACTCGTGCTTTTGTAATGTGGATTGAAAGGACATTCGAGAGCACATGAAAGCGAAATTTCACGCCTTACAGCTTGACCAATTCACTTTTGCAGGCTCCACCAATGTTGCCCGTATTGATGTCGGCACAGAACCCGTATAACGCAGGCATTTAGTAGAAACAGGACGTTACTTTGGTATTTTCACAGGGCCATTTTCGGCTGCGGCATCCTTGTTGTCATCACTGGCACGTTGCTTGAAATTACGCCTAAAGTAAGAAGAGTCATAAAGCGTGAGCCAGAACCACTCAAGGAGCCGGAGAAAAGTAAGTACAGCCTAATATCATCGAGGATTTTTGGCCTGCTTAAAGCGTAGCCTAGGATAGCACAGCACGCCAAGGAGTAATGCTTCAAAAAAAAAATTCTAACGGCGTAAGTGCGCATATTTGTGTGCGTCTGTGTGTGTGCTGCTGTTTTGATAATCGAAAACATTCACTTTATTCCGGCAGCGTAGTCTGCCAGTTATACTGCGATGGCTACGGTCAATCTTCTCAATGCAAAATTCTATGCATATGAAAAGCATCGTGACGTAGAATGAAAAGGGGAGCGAGAAATGGGTAACAAGGACGAAGTAGTAAATGCGAGGGCAACAACTTGGAATGTCGCACAAGGCAAATCTAGCGGCTAACTTGTTCAGCGTGCAACCTTCGTAACTCAACAAATTGATGACGTAACGAAACCTGGCCGCTACAATGAGTTAAGTGACGACACTCGTTCTGTTTATTCCTTCAACGCGATCTTTTCCGTACAAAGGTATGAACCAGATCCATCGAAAGATACGACGCGTGCGACCGGGGTTGATAAGGCCCGGCCAGAGAAAGAACGGAGTTTCTGCCGGAGGTGCACAGCCACCCCTTCTTTCCGCCTTCGGGCCTTCATGGTCCTTTGGCGCAACGAATACGGCCGGCACGCTTCATTTCCACTCGAGCAGCGACTACAAACAGCCCTCATTATCATTTTATTTTACCCTCAGGACCGAAGTATTACAGAGGGAAGTAGTTAACAACACATACAAAAGTAAAACAAAAACAAAGCAGCAAAAGTGGCTAGGTAACACAAGAAATGATTGACCAGTTAAATCCGGGAGTGATGATGTCCGAAATGGTCAAGCGAAGTGTGGCGGTTTGGGCTAGTTGGGCTAGTCAAAGCGAAACTTTGAGTGGTCCTTGATAGAAACAATAGTGCCGGTGAGGTTGTTACATTCTTGAGACTCCCTGGGAATAGAATAAATGATTCGTTACAGGTCTGGTATAGCAGTGCATTATCCCAACCTTATGGACATCATCAATGCGAGAAGCAATGTAAGAAGGAGATGATATAAGGTTTTCACGCAGGTAAGAATTGTGGAAATATAAGTTATGAAATAAAGCAAGGCGAAAACACTTACGTCGGGATGAGAGGGGAGGAAGTAGTGAAACGTTTTTCATGGAAGTTACGCCTGATGCTGGGCTGTAATAATTATAAATAAAACGAGCGGCATTATTTTGGATTAGTTCAAGCGATTGAATATGGGTTGTGGAGCGATGGTCTCAGATGGACGATGCGTAATTCATTTTACTCCTAATTAGTGTTTCATATAAGATTAATTTTAATGAGGAAGGAGCAGAAGAAAAAGTTTGCCAGATATATCCTAACATGCAGTTAGTATTGCTAATGAGCTTATCAATGTGTAAAGACCAAAAAAGTGTCGAGGTTATCTAGACGCCAAGGTACTAATAAAGTTTTACGGCTTCTAGGAGAATGTTGTTAACGTAATAGTTAGGCGGAGGAACATTGTTACAAGTTACAAGCATTGTTTTACATTTAGACATGTTTCGTTACATTAGCCAAACGTTAGAGATAGCGTTTATATCGTCTTGTACAGACTTGTTATTGTTGTTATCTGAGATTTCGTGGAGGATAACGCAGTCATCTGCGAAAAGACAAATGTTGGAGGAAACATTGCTCAAACGTAGAACATGAGATGTGCGGAGAGACGTCATCAGTTTGTACTTTATACAGGACTTCGCGGTGGCACCGACGCCGACGTCAACTGTACGCCAGGAGTATTCATATAATTACTATCACAATGAAATAAAAAGGAAATGCTCTTTTTCGTCTGGGCTGTATAAGCGAATGCACGAAGGCCCCAAGCCGACGCTTGCCGAGGCGAAGAAAGAAAAGTTTCAGTTGGCAGGGACACTGGCCTCCTGGCCGCATAGTGACACGGCAGCTCAATTTATTTTCCTTTCCAGCAACGAAATGATTTGAAAGCTTTTTGGTGAAAAAATATCTACGTGGTGCTCAACAACTTCCAGTGTATGCATAACCGAAACTTGCAATGTGTCCTAGTGAGGGGCCCATTAAACATCACAAATAACACAATACATTTAAACCTGCCCTTAAAGCGAGCACCTCTGTCAAACAGCAATGTTCAAAGCAAGTGTGTAAGTATTCTGCAGTTCCACTAGTGCAACATCCGTCAACAGCGCAAAGCATTCAGGGGCAACACCAGCAAGGATTGATTAACGAAGCAGCTGGAAGACTCTGGCTTCAGAGAAGTGACTAGAAACAAGCTGTTCCGGAGAAAGGAGCGAATTGTACATGTATAAAATTATAAATGACGTGACCTCATCTGTAAAATAAATGAGGCTGAACGAAGTTCAAGACTACAGGCTGGTGAGTACGCAATCAGATAAGGTGTTAACTTCCCAGGTATTGTGACTGTCGTGTTTTAAAGCCGCGAGCACTCAGCATAATCACGATAAGCGAGAAAGAAATATTTTATTGAACGTTAGCGTTCTTTTGTCGTCAGATTTTTCTATGAAAGTGTCTTTGTCTGTTGCAATTTTAATAATTACCGTTATAACAAAGACGAGCTATAGTGCAGGCGTTGGCTGTGTGATTTAAGTCAATGATGTTCTTTCCTTGCTCTAGAAAGGGGTTGTGTTGGTAGTACGCAAACCAAATGCATTGTTCATTCATACTTCCCAATTCTTGCGACGCATAAAAACTTCTTCTGTGCTCCCCCCACCCTCTTTTCCCCATATGTTTGCCTACTTTTGCTTAGGACGCCGAAAAAGTGTTCACACAATAGGTCGTCAAGGTCACAAAAACTGAATTAGTTGTTTTTTTATAGAAGGTTTCAAACTTTCATATCAGAAGCGCAGTCTTAAAATTGATACTTGTGAAATTGGCTAACACACCGCGTTAATTTCTTCACTGAGACGAATAAAAACACAACATGCATTAAGGTGCCACTTTATATATTTCCCGAAACTGTACGCACTGCTCAGCATGTCATAATATGAGTATTGTTTCTGTTGGCTGTAACCTGTGAAGTATGGACTATGTTTGCAGCATGACTTCGACGACGTACGGCGGCATCAAAGAACTAAATAAAGCACTGACGTATAACAACGCATGTATTGTGGCTGCCTTAGCATACAACTATATTTGAAACGCGTTCACTGTGCTTTTGCAGACATTCTTCGGCAGCTGTTGGAGGCGTTTTCTGCGTACTCCAATGGTCGGAAAATCTTGTCGACGAAAACCAACGACCGGAGCCTGAGATGCCTTCACGGCATACGATTCATCAGCATGCTTTGGGTGATGCTTGGTCACGTATACTTCAGCCGCAACAACTCGATAGTTTGTAAGTTGCTTATGGCCCCTGGCCTACTTTCAAATATTGTGACAGAGTCAGTACTTTTTGGTATTTTAGCCGTCAAATGCAACTTGAAGTCAAGGAGATGTTTGAATGTTATATTGTCTACGAGCTGACGTGCTTAAATGGTCTCTCTGACTGAGTAAGAAAAAACGTACGCAAAGCGCGGTGGCAGCTCGAACAGGTGTAATCATATGGCCAAGTCAAAATAGCCAGGTGTCACCGTTTTCTCGTTATAAGCTTGAGAACCGATATCTGAATGTTGACCTAACCTTTAGCTCCCATTGAGAAGTAAGAGATTCTGAGACACACTCGCTATATGAGACTCTGCAACAGAAAAATGAGAACACTCGCGCGCCTTGGCGATGCAGAGACATCGAGCATGCAGTAAGTCCTTGAATGTTCCCGGCATTAGGGTCCGCTCAGTTTGTAGCGCGCAGTCAGTGTCCTCGGAGAGGTCTCTCATAAGCTGCTGGAAATGATGATTGCACCATACAAGAAACGTGGGCCGTAATTTCGACGTCGGGGTGTAAAAAATAAGCAATTTTAAACTGTCGCGTGGCAGTTGTTCCATACGTTACGTATACTGCGTCCACAAGCAGATCGACCAGTTTTGATAAGTGACACCAAGAAACAAAGAGTCCGCCACTGCATAGTTTTAACACTAGATAGATTTATCTTTGGTTTATTAAAGTATATCAGACGTAGAGAAATGCCGCCGGCAGCACTGCCATATTCAGTTTAGCAGCATTTAAGATATTATCTTACAGAAGAAAAGCAATCTCGCAGGATTACTTGCTTGAAGTTGCGTTAGCTTCATGCAGTAATGGAATTAGCGATAATGCGAATGCATAGTTATTCTATATGTCTAATCGTCTGGAAAAATGTTGTCCTTATCTTTTCGTAAGCTGCCGCCTAAAGTGCAAACTTGAATATTCATTGCAGCCTATTAAGATATTTTGCGCAATAAAAAGTACAACTTATGCGCAAGTGCTACGAGATGAAAATAAATAGCTGTAAATAATTCCTATATACCGCAAACGAAAGTTTTAATTTTGCAAACAGGCACGTGGAGTTTGCTATTATTTTTGCTTGTTTTTAGATTTAACCTACACTTCCTTACCACTAGGTGGTTTAAACTTGAAATAGGACTGGAAAAAAATTTTGTCTCACACACGAAACGTCAACCACAATCAAACCGTAATTGAAGCAATACGTACACAGTTTAGGTTCTACACATTGAGGTAAACCATTCCTTTTACTTCGCACGCCTTTTGTTCTTCGATCCTCTTTTGTCGGCAGTATATCAGGTTCAAACAAATCCTAAATTTGCAGCGGGAGCTATCCGGGCCAAAGGCTTGGGAAAAGATGTCGCCTTCCAAGTGGTGCTGAACGCCTCGCTATCCGTAGACACCTTCTTTCTTCTAAGGTAAGCAAAGGTTGCTAACATTACCCGTAGCTATAGTTCACGTGTAGATCTACTGTCATGCTCAACTGAAATAAAATCGAGTTAGGGCTAAGTAAAACGCGTATTCACCTGTATATACATTCACTGTCAGCAAGATTTTGGCTTTCACATTTAGTGAGAAACCCAAGCAATATTTTGGGATCACATAAATACCGACGCGAGATTGTGCTGTAAAGTTGTCACTTACTACACTTTGTAATTTTTTTCCACATATCGGTTGTCCTTGACTGCGCCTCTAACTCAACTTATCAAATACCACGAAATATTTGATAGGTTAAGGTGCTTAACAAAGGTAATTAATAGCCATATTGTACACCTTATCGCATCAGAGATAAACATAAAGAAATATTGCTCTATTATTTTTGAAGGCCTTGCTTTAAGAACCTTTTAATATGATGACCAGCTATTAACGTAGCTTTATGTTCATGAAGACTACCTCAGCTAAATGTGGTATCTAGTATCACTGTTATCATCATCACTAGCAAGAAGCGTGGCTTGCTCAGCACATGACGCCTTCCCTGTTTGCCTGGCTCCGTGCTGATTGGGCATAAGAACCTTCTGCTAAAGTCCAACTGACTAAGTGTCATGTGCAGTAGCACAAAGTATAATTTGTTTTACACTAGATGTTTAATTTAGAGTAAATTTTTAGAGCTACATGTCAATAATTTTTTTGCCTTGAAAACTTTTAAAGCTAAACTCATATAGCTTCCCTTTATATCAATATCTTCTAAAAACGGGTTCTTTGCAAAGTCAAAACAAAGGAGGTGTAAATAACCAAATCTTCAAACTGCTCGCTTTCTTTTTCAGTGGACTGCTTCTCATGTTCGTCTGCTATGGAAAGCTTCAACAAGATAAAGGAAGATTTGACTTTTTAATGTACTACATTCACCGCTACATCAGGTAAACGCTGCACACTACAACACGACATTCCCAATAAAACTACCCCAACCTACCCCTCCCCCCGCTTCTCATGTATATGTTGCGGCAGCATACGGTAGTTGAACTCTTTCGGCTCGTGCACATCATCGCTCTGGCATCTGTCATTTCTTCGCTGAGCATTCGCTGTCTTTAACGCACCGTCGCGGGACACCGCAGTGGTCGACGAGCGAAGAGAAAAGTAAAAACGAGCTGATTAGAGACACCACCACCCTTCACCCCTCCGCGTTCGTTCCATGAGATCAGCCCGACAAACACCCTCTCAAGCTGAGCAAATTTCTTGCCGGTGGGGTAAGAAAAAATGCACACGCACGGGAGAAGCAAGGGTTTAGGTGATACTGTAAGGTATGATGTTACGGTAGAGGGAAAAACATGTGGTGGAAGGTGATGCGCTGTGATCATCTCTACAGGCGGCTATTCAAACATAATTATGTATTCGATGGCGAAATTTGTATGAAAGTTCTTTGGAGCAGTAGACGCTGTACACAAGACGCTTGGCACGCGCGTCTGGTGGCATAAGACACTTGTACAGCAAAAAAAAAATACAAACTTGAGTGCTCCTCTCTCGATCACGCAAACGGTGTGGCTGCTTGCCCGAAGAGGCGCCCTGACTCAGTTCGACCTTGAAGAACGACTCGGTTCACCCAGTGCACTGCTTTCGGGATCAGCCGATGTCGGCGGCCGAAAGTATTCGCCCGGCGTTGCGTGTTCCGTGACACTGGAATACACTCGTTGCAGAAGTCAGGCGCAAGTTTCCGCGGAAGGTATGGCACAAGAGCATGCCTAATTTTCCTGCGTGCCCGAACGGGAAGGCGAGGATCGGAGAGCTTCATAAAACGACGACGCTTCAACGAAACGAGAAAGCTTCTAAATATTCAGAAACAGGAATATAGTATGATACAAAACAGCGCGAACATTTTTTATAGATAGATCTTTTCAGTAGATTTTGTCAAATTAAGAAAGTTCGACACGTGACGAGCACTTTGTGCGTCACATTTCAAAGGGGCTGCAGAGCAACAATCCTGGCTCGTGATCTAGTTCGACATCACCATTGAAGTGACTGGCTATTGAGTATTCAGGATGTAACTTCTTTCGTTTCCATGCCGCAGCGTAGCATTCTAGTCGGCTAGCTCTCACGGAGTGGTTTATACGCTTCTACGGCTCTCGCGAAAGGCACAGACGAGTAATGATAGATAAAGAGAGAGAGCTAGAGCGGATGAAATGGGAGGAATCATAGCGAGAGCCAAATTTTCAGTCATACCCAAGGTCGCAGGAGCAGTGAGATGCAGGATGCCAATGACAAATCGTTATTACGATCAAAAATATCTTTGCACTTGGGCGTGGGGTTCACTAAACAATTGTATCGGGCCAGTGGCTGCGCTTCCTAGCAAGTTGGGGTTCACGTTTTGGAAGCAGTTTGTGTCTACGCAAAGTGGCCCTCAGCAAAACCCCGAACGAAATTGCGGCACGTGATCATTTGTTCGCTGTAACAAACGCGCATCGATAACGAAGCAGTGCTGCGATTGGATAATTTCTCTCACTTATATATGCCCAAACGAGTCGTGACAGCCTATTCCACTAACGAGCGGTAATCGCCGACCTTTAGTAAAAACGACGACTTGAGTGATAGGCTACCACGCAATGTGCGTCGGTTCCTGCAAAACACGCGTTCTCTATACAAAGAGAAATTTGGAGAAAATGTGGTTTTGTCATTATCAATGTCTCCAAGAATATTGGCCAGAAAAATTATACTTACTCAGACCATGAAAAATATATTTTTATGATGAGTAAGTGAACATAGTTTCAGAACTTTTGTTACAATGCTCTAATATTCAGAGATGAGGTGCACAGATGAAAAATAATCGGTCTCCCTTTAGCTTGCGCTTACGCAATTAAATAAAAAGATACGCTGCTTTCATTCGCAGGGTTATGTTATCATAAATATTAAAGATATTGTTAAAACTGGTGAGTGAGGTTTGGGTGAGAAAAATAAGAGCGAAGGTTTTTTGATGTACTGGTCGCAACAGAAACACATGTAGGTGTTTGTGTTCTTCCACCATTGTCCATACGCAGAGGTGGAAGTCGTAGTCCAGTCTACCACACATGAATGCTGCATTTATGTTTGTATGTATTAATTTATTTATCTATTTATTCTGTTACAGGCTAACGCCGCCATTCCTGATGGTGTCTCTCACCTTGATACTTGGCCCACCCTGGATGAGCGGTCCGCTCTGGCATGAAACAGTGGACCGTTTCGCGGAAGGATGCAAACGCTATTGGTGGACCAACATCATTTACATTAGCGCCTGGATGAAAACCCAGGAAGTTGTAAGCATTGCTGAGTGCATCGATAAGTGCGTGCTTTTGTAGTTGGTACTGTAAACGAGAAATGCGCTTTATTATACTGAATGTGCATCTGTGGTAGCTAAGTACTTACAGCGTTCGGCTGCAAACCTGAAGGACGCGGGTTCGATCCCCACGTCGGTGGTCGCAGTTAGATGGAGGCTGAATACTATAGGCATCTGTGCAGGGAGTAGTCAGAGAACAATAAACAACCCCTCGTAGTTGAAAATATCCGGAGGTTTCTACTACGTCTCGACTCATAATCACATGGTGCTTTTGGCACGTAAAGCCCCAGAAGTTATTATTTCATTCCATTTGGTGCGTTCACGCACGACGCCAACACGATGCTACTAAAAGGTGACAAGAATGAACGCTAACCAATAGTTTTTTAATAAGTCAAAAACATTATTTATTCAAAAATAGACCTTTTTTGTGCCTCCAGAACTTTTGACAACAATATTCAGGTGTTCTTCCTCCATTTCTCTCCATTCATCCTAAGTAGCTATTATCAGAGCTTCTTGTATGAATAAATGAAAGTCAAAGTTTTCTTTTTCTTTGTGTTTGGAAGCACATCACCTTTTAATCGACGTTTCGTTTACAACGCTCTTTTATTAAACTCACGTACGATCCGATCACGGTCCCATCGCATACGATCCAATATGAGAAGTAGTACAGTGGTCTGTAAAGGTAATTCGCAGAACAAATTTGCCGTACTCGACACTTTAACCGTCCGAGGCACCGTAGCAACAGCCCTATAGCTATTCATCTATCGCTTTGGCTGATATTTATGCTTGCGTATTTCAGTGTCTTCCGCATGGCTGGTACCTATCCTGTGACATGCAGTATTTCATAATTGCGCCCATCTTCTTTATCACGCTCTACAGGTAAGTTCTGCGTGTTGCCTTTAGCGGATACATTATTCGTGAGGACTTAGTGTTTGACTCATGATGCAGGCGTCCAGCGGTTGGCCTGGGCCTCATAGGTGCCTTCGCCTTCGCCAGCATGGCCATAACGGGCTTGGTCACATACTCCTACGACTATGGGCCAGTCGCCCTCTTTTCTATACCGGACGATGAGTAAGCCTTCAATCACGTACTTCTTTTCTGGCGATGATCTAGCTTTATGGCCTACACTGTTTTGGAGACAACAGTTTCAGGAGAATAAGGACGCAAGGCGCTTCCTTACAATGTGCAATCACATTGTAATTTACTGCTGTTGTTGTTGCATTTTACTGTTGCTACAGGCGACTTGGCCGAAAAACATGGCGCAGGGAATTCGGTCATGGTTGCGAGGAGCCCACAAGGACGAGCTGCCACTAGAATAATGTTCATTCCTAAAAGAAAACCACCGACGCGAAAGCTCGTTTCAGCACATACTATATATACGCCACTTCCATGCGAAAGCACCAGGGCACATCCTCAAGAAAAACCACGTGTGCCAGATACAAGCAGAATCTTTGTGTAATACAGTTGACGCAGCGCTGATGCAGCTACAGCTTGACGCTTCGCCTCGAGAGGTTGACGTCTCAATTATGCGTCCAAGTCAACTCTGTTGCGCAAGGTCGCATTTGTGCTTGCTACTGCTTGTACGTGACACGCGTTGGTGATATGCCACCGACCCGTTTCCATGCGCGGAAAACAAAAGTACAGTATACGTGAAATGCACGTGGCGGTGTGTGTTTTTTTTTAGAATAAGCAGTTGATAATAGGACTTTTCCTTCTTTGTTTCTTGTAGTCGCGTCCAAATATTTAAGCTGTTTTCAAACCAGAATATTAAGCCAGCAAGCATAATAGTCACACCAGAAGAAGTAAGGAATATGGGCCCCGTATTTACAAAAAAGTATCTTACACTGGAATTTATTGCAAATTAAAATATAAAATTATGACGCAAGAAGTAATAATTATTCAGATTATATGGCAAGTGGCAAAGACTTATTACGAAGAAAATTATGTTTGAATTTGATCACCCAATCCACGAATATGCCTTTGAAATATAAAATTCTGACGAGTAAATGTAGTTATGTGTGCATTAAAGCTGGCATAATACTGCAAGCTCAAACGTTCAAGATGGCGCCGCATGCTTTGTCAGTTGTAATCCCGGCAAAAAGACTCCATCTGGAGGACATGCATGTCATGTTTCTACTTCTTTGCACCGTCATGAATACCAAATAGAACATTCACCGGAATCTCTAGTTTAGTGCATCTTATGGTGGGCATCGGAAAAATATTGCATATGGACGGTTTACAGCTTAAGCGTGAATTATTTCCCCTAAAAAGCTTTGGTTTTGAGTTGCCTCATGACATCGTGGCCTTTTCTCGGATATTTGAACTTTAATCGGGACTTATCAAATACGTGGCTCATCTGCCCGTCCTATGTTACGGTTATTCTGAAACATTTCTCTTTGACAGAAAAAAACTGATGAATTGCAAAGAGAATGTGAACAGGTTGAGGAGGTTGTATCTGGTTTGATGACCAACACTGCAGTAATAAGCCGAAAAAATGAGGAAACCAATAATGGAACGGAGAACAAATGATGCGTGCCCAGTCATAGCAGCTTTTTTCACGCGTTCACAGGCTGTCACAAAGCTCAGTTGCCTTTCAAACAGAATAGAAAGCCCCACATACGTTATCATGCTGAAGGCTAGTAAGTATATACCAATCCTAAGGCAGCCCCGCCGCGGTGGTCTAGTCTCTAAGGTACTCTGCTGCTGACCCGCAGGTCGCGGGATCGAATCCCGGCTGCGGTGGCGGCATTTCCGATGGAGGCGGAAATGTTGTAGACCCTTGTGCTCAGATTTGGGTGCACGTTAAAGAACCCCAGGTGGTCGAAATTTCCGGAGCCCTCCACTACAGCGTCTCTCAAAATGATATGGTGGTTTTGGGATGTTGAACCCCACATATCAATCAAATCAACTAATTTTAAGGCATTCAGAACTTGCAGTACGCTTCGAGCTGTTGCCATTTGGTGCAAGAACGTGCGCATCACTATCACTAATGATCTCAACACAGCGTGGGTTCGTAGGTATTCGTCACGTAAATAATGAGCAGTTGATGCAATATGCTCCCGTAAATCTCGCGTGTGAACTTTGTTAAGGAGCGTCAAGTAACATCTGCCGTTTTTGTAAACATACTTGCCCTTCTTGATACGCGTTGGCTGGTATTAATGTTGGCGGCGCTGGTGGGTTTCGCGAAAGAGAACTCCATCCTTCTGCGGGCGTGAAATGCCGCGGTGATGGCTCAGATTTAGCCGTGTTTTTTTTTTACCTCTGTTGATAACAACAAAGCTACCATCGCTTTCTGATCGTCTCTGTGTTCTGAACTATTCAGTACCGTCTGTTCAAATGCGCTCCACTTTTAATGTACTAACAGCCAGCAGGTTTATCAATCCTTGCGGTCTGTGACATTTTTACTCTATTCATTTTTTTAGGGGAGAGAAAAGTTACTGTTGCTTTCCTCTCTAACTAGCATTCCCATGACCCCATTCCCCAGTGGACAGTAGCCTACCAGACCTAGCTCTTGCTAACCTCCCTTCGTTTCATTTATCCTAATTCTTTCTCTTTCTGGACAGTTGTGCCGTTTCAGGGCTACTGCCCAGCATGACTCTTCACTGCGTGGCTTTTCACAACAGGGACGAAACTCCGCGACCCTGCAAAACTGACTCGCATGATCCTCCTTTCGGTGTTTTTGTTTTCTTTTCGAGAGGCTGGGGCGTCAACGACTATGGTGTACCTGCGGTGATAATCTACAAAGTACTAAAGTAAAATGTGCCGTCTTCACGATAAGCGTCGCCTCTGGAAAGATGACCTTGATTTAACATGTTACCTATGCATGAGATTCTAACGAGACAGCGTTGAAGAGCTCGTTTAGCTGTAATTCCTTGTGCCGGTGTGGGCGTCAGTTGTGAGAGAAAAATCATCATCTTGTTTGTGTTTGTGAGAAAGATACAAATAAAATAATAAAAATAGACAGTTCTGTGCCCTAGTGAAGATCAAAGCCTGGCCGTTTTCGCGGCAAGCGGGGGTTCTACCACCCAGCCACGCGTCTGCTTGTAAATGCGGTGAAAATAACATTCACGCTTTACAAACACGCGTGTCCTGCATACAAGCTTCGCCCTACAACTTGTAACATAGCCGTAATATAGCGTATTGCATGCATACACTGCCATCTGGCATCAGAACATTTGATCATCATAACTACTTCGTGGTTCAAAGCTGGTCACCCCCTACAAAACTCACAAACGTTACTGCGCGTATTCCGTTTAGGCCACGTTGTGGGTGCATAGCAAGTTCAAAAACATTTTCGACGCATACTTGCTCGAGGTTTAAAGCATGCTACTCATTACTCAGAATGCAGTATATGTGAAAGCTTCCCTCACAAAAGCCACTTTCAACTTCATAGGCTACAGTGCAGTAATCAGTAATTTAAACTTCTTTTGTGCCAACATACAATACGAAGTATGCACTTAAGTGGGTGAAGCACGCACTCAGGGACAGTATATCGCTATCGCGTTCAACTCTTAAAGGCGAAGCTTAAGCGTTTCCGATTCCAAGTATTAATATTGATGATGTTTGTTGCCAAAAAGTCCTTGTTTGGAACCTGCAGCCTATAGGATTGTACAAACTGCAAAGCTTCTGTAGGTAATTTGTGTTAATTTTTGAAGTTTTGTTTTATAGCGAAGCCTTTTCCCTAAACTTCTATGATGAGGCGGTGTCTTAAATTATGCTACAGAGAGAAAACTTGCGGAATCATTCCTTTTGTCTCGGACACACTATCTCTTTTGCTAGTTGAATCCACTTTATGTGGCACTTTTGCAAGGCTCTGGGGCATAACTAAGCAAGCTTTTCGACCTTAACAACTGTTTTCATTACCCTAGCGATTTCATTGTTAACGCATAATTTGTTGATGCCTGTTCTAAAAAACAGTTTTAGCGCAATAAGAGCCGAGATTTCGGGCCATTATTACGGCTGCTGCATAAAAGAACAATTATTTCACCTACCTAGGCGGTGGTTGTGGGGATAATGCCGCCATAGGTGGGGTTAGCTTAGAAGACCGGGCCGGCATCTGTTTGACCTGAGCTAATCTAATTAGTATCATCATCAATTAGTATCATCATCAGCCTGACTACGTACACTGCAGGACAAAGGCATCTCCCATGTTCCACCAACCGACTCGGTCCTATGCTTTCTGCTGCCACTTTATACCTCATCATTATGTGATGCCTCATCATACATCCCATAATACTGTCTCTCTTCCCTGCGAATCATCCGCACACCTGCCAGAAACACAATGTTTCCTCGGCGTCAATGAGAAATCCTATTTTCTTTATATTACCTAATCATAATCACCTACCTAATTACTAGCCACGGCATTGAATGGTACTACTGATTTTAACTGTACTACTATATTTCTGTCAGCGTCTTTAGAGGTTCCTGATCTCTTTTGATCATGTAGTTACTATCGGTATCACCGTGGAAAAAAAAAACATGTCAGGAGATGGCACTGCTTCATTCAAGCTTCGAACGCTGTTCTGTACCTGTTTTCACTCGTAGTATTCTGCGAAATGTTCACGAATTCATTATTGGAAATAGCACAGTGCGCATGACTTAGTCCATGAAAATATCTGGCTGCTGGAATTGTTTTATTTAGTTATTTTTTGCAACCTGTGTTTCATTTCCAGCCACACTTCATCTTTTAAGTGTGAAGAACGTTATAAGTCGAGCTTTTAGTGCATCCATAAATCTCCCGTGTCAAAGTCACTTTCACAATCAAGCCGTCAATTCAGGATTACAACATAAGTAGCAATGCCCAAACCGGGTTTACACAAACGAAAAATCTATAACGAACCACAATAACCAATGAGTAATCATAGTAATTAACTTAAGATTGATAAAAATGTTGCGGACACATGAGTTTGACTCCTGAGCCGAATAAAAGAGGTCGCCACCGCCTCGCAGAGAGCACGATTATTCGCGCCTGCACTTTGCTGGTGCTTGGTCGCATATCGACTAAGCATAACGATAAGGGAAATGACCTCGTGGAAGTAGTCACAGACGACACATACCTCAAACGTTGTAGTCGACATGTATCAAAAAGTAGCGCCCACGCGGCACACCGCTTTCGCTAATCTCACTAACAAGATTCTGCTTGTGCCGGGGAAATCCTACAAGCTTACTTCAAACATTAACCTCATCGACGCTTTGGTAACCAGAACAGAGAGAATTCTACGAGCGGGAATCGCTGCGTCGCCGTGCTATACGCATTTGCTCAGGTTTCACACTAGTGGAGCTGCATTTGTTTTATGGTTTTTTTTATTTCCGGCCTTGACACCGGGAAACATAATTGATGTTGTACCGGCAGCGCTAGCTCTGAAACGTTCGCATGACTAGCCACGCGGTGCAGCTTCCGAGCAGCGCAGCCGACGAACAGGCATATACAGCAAGACAGCGTGCGAGCAGCAGCGAGAAGCGAATTTGTACAGTCGGTTTCGCCAGCGCCTGCAAGTCTCTGGCGACATTGTGCGTTCACCGAAAAAATACCCTTGGAAACTCATTGTTTAGCTTGTCTTTTTGCATGCTTTTAGCCCTTCTTGCTCTCCGCGGCTCCTTGGGTTCCGATGCTTTATGCGGATAAAGTTATTCCAATGAAGCGCTCGCCACTAGAGCACAGCTGTGTCAAGACAGGATGCAGTCAGCAAGTCCTAACTAATTTCATATGCTAGCCAACACGTTCTATTTTCCGACCGATGACGATATAAAGTGCGCCTGCATTGCATCGATTCGGCTAGAAAACTGGATTCCCAATAAGAGCGTGTAGGTTTGTACTGCCCACTTCATTAAAGGCAACGTGCAGCTCAGCGCAGACTAATGACTCAGAGGCGATACTCAGACGTTAAACCAAAGTCGAAGGCCCCCAATTACCGGGAACGCATCTGTCGCTGTCGTCTGCAACCCATGGAAGATATGTTTACTGACGCCTGAACTGGGTAGCAAAAGATGAACCCAACACTGACAGTCCATCGCGAAAGTGTTTCTAGTGTAGTTTGAGCGGCATCAATGATATGTACTGTGCGAAACAACATGGGACACAAAGTAGCCGCGATCAACATAAATTGCCGCACAGTGTACGTCGTCGTGTGCACGTTTTTTTGTCAGTGCGTATGATTTTCTTGAAAAGAATGCCGCTTAGTGGGCTCTCATCTGTGCGAGCAAATGACTCATAGCCTGTCTTTCTGCCACTAATGAACATCGCCGTATTCTAGCTAATTTATCTTTTGGGTGTGGACATGGACTGTAGGCTTATAGGTGCACGTTCAACTTGAAAGTTTGATTCATGAATAGTTCACTCATGAGTAAAGCACAATAGTTCGCGTGACTCAACCACACTTCACGTAAACAGTACATTTCATCATTTCTCAGTCACCCGAACACTTCGTATCCTGAGCGACTCCTACCACCGCGGATCTCTACAAAGGTGCCCGATGTGACACAGGCGCAGAAATAGGCGTTTTATTCTGAGGTTATGTGCTTAGACGAAAACACACATATGTTCGTGGTTCGACAGGAGGCGGGTTTTCAGTTCTAATCGAAAATCTGAATTGTACAACTTCACTAAGAATCAGGCAACTGTTCTCCAGCATTTCGGTGATGTGGAAGCACTTTGCAGGCGCGGACAGGGAAACGACATGTGTGTCTCGGCTTAATTCTCTCTCGGCGTCTTCAAAGCGCACGCACATCGTCGACACGCAGAACCAACTGGCCCGATTAAGTTCGCTAACATTTGCAGTTCATGTGTTTTCTGTTTGTATTTGCGTGGCCACTGTTAGAGGTAACACGAAGCCGGAGGTCACGCTCATTGGAACGTCACGACGGATATTTCGCGTGGCGCCCGTCCGCCACGCCAGCCGTGTTACCTGCAGCAGTGGCCGCACCTGTACCTCCCGTGCTCTACGTCGAGCTCCTTCGTGTAGCCGCTAGACGTTGCTCTATACGCCCCTTAAGAAATTTGCCAGAAATAATAGAGCAGCAAACTCAAATGCACCACGAAAACACCGTCGAGACCACTGAAAAAAAAAACATTACCGGAAGTGGTGCACCAGAAGACTTCTGGTGTAGGCCGTTCGGCCCGAGCCAGTTAGTTCACAAACACAGATACCGTCTATAGACGATCGCTTGAGATAGAGTGGTCGTGTGCCTTTCCCGTGAATAATTTCTGTTCTTTCTTTAAAGACCAGGCTTCAGAGTTCTCAAGTGACTATCGTTTTTGCATTTGTTTTTCTTCTTCAATGACCGGTTTCCACAAAACAACTTCTGTGAGAATCAACAGTGCATGTAACTATAACCAAAAAACTTTGTTTTTTTCTTCGAATTCACAACATTTAAGGCAAACTCTACTATTAAAGGGCAAAAACTTAATGTCTATTGCTACAAATATGAACTAACAAATGGTGCACGTATACAAAACTTGCGACAAACCATAGCCAATGAACGAGCCTCGTAAACCTGTAGCTAGCTAGCAGTTTCCAGGGCATCTTATAAACGTTTAAAACATGACATAGACTGGAGAGTGGTCTTGAGAATTTTTATAACTTTTTACATGCAGAAACCTGAACGCATTCCTGAACGACATTGCATTCCGTCCGTACACACATTTCCCGTCCTTCGCCGTTGGCCTGTGCCTCGGATACCTCATCTACAAGTACAGGCAGGTCAAAATGAGCAGGGTAAGCGGCGCTGCATGCACACCGTCCATCTCTGGGTGCGCTCGGTCAGGAGTGGCTTTGAGCTTTGCATCTCCTTCAACTTTTCTGTATAGTGCAATCGAAGTTTCTAGTTGCTTCACTAATAATAACGGATACCGATTATGTCTCCCGGCAAGTTACACCCAGCATGCTCCTAAATGACACGGTAAACCTACGAAAATACCTGGTCGCATGTATAATAAACGCAGAGGCAATCAGCGTATAAAAAATGCGAAATAATGGGAAACCAATATGTCCAGTCGGGCCATTTTTGCGGAGGACGACGAATCGTTTTTGCTGCCCGCGATGCGTTACCACGATTTATGCAAGGTCCAAGTTCCCGGCGCATCACCAGAGAGATACCACACTATTGTAAACTATATTTTTAGTGCCCACTAGAGGTTCTAAGGCGTATTCAGATGCACAAAACAAAGTTTAGGTCATCGTACACACTTAATAAAGGCGTGTTTAGCCTTAAGCTGTACTTTGATTAAACATTATATTTGCGTATGATAATCCTTAAAGCTGTCTCACTGAACACCAATAAATATATATAATAATAAATTAACTATTGAAGTGTATATTCCTAAGATGGCTATATAAAAAAACAATTTTACTGTAAAATACTATGATATGTGTACTCGGTTCCCACGCAGAACTAAACAAGAGCTTTAGCCACAAAACCATGGTACACTGGTACTCCACCTCTGCAAGAGGGTCGCACCAGTTAGTTTTCGTTTGAAATGCAAGCACTTTTTCTCAGCCAGTGTAAATACTTGGCATGTCGTAAAATTAAAAGTCATAATTTGTGCCTAAAATATTATGCTTGGCTGACTATCTGACGAATTTCATCGGGCATACCATCACGTTTTGTGTATCAACATCATTATCATCATCATCATCATCAGCCTGTCTACGTCCACTGCAGGACAAAGTCATCTCCCATATTCCGCCAGTTAACCCGGTCCTGTGCTTGCTGTTGCCAATTTATACCCGCAAACTTCTTAATCTCATCTGCCCACCTAACCTTCTGTCTCCCCCTACCCCGCTTCCCTTCTCTGGGAATCCAGTTGGTGACCCTTAATGACCAGCGGTTATCCTGTCTACGTGCTACATGCCCGGCCCATGTCCATTTCCTCTTCTTTATTGCAGCTATGATATCCTTAACTCCCGTTTGTCCCCTAATCCACTCTGCTCTCTTCTTGTCTCTTAAGGTTACACCTACCATTTTTCTCTCCATTGCTCGCGGCGTCATCCTCAATTTAAGTTGAACCCTCTTTGTGAGTCTCCAGGTTTCTGCTCCATAGCTAAGTACCGGCAAGATACAGCTGTTATATACCTTCCTCTTGAGGGACAGTGGCAATCTACTTGTCATAATTTGAGAGTGCCTGCCGAATGTGCTCCACCCCATTCTTATTCTTCTAGTTACATCAATCTCGTGGTTAGGCTCTGCGGTTATTACCTGCCCCAAGTAGACATAGTCTTTTACAACTTCAAGTGCACTATTACCTATCGCAAAGCGCTGCTCCTTTCCGAGGTTGTTGTACATTACTTTCGTTTTCTGCAGATTAATTTTAAGACCCACCTTTCTGCTCTCCTTGTCTAACTCCGTAATCATGAGTTGCAATTCATCCCCTGAGTTACTCAGCAATGCAATGTCATCGGCGAAGCGCAGGTTACTGAGGTACTCTCCATTAACTCTTATCCCTAACTGTTCCCATTCTAGGCTTCTGAAAACGTCCTGTAAGCACGCAGTGAATAGCATTGGGGAGATTGTGTCCCCCTGCCTTACACCCTTCTTTATTGGTATTCTGTTGCTTTCTTTATGAAGCACTATGGTAGCAGTTGATCCCCTGTAGATTTCTTCCAGAATGTTTATATATATTTCATCTACGCCCTGATTCCGCAGTGTCTGCATGACGGCTGATATTCCTACTGAATCAAACGCCTTCTCGTAATCTATGAAGGCTATGTATAGTGGTTGGTTATACTCTTAGCATTTCTCTATTACCTGATTGATAGTATGAATGTGGTCAATTGTTGAGTAGCCTGTTGTAAATCCTGCTTATTCCTTTGGTTGATTGAATTCTAATGTTTTCATTACTCTGCTAGCAATTACCTTTGTAAATAGCTTGTATACAACAGAGAGCAAGCTGATGGGCCTGTAATTCTTCAAGTTCTTGTCATCTCCTTTCTTATGTATTAGAATGATGTTAGCGTTCTTCCAAGACTCTGGTACTTTTCCCGTCAGGAGACACCTCGTAAATAGAGTGGCTAGTTTTTCTAACACAATCTGTCCTCCATCTTTCAGCAGATCTGATGTTACCCGATCCTCACCAGCAGCTTTGCCTCTGTGCATGCTCTCCAAAGCTCTTCTGACTTCTTCTATTATTACCGGTGGGGTGTCGTCTGGGTTACTGCTAGTTCTTATAGTATTAAGGTCGTGGTTGTCTCGGCTACTGTACAGATCTCTGTAAAACTCCTCCGCTATTTTAACTATCCTATCCATATTGGTAGTTATTTTGCCTTCTTTGTCCCTTAGTGCATACATCCGCCTTTTGCCTATCCCAAGTTTCCTCTTCACTGCTTTGACGCTTCCTCCGTTTTTCAGAGCGTGCGTTTTGTGTATAAAATTTGCTATAGAAACGTATGCCTGTATGATAAAGCTCTGCTATCAAAAGCGGCGCAATGTTAAACGAACATAAACATTGACGCACGCAATTGGCTGGGACATTTGTGCAAGCATTTTTCACATTGTATGGTGGTAATTGTGGTCGAAAATTATATTTCTTCTTAGCTTGTAACCTGCTATCAGAATGTGCAGCGACATGTGCGGAGTCGCGAGGTTCCCGCAGATCAGGCACAACGGTGAAGGCAGTAAACACATGTCACAGACTGGCATTTCGTTTGTGCTCTCGCAGCGGATACAGCTGGTGGGTTGGCTGTCGTCAGTGACCACGGGACTAACCATCGTGTACGGCGTTTACGAATGGAACGCCCATTCACCTCCTGGCCCCTTTCTCAGCGTGCTATACGGGGCCACCAGCCGCCCCGCGTGGACACTGTGCGTCGCCTGGGTCACGTTCGCATGTGTTTCTGGCCATGGAGGTGATTCACCCTGTTCTTCCACTATTCTCTTTTGCCTTCAACCATTCGTGAACCGTGTGGTGTGAGGTAATCAGTTTGAGAACTTTAATGGGTTTCGTTGTAGTCACAAATTATGAAAGAATGGTGTGGCCGCTATGGTATGACGCATTCTAAAGCAGCACGCAGGACATCATAAGAGAAGGAATTGCTGGTGGCGGTGGTTGTATACGCTGAAGAACACTTCGGCAAGTGTCAATAGCTTCTGAAAAGACTATTCGAAGTCTTTATGTGGTCAAAACGACCCGGCTGTGATTGCGAATGCGGGAAAAAGAACTTATTGTAGCTTCCTGGCCCAATTAGTAACGATGTGTGTTGTGATTTGATGATATCCTATACAAGCGCAATTTTTACTCAAGTTCAAGAACATTCAAAAATATCCGAAGTGTTCCTGTAATCTGACCTTTTCATTTCTCCGGCGGGCGCACATTTTTCTTTGCACTTCACCTGTATTAGCAACTTTTGTTATGCTTTGTCTGTTCAAACGTGGGATGAATACAGAAATAGCTCAACCTTCCAAAGCTAAAATAACTTCATTCGAAATTATTGGTGCAGATTGTGCAGACGGGTATGTCCAAAACGGGGCGTATTCCGCGTATCCAAATACTCGACGTCCTTGACTGTTCTAATTTCAGGGTTTTTTTTTTACCTTAACAAACACTGCGTTGAAGACATTCGGCAAGTGACACAATATTTAGCAAGGAGTCAGGCAGCACATGAACGATGTCAGAAAAAAGTCCTTGTCATGAAACGTGCTGGCCGATCACGCAGAAACAATTTGCCATGAAATATACGGCTGTAAGTCAAATGTAACGGAGAGAGAAAAGAAGTAGACTTCCCGACTTTATCTATTATCTGGCAATCCATACTACTGGGCACACACTTATTCGCAGTGACTGCAACTTTGCGCACGCGTACGTTCATTGCCTACATGACCTCTTATAGTGCGAAGCAGGACCATTCCCACCTTCACCCGCATTATAAGCAAGTCTGTCATGCGGAAGCCAAACGGCCTTTGCATTTCGTAAACTATGGTGGTCGGTGTCCGTGATCAATCGTTGTCATGTATGCTCGACTACACGGGCTTCCGTTCCACTTTCGACTACGTCGTCTTTGTGCCCAGAAGCTACCAGATTGCATTACTGTTTTCTGCTGAATTCACTCTATAGAGCGTTCATAATAGCAGGCGCCATAAAGGTTGCTGACATTGATGAAACCTCCCGGGACCTTGCCCCCCCCCCCCCAAAAGAAAGGAAAAACAAGATAAACATGTTTCCCAGCGCACGTCATTAATGCCGTAACCTTTCCACAGTATGGCAATTCTGGCCTGAACCGTGAAATGACTTTCTCTCGTCGTTTGCTTGTGCCCTTATGACGTCACTTTAGCGCAGCAGAGCGCAAATGGACGAAGGGACAAAATGCGGGGACGTCGTCCTATCGCGATGTTGTCTTTCCGCGTTCCTGTGGCAGCCAACGTATCTGCCCCGATCGACTCGCAGGGTTCGTGGACACACTGCTGTCGTGGAAGGCGTTCGTGCCCCTCAGCAAGATGACCTTCATGGTTTACCTGCTGCACCCACCACTGATGTTCATGTACGCAGCGCACACCATGAACGCCATCTACGTCACCCAATTCATGGTGGTGCGTATATACCAAGGCTGCGCTCGCCGCCTGGCGCGCTGTGGTGTGGAGTGTCGAGCGGCTACTTCTGCTTTCAAAGCCTTGTTTTTTTTTTCTTTTACTGCCTTGCTCTTTTTTCAATTATTCGTACTCCAAAATATGGGCTAACACTGCTTCCAGTGTACCACACGTAAAATAAAACCAATTACCATGTGTGGATGCTCAGAGGCACTTTAAAGACATGTCAATTTGATAGAGAAAATCGCCATCAGATGTCCAACTTGGACGTCGCCGATAAGAGAGTGGCACACAAGAAAAGCTTATTGCTTCTTCTGAAAGTGTCTCATAAAAGGAGTGAAATGCGCGTACCTCATCTGGTAGCCATGGTGATGGCCAAAATCGTAATAGCGTATACTCCTAAAGAAAGAACTTCTAAAGCCGTGTGTAGGTATACTGTTCTTAAAATGATCTGAAATAGTAATACTTGAACCACTGTCCAACAATGTTTTGTTCAACACCTGTAATCATAAGACAAGGGACGCCCAGCTGGAATGATTTTCTGTAGAGGACGCCTGGCTAACACAACCTTCAGCACCATCACCACTTACGCACTTAAGCTCCTGGTAAGAGCAGCCATCAGCCAGTCTTGATGTCGGGCATGTTGGGTGACCGGATAATAATCTCTTCTAAAATGCTTCGTGAAATCGGCCCTGGGTGGAGGCGATATATACTAGAGGCCCATTTACTGTGTGATGTCAGTGCATGCACGCTAAGGAACACCAGATGATCAAAGTTTCCGGTGTCCTACACTATGGCGTGTCTCAAAGTCACATCGTGATTCTATCACGTAACAAGAAAGAGCGTTAATATAAAAAAATAGTGCGCCTGACAAAAAGAAGTACTTACATGCCCAAGCTAACGTTATTTTTTCTATTGAAGTTACCTGTACTACAATTTTAATTCGAAAAATTGAAACATTCTTCAGTTTCGCCTTTACGAGTTGAACGGGGTAGCAATATCTTGTCGTTAGTGCGTGCTGAGTTTAAAGTGGCATGTGACAGTGATCTTCCACACACAGCTGCATTCAATGTATAGGGTAGCATGCTTTAAACAACGGCCAGTCGGGCACGTGAAATCTTTTCGAACTTGCTATGCACACAAACTACGTGGTCTTAATGAAAAAGGCGAAATAACGTGTGTGCCTTTTGTAGTGGGTGGCCCGCTTTAAGCCATTAAGTCATGATAATCACATGTACCTTCTGACGTCCGATCGCAATGTAAGCTTTTACCACGCATTAATACAGCGATATACATTTTGAATTGTGAAACCTGTATATAGGACGCGTGTGTCTGTAAAGCATGCAAGTTACTTTCACTGCATTTTCAAGCAAAGGAAGTGATTTTCCCTGTATTTTTAAGCAGATCTTTATCCAGAGCTCATGAAGTGTGCTGCTCAAATACTCTTTTAGACGCAGTGTTGCATGGTATTGTTTTGTAATGCCTATTGTAGATTTGTAGAAGAACGCTTAGGTAATTTGTACGCTATATACGTAACATTTGCAATAACTACCATGTAAAAGAAAAAAAATGCCCATGGCTCTGTGGTAGAACACCTGCTTTCCACGCAAAGATTAGGGTTCAATCCTTCATAGAAACCTGAATTTTATATTATTTATTTTATTTGCAACTTTCTAGACTTTTCGACCTCGCACAAGATGCCTATTTTTCGCTCACAACCAACGACATCGACACCAGAATTTCCGTGAAGCGAGCTCTTCGACGTTATTGCGTTAAAATGGCAGCCGGCTACCATGAAAGTAACATCCAATTTGAATGACTTCTGAGGAAAACATCAATTTCAATATTTAGGTTTCCAAGCTTCTAACGTGATGCCTTGGTATTCAAGTAATGTTGGAGATTGTACGCATCAAAAGGCGTCTTGTAAAAAATAGGTTGCGTAAAACTAGTTTTTCTTTTGTGCAAATTTGATTATCTCAAGTGAGGTGCTAGTTTCAATTTTTGTTGCAAGTGAATGAGTCTAGTAATACTAATGGCTCCGTTCACCAAATTAGAATATGTGAGCCAAAGTGATTACCGATAAAGAAAATTAGAAAGATGCTGGTCGTCATTGAATTTAAATTACAGAATTGATTAATAGTAATAGCCTCTTCAAGTTTTTTAGTTCAGTGAGCAAATTTGTGGTATATATGTATATGCCACAGGCAATTTTTTACAGTTTTTTTTTAATTTAAGCTGGAACTCTCAGTATATAAAATACTGAAGAAATTAATTGCTTTTTTTCTGTCCACAAATGTAATTAGGTAAAAACATTCAGGTAGAACTAATATACCTCAGAAACTGAAGGAACCTAAAAAAATTTTATGCTACTACGCCTTAAGAAGCTCCCCACCGCAGTTATCTCTAGTGTAATAAAAAAGAAAAAAGTCACACTGGTCTAGTGGCTAAGGTACTCGGCTGCTCACCCGCAGGTTGCGGGATTGAATCCCGGCTGTGGCGGCTGCATTTTTAATAGAGGCGACGATGCTGTAGGCCCATGGGCTCAGATTTGGGTGCACGATAAAGAATCCCAGGTGGTCGAAGTTTCCGGAGTCCTCCACTACGGTGTGTCTCATAATCATATAGTTGTTTTGGGATGTTAAACCACACATATCAATCAATATATATTTTATACCAATCAATTTATTCAATCTTCGTTAAGATATCATTCACTGATGCAGATCGCATGTCTTTTGTATCTAATTTGTTCTTCCTACACTTTGCAGAAGGATTGAAAGGCAACCTAGGTGGTATAGATTCATACTGATATACAGGCAGCGCAAACGCTAAAGAAGGAGACAAACGGGTGCAGACCGAAACTTGATTTATTCATCGAATATAATGTGTACCATGAAAACACCAAGGGAAAGAGAAATACCAGAGAGAAGGTTCCACTGTGATCTAGTGTCGTCCTGTACACCACAATGCGCAGAAGTCGGCCCCGGGTTTTCACTTGTCCGCCCATTGCATCAAGTTTGGTTGCGTACCTGAATTTTCGCGCTCGTCTGTATTATACAAAAAATTAGGGAGATCGCCGAAGCCTTTTTCATAGAAAATAATATTCATAGTGCTATCAACTGGCCTTCTGTATTCCCTTTGCATTGTGAAATCTAGCTTCCGAACAACGCTTGATCACGGTGGAACCTTTCCTCGTGTACTTTTCCTTTCCCTTGGTGTTTTTCTGGTATATATTATCTTCTGTTAATAAATAAACTTTCAGTCTGCGCTTGCTTGTATCCTCCTTTTGCATCCCGTTAGTTTTGCGCTGCCAATATGTGATTCTTACACTTTGCTTGTTTGTTCTGATATATTGCGATTGATTGTGACTAGTTGTTTGATGGTTTGATTGCTTGCACTACAATAATGATGTTTCCAGGCTCTCTACAGCTTTGAAATATGGCATATGAAATAAAGTGTTGCGCGAGGTGTGAAGCAGTTTTATAACACACCTGAAAAAGCTCGCCAGCATACATGAAGTAGCCAGCCATTTTCAGAAAATCAGGAGGAAAACAGCACATGAAGGAACAATACAGCATTTTCCCCATGCTCCACAGTACAGGACATGTATACGTCCTTTTGGCCTTGCAACTGCGTGGAAGGAATCTAGACAAAAAAACGTGATCTAAATCACCGCTGGTTTATTGCCAATTTGTCTCCTGAAAATGATCTGGAATTGAACCAATATGCTCATCGTTCGTGTATGCAGTCACTAATAGACACATTATTAATTATATAGTCACAATGTGCCCCACGCACTAGCCCGAATTTACTGTAGTAATAAAAAAACGGCGAAAAGTTTTACTCATTTTATCACTGTTGAAGACGGTACAGAATGTTCTAATGGTTACACACACAAAAAAAAAACATAAGCTGAGCTTGGTGGCAAAGCTCAGATAATGTTGAGGGGCATCTTGCAAAGAAAGCAACAT
Source organism: Rhipicephalus annulatus (assembly GCA_013436015.1). Classification (NCBI taxonomy): domain Eukaryota; kingdom Metazoa; phylum Arthropoda; class Arachnida; order Ixodida; family Ixodidae; genus Rhipicephalus; species Rhipicephalus annulatus. The sequence goes on along the minus strand of WOVY01001288.1, from coordinate 412,643 downwards.
CTAAACAAACACGTAATGTGGCCATAATTGACAGACTCCTTAGAAGTTCGGCTGAGGCTCTACAACCGGAACACGTTGACAAAATGTAGGTTTTCAAGAGTATACTAACGACTCTAAAATGGACCGTCTGATACCACGCTAAAGCAGTGTCCGAAGTATACGAAGTTTTCAGACAGGGGAAGCAGCCATTCTCGAGAGCTGCAGTAGTAGCACACGTGTCGCACGCCTTTGCTAATGATTCAGACATTATCTACATGACATAATGGCATTTGGAAGACACATTCGTAATAACTATGCCATACGCACGTATATAGTGGCCGTGCCATATATATCACTCAGAACACTAGAAATAGTTTTGGGCAGTTAAGCCTCTCCTTTATTAGCTTTCTTCTGTTTTTGTATTTCTCACTAGAGTATGTGTGAGTGTTTCAATGAGCTACAGCTATCCCACGCATATAGGCGTATCTTGTTATCATATTCAGTTAATTTAAAGCTTTGTATTAATACTTGTTATCAGTAAAAATGACATTTTAATTCAAGTTACAATTAAACGCTTGTCATATGTTCATGATGACTGGTTTATGGTAGGCCCTCCAGAATGTAGGTTTTCTTTATTACAATGATGAAATAGAAGAGGTTGGTGCCATTATGGTGGCACCGGCTGCTTTTTTTCTCTTAGTAGACAAGGTATGCCGTAAGATAAACAATAAGGCACAAAATGCAAGACAGTACAACATACGATGTGAAAGTACACAATAGCTAAACGTCACAGGTCCGTTCAGATGCAGCTAATAGGTTCATATAAACACAATCGATATGTTGGTTTTAACGTCCCGAAACCACAATATGATTATGACAGACGCCGTAGTGGAGGCCTCTGGAAATTTCGACTACCTGGGGTTCTTTAACGTGCACCTAAATCTGAGCACACGGGCCTACAGCATTTGCGCCTCTATCGAAAATGCAGCCGCCACAGCCGGGATTCGATCCCGCAACCTGCGGGTCAGCAGCCGAGTACCTCAACTACCAGACCAGCGCGGCGGGGCGTTCATATGTACACATTCCACACACAAGGTCAGTTCACATTGAGACAAATGATTACCCATATGAATGTGTGTGCTTCTGTACCACGCAAGCTTCAAACGACGATGATCGCCACACAAGGCGACAATTCAGATACAATACGAGCAGCAGAGGGCGGCACTTGAGTTTTAATAGCGGGCGCTACAAAGTGTATTGTCATAACAGGCCTGTTTGCATTGTTTCACCTGGACGCAGGTCTATGTCTACTTCGCGCACCTGCTGGCGTGCTACATGGCTGCCTTTGTGGGCTGCGTCACGTGCGAGACGCCGTTCATCAACGTCGAGAAGATCCTGTTCAGGGCACTGAACGACTACCGCAAGAGCCGCAAGGTGGAGGCCAGCCCTGCGTGCATGGCGCATCTACAGCAGCCCGCCAGGACCAGCGGCGGTGTCCTAGTGCTCGACAGCATAGCGCACGCTGTCCCGGAGTCTGCGGCAGCGACGACGGGCAGCTGCTTTGTCGCCGCCGGCTCTGAGTGCGCACGTGGCGACATTTGCAGGCTGTAGTCTTGCGTCGTCCAGGAAAGTGGGAGGGAGCATTTTGTCGTTACTATTCGCAGGTTTCGTACGCCGCCCCGCGGTCACCGGCGGAATTTATTCAAAGAGTATGGGTCGGCGGGGTGGCAGTGCTCCTGGGTGCATTTGCTTTGTGTTGTTCGAGTCGTCTTCGCGGCCACGAAATGCCTAAATTTAAAGGCTTCAAAAGCAACAGTATCTGCTGCGTGCCGCAGTGAACAAACAGAGCATTAACGAGAGTCAGCCTCCATTCCTTCTTAGGAGATGCAGCGAGGAAAAAGGGATGGATAGTGAAGTTGAGAAACGGCAAGTCTGTCACATCGCTGATGAAAGTGTGTAGCGTGCACTTTGTCAGCACCGACTACTTCTGGAGCAACGTAGGGTAAGAAAACGATAATAGAGAGTTAGAGAATTGGAGCCCCAAACAGCTTGGGACCCAAGAAGCTTGCAACGCGCTAGGGCGCATGCGCAGGACCCAAGCCAATCTTGAGCTCTTGCGTTCGTGTTGAGCTATCCTGGGCCACCAAGGCGTCTTTGGTCGCCAGCGAGACCAAACATATGCAGCGCGAGCCACTGTGCTGTATGGCCTGCGTCTCACATAATTTATAATTTGGTCTCAGGTGGCGCCCCGTGCGTTTTACCCAACGTAGCCGGCGTTTGACCCCATTCTCAAACTGTGCTCATCCTCCGAACGCAAGAGAAACCTACGCAACGCTGCTTGGAGACCCATTGTCCTGGGCCCTCAATTCGCAAACTCTCTAATATCTGATTTTTGCTGGCGTTAAGCCCCAGTCTTGGTGACCGTTACATCTGGACTCGTCAGAAATGCATATGTTTGCGTCTTGGGCAGCACCCACTATGCCATCACTTGGTCAAGCTCAAGCTGCAGAGATGTAGAGAGCGCAATGCGAACGAGCAGCTTAGGCCGTCCCATATGCTTTGAAAGACGTAACTGCTTGTGAAAGACGCACTGCAGCGTCTTGTCAAAGACGCCGAGTTAAAAGACGTAATGTATGTGAAACCAAGAGAAAGAAGTAAGTGTTTGTGAAAGACGCACTCGGCGTCTGGTGAAAAAGGCACTCTGATACTCTCTGTGGGCGTCATATTGAATCACCCACTGCTCCCCTTATGGGTGATGAAACTTGTGAATACATACCTGGACACCTGCGCGATATTCATCGTGTCGGGTGCGCCCACCGGCCACTATACGTCAGGGGTACGGGTACAATTAACGACCCAACGTATACGGAACCCTCTGTGCAGAGAACTGCCGGAACCACTGGTGCAAGGACATCTAGGGCAGAATTTCAGCGAGGAAGGAATAATAGCGCCCGCTCTCTTATTCTTTCTCGTAATATTCGTTGATCGGCAACTTTATTCGTTCGGTCAACAAATACGGGAACACAGGCTGTGAATACAGCCGGGCAGAGAACAAGGGAAAACAATTTTTTGCTTATTTTTTATTATGATACAACTAGGGCACAGAACCACATTTTAAGCAACATTTCTCCTATACTGCATGAAACCCCATATCTTTGCTTTCACCCACTTGCTAGCCTTTTGTCGTAGGATGTACTCAGATCGTTACCTCATTTTGTCTCAACGAATTATGACAACTAAACTGTGCCTCTTCTGTCCTCGTCGTGAAGCATTGCACATCTTAATTTCTTTCCTGTTGGGCTTGTGGTGTTATGGCTAATTAAGGTGCGTGAGTTGGACAGATGTGAGTTTACTTATGTATGACAAATGTTTCTGAAAAAAAAAGTGCGTTTTAGGCACAATGAATGGTACATGGTATAATATATCATACAACATCATTTTAAGCGATACTTGTCATGAGGCATCGGTGCCACTTTGACAACCCGTGTAAAAAGCCGCGTTTTCACTGTGCTGTACATACCGCTTTCAACTTATGCATTGTTGTATGTCACGCCAGAATTAAGACCATCACTCATGACGTTTTCATGTAAAAATGCGGAGAAAGTGTTCTGAAACGAACTCTATTATCCTTATAAAATGCCACACACGGAGATTGTGTGACGAAACCGTATACAAAGGGTTCATGCGAAATCTCCATGCGGCTTTCGACTGACGTGAGGTTCACCCGATCAAATAACTTGAGGGTATCATAAGACACGAAATCAGGATAATACACAAGCTTGAAAAGATGAAAAACCTTGGAATGTGGACTGTCACTGGAGCCAAAGCCTCGAGCCCTGGTGCCCGTAAACCTAAGTCTTCTCCCAGGCAGAAACGTTCCTTGGCAGCAACCTGTCTTGAATAAGACATGACCACTTGTCGAAACATTGGCTCTGGCAACACCACCTGATCAAGAATCTTTCATAGGGGCCTCATGGCGTGTAGCATCGCGCTTTGTTAACAAGGACGATGCAGAAGCATCAGGATGAAAACACAAGGAACGTATTTTTTCTCAAGCTTCTGCGTTGTCCTTGTTCCTTAGACGCTATGCCATAAACTATCACGGCCAAGCAATCAGTTCACCGGTACGTCTTACACAAAGCAAGGGCGGGAAACTTGGCCGCTAAATAAGATTTTCGCTCTATTAGAGGAAGTCAGGGATGACCACCACTATGTTGCACACGATTACAGTATATGTATGCATGCATGCGAAACGGCACGCCAAACGTTGCTTAATTACTGGCACATCATGTATGTGGGTACATATGAAAAAGGGGTTATAAACCACTAATGGGCCTTGATGAGAAACCAGATTCTACCAATTACAGACACTGCTATGCGAACGTACAACTAATCAAAACTTTTCATTCGCGCGCGGCAAAAAGGTTAGAAGCGGAGCGCCAGTTTTCCCTTTTTTTCGTGCGCCCTGCTTTAATACAGAGGCCAGTGCTCACTCTTCAGAACCGCTGGTGCCTGTTGTGTGACGTCGAACAGCAGATAGCACGAAATTGTGCAACAGCCGGCATAAATATAGAGGGGCATTAGTACAAGATGCGTTTCTTGCCATGGGGTGCCACCACATGCCAGCGCTGCGCTTCACAGTCTGCTAATAATACAGAGGGCCACGTTTGCGCGCAGAAATTACAGCGGGAGAGAGCGATCGCGTTTCATAACGCACGCTCAATGTCATGACGCGTGCAGACGCAACCTCTTTTTCCCGGGCCATTCCTCTCTGTGCAGAGCCAAATTTCTGAACACCACTTGTTCTTGTCGTATGCGAGAAATTCTGGCGGTATTCTATTCGCGAGGCCATAAATTTTGATTCTCATGTAAGTCGATGATTACTTGAGAAAATGGTTCGAGGACCTCTTTAATGGCATGACGCTTGTATCCGTAATGCAAATCTAGCATGACTGAATCCAACCGATCCAGCCGATTAGGGCAGTAAATAGCTTTACGCCGTTCACCTCTGTATTTATAGCCGAGGTACAATTATCTTATATTTTTGAACTATTGTCATTTTATTCAGTGCTATAGCAATGGAGGTTGCCCTACTCAATTACCTAAAGCAGTTATTGCCGCATATTTGCTACACCTTCTAACAAAGTGCCAATTAATAAGCATTTAGGCATTCACGTAGGAAAATACAAGGTAATTAACAAACAATTACAGTTAACTTGGAAATCTACCTGAAAACTCCGAAGGAAAGTGCTTCCGGCTCCTGCTCGCACGTAAGTGCAACTACATAGCGTGGTGCAGCTTTAGAAATCAGCAGCATGTTCTTTTCAAAGGCGGATGCAAGTGATATCTATGAAAAGGCTTGGAAATTGTAGCAGAAAATCGTAAAAAAACGAAGAAATCTGGAAGTGTTTACTATTTCGTAACCACCTAAAATGCCCCCCGCCCCACACACACACATACCTTTTAACTCTGTCGCAGTATTAAGGGCAACTTTGATAGGTATGTGTTTTTCATTATCGTTGCGGCAGCTAGCGAAAATAAGGAAGGAACACCGACCACATGGCAACGGTGGCAGAGTTGTATTGACAATCATTCCACACACCAGCGCTCATCCCGCCTGAGGCAAGTTGCCTTATGGAGAGACCACCCATTGGTGACTACATGGTGGACTGGAGGCTATCAATTCCGGATCAATTATAAACATAGAGGTTGGCATACTCAGCAGTGCACCCTAATTTGTCGCTGTTAGCCAAGTGCCTGTCTAGGTATACTTCTAAGGTTGTTCTCTGCAAACAGACGAAAACAGCTTTAAGAAAAATTCGTTGCCACTTCATTCAGCGAAAAAAAAAGCGAATAAGAAGCAAAATGACATTCCGTGCGGCAGCCATCAAGTGCACAAAAAAATTTTTCCACTCTTTTTTCCCTCTATTATCTTTCATATCACGACGCGTTTTTAATTCGATTCTCGGACTTGATATTATAATGAGAAGGGTTTCGCTGCACTTCCCCGATGGTGGCACGTTGTTGAGCACTACGTTATCTCGGAACCCCTCATTATTGTGATTCGTAATCATTGACCACTTAACGCGAGAAGAGATTATTGTGTAAATATTGCTATGTCATGTGATTAAACCATGTGAATAAAGATGTGTACAAGAATGACCATGCAGTTGTGAGTCTCAAATCGTTTTCGCAACTATGAAAAAATGACCAGGAAACTAGAGTGTGTGGTGAGTACAGAGAACGGTTGGTGCAGCGCCGCGTTAACCATCCCTCTACAGGTTGAATGTAGTGAGAATAGGGCGCTAGGGGAAAATTGTTTCTGTAATGCTATATGAGAACTTTTTTCACCATGAGTCAGATATTTAGAAAACGGAACTGGGTTCAATTTAACAGTTACATAAGCACATATAGGCTTCTTTTAGTTTACAACATTTTTCATCCTTATTGACAAATTACCGTTCAAAACTTCCACTCGCAAATTAGTTTCGCATTAAAGATCAGTCAAATGCGGAACCTGCCTGATTCCAGGGGAACCAGATCCGCTTGATCAATATGCGTGCTCAGTGAACACCACGTGACCGAAACGGCCAAATCAGCCGTCTCCAGTCTGTCTCACGCTTGACCGGTCACCTTATACTGCCATATTTTTGTTCCAACCTGCTGCACTTAGAATTAACGACGAGGGTAGGCTTTCGATGAGGATAGGATTTGCGCTCGACGTCATGCGTCCTGTATTTTATTGATTCTGTGCTGCACTTGCGTTAACTAAGCGCACCTTTGAAGGAGAGGATAAGTTCGTTTGGAAAAGTTATACTATGTTGCGCCGCACAAACTGTCCAAAGAAAGTATCTTAGCTCAAATACGGATGATCAACTCTGGTCCGTTCAGCCAGCTGTATGTGCCACCAGGGCCCAAGGGCTACTGACAGCCGTTCAGGAGGGGATCTGGTCCCCAAACCACTGTACCAATAGAGTTGTTTCTCTCTCTCTCTCTCTCGACTGCACGTCACGAGGGAAAGAAAACATATGCATTTGTGAAAGTGTAGTGAGACGCTCTCACTTTGATATATCGCACACCGGTACCTGTCAAGCGACAAATGTCTAAGAAAATCACGCTCCCACTGAGGATTATCCTAGACGTCGATGACTATACGTACTATTTGCCACTCTTTTAACTACAACAAAGGATGGTACCAATAAATGAACGTAATCTCGTTCATTCCCTCACATGGTATTGCAAGATCGTTCTCGCGCCACCATGTATATATACATAGTATATTTCTTTCCAATAGTCCACCTTCTTTTTCCTAGTGAGCAATGCAGCCCACCTTCTGTGAGGCTTCAGCCCCGCGTCTAAGACAGCGATACCCCCCTGGTGCTTCATTCGACCTGATGTACACTTAAACGTACCGGGAATTAGAAAAAAAAATCGGAGCTGTCATCACCAGTGCTGAAACAGCTCGCTCTTATTCTTCTTCACGAGAAGTACGCTGATCACACGCACATCTATACCGACAGATCAACTGTATACGATACAGTGTTCGTCCGGAGCAGCGGTATAGTCCCAGCGAAGGCTATTACTGTCAATTTCAACACAGACCACCCAAAGACTTTGACGGCTGCAGAACCTGTTGCTCTTCCCGCTGCATTCACTTCGGGTGGTCAACCGTGACCAGCCTCAACAATGGTCAATCTTCAGTTATTCGAAGGCAGCTCTGCATGTCGAACAGAGAAGACATCCCGGGTGAAGGCGACGAAGGTGGTGCTCAACTTCCTGAAGTCAATACTTGTCCCAGCGATAATAAACTTACTGTGCTATGGTAACTGTGAAATCTGACTTTATGTGCGCGCTCTTTGCTCTCTCTCGTTCTCCATCTTTAACACTCCCCCATTCCTTCCCCCTGTAGCATACCAGTCCTTTTCGACTGATTAACACACCTGCCTTTTTTTCCTTGTTCGTTCCTTCATTCCTTTGTCTACCGAATCAGATTAAGAGTTCCAATAATAACGAGCTACATACTATACGTATATGCTGCGGGCATCTAAGGGCCGAATATGGGGCCTATTCTTGATTACCGCCGAAGTCGGCTTTCTTCACTTCGTCTGCATTAGGGTCCAGTTGCTCTCATGACGTTATCTGACTGACAGAAAGATGATGCAGCATACTCGGCCGTATTGTCAGTTGCAATTAGTTTCATTTATTAAAGAGTAACAAAATTTAAAAACATCTCAAATATTTTGTTGGCATTTATGCTGAAAGTTTGTACAAACATTATACGAACAGAATATGGTGAAATGTGTGTTTGCATAACAAGAATAGCGGATGCTTTCCTCCCTCATCTGCGAGCTTCGACTAATCCGTCGGTGATGAAAGCGTCCATTCTGCCAGCGATATACGGCGTGTGCCCAGACGCCATTTTCCGAACATTCTCACAACGATATCCCACTTTGGATGATTGGTGGGCAGGCACTAAATAGCCTTCAAGGACAGAACACATTAAACGCACGCGCACTTGAGGTTTATAACGCTTAGAACGACTGAAGTGGACGTAAGCAAGCAGGTAGCAGCACGACCGGTACGTGTGCCAACAGAGAATGAATAGCATTTTTTTTACCACGATGAAGTTGTGTATGTTTGTGCTGAAGAACAAAACCCAGCTCATACAATAAACAAGACGTGATTTCAAGGCAAATTAAAGAAAAAATCTGCGTTAAAAAAGCAAAAATTTCTATTTCAAATCACACATTTCAACGTATGTTAGTACAGAAAAATGTTACTTTGAAATGAGCAGTACAAAGGCCTTCTTTCGGCTTAGACCAAGGTCTTGGTTACCATAAGCGGTTCTACACGTATGAACGGCAATACCAGTCATGAATTTCACGCTACATAATGTCATATCATTAGCAGACACAAAGTTATTGACCATCTCTATCAATGCGCAAAAGAAGTGCTTATTTTATTCTTCTGCAAGCATCCAGTTTTGCTTTCGTATGTATACCTACTGATGATCGCCTAGCACTTATATTAAAGCGCGACAACGATGTCAACTCAGTGCAACGCTCACAGCAAATGCCATTTGACTCAAAAGTTTATATAGTAACCTCTGAGACGAATATTCAATAAATACTCACTATAATTGAAATGTTTCGTTGAAAATAGGTGCACTGCAAATTGTGAAAGAGGGCTTCACAGTTAATCATCACAATTAGTATTATTATTGTTAGTATTAATAATAATATTGCTTTTGCCTATGTAAACAAACAGAAACATTGTATAGAGAGAAGCGCGCTGGTAATTGTATAGGAAAAGTAATACTGACCAGCTTAAAGTTGAGATAAAGAAACACTACAAGGAGAAAAAAAGAGCAAGGCATGCTGCAACACATCACATCGAACGCTAAGTATGAGCCTCAAGGGTGAGAGTCCTGTCTAGTTCTTTGTTAGAATTCTAACACAGCCTTGGGAACGTATCAGAACGAGTTGATGTACCACAATTCGTAGATAAAAATGAGTGCTCTTCTGCCAAATGTAAAGCAGCTATAATGGGGCATGAAGAGAAATATTCTAAATCAGGTAAGACTGTGGAAGCTTCCGAGACAATCATTTTTTTTTTGCGTACCACCCGGTAATGACGAAATAAAAGCAGTTCATTTCGAAACAACGGTGCGAGGTGCATTTGATGATGGTTTCTTCTAGATGTCCGGTGTATATTATAAATAGATTAGATTATGTAAAAGTGTGATTAGAACAAGCACAACAAAGGAACGAAGACCACGGGACAAGCGCTTCCAGCTGGTAAACCCGTCTTCACCGCGATTACACTTCACTTCGAACCGGCTGACTTTGGGGCGTTCTTCATACACCGCACCGTCCACCGTGGCGTATCCGTGGTTATGGTGCTCGGCTGCTTAACCGAAGGTCACGGATTCGATGCCAGCCGCAGCGGTCGCCTCTCGCTGAAGGCGAAATTGCAGAGGCCCGTCAACTGCGCGACGACAGTGAATGTGCAATCAAAGGTTTCGCACGTGAAACCCCGGATATTATCATTATCGTTATTATAATCCACTGATTCACCGCAATGTCCTCTTCATCAGCTGAACGTCGGCAGGAATCCCGTATCTTGAGCAGGAAAATGAACATGCATGCGCTTGCTCTACATCTTTTTTCGATGTATATGACAAAAACTTGGTATGACTGCCTTGGCAGCTCATTACATCTCTATACGTTTTGTCTGCTGACTGTGGAACAAATAAATGACAGAGCTCAACGTATGTGAAGCAGGAATTACCGCCATTTACCGTTGACTTCTCCACTTAACAAAGAGCTGTATGGGCTTTAATGATATTAAAATGGGCAGCGCTGGGATGAGTGCGAGACAGCTCGGCCCCGTTTCTGTGATTCCGTTAGCTGTATAGAGCCCAGAAGGCCTATGTGTCGAAGCACATCTCGTCGTATATGCTAAGAACATTCTCCGTAACTAGGTCCGTACAAGCAAGGGGCCAACGGTGAGCTTCCTAGTGACGTCAGTGAGTACCTGGTTTACATGTTGCGATGCAATGTTCCAATGTTGTTTTTTGATTATTAGTGAATGTTCTTAAACATCTGCAGGCCACTTTCGCTCAAAAATACTGATTGGATGAAAGGTGCTGTTTCGAACAGTTGTCGCTTAGAAACGTTTCTGTGACTACATCGCCGTAATAGCACATTGGCGGGAATGGAAGGCCTTTCGATCTATATAGTCATTCGTTTTCTTCCCTTTCTTCACCTCACAAACCATAACTCACGCCCAATGCATGAAATTGGCCAAAATGTGGGTGGATTATTCAATTGCGTCCTAATGTTTTGACTTTGAAAAGCGCCTTCCACTGTTGCACCAAGAAAATTTTGCTAACAAAGGAGATATAAGCATCAGAGGCTACTGTCACCATTCGTGGATGGCCCCGCCGCGGTGGTCTAGTGGCTAAGGTACTCGGCTGCTGACCCGCAGGTCGCGGGTTCGAATCCCGGCTGCGGCGGCTGCATTTCCGATGGAGGCGGAAATGTTGTAGGCCCGTGTACTCAGATTTGGGTGCACGTTAAAGAACCCCAGGTGGTCGAAATTTCCGGAGCCCTCCACTACGGCGTCTCTCATAATCATCAGTGGTTTTGGGACGTTAAACCCCACATATCAATCAATCAAATCAACCATTCGTGGTGTCGTTTGCATTTGTGAATGTTATTCAACTTTTGACGAAATTGGACTATGATTTTTTTAATGCAAATCATTTCTCGACGTCACCATGGCAAATTTGGCTGTCTCTGTCAAGCTGTCTTGCTGCATGTCTAAGAAATTTCATGACGGCATAGGCATATCAGCCGGGTGGGGGGCAAGAAAGGCGCTTCCCCCCCCCCCACTAAGAAAAGTTGGGAGGGGGCTGAGCCCCCCACTTTCAACAGTGCACCATGGTCACTCTTGGCTGCACGCTGGGGAAACTAACAAGTAAGGTGAAGTTTTCCATCACAACAGTGGTCACTCAAATTTGTTCTTACGGGAGAATGAAAGTGTTATGAGGCAATCTTATAAGAGAGCGAAATTTGACCAACATTTCCGCTGTGATGATTGTCCTTGTAGGCTCTTTGGGTGCGGGTCACCTGTGCTATGCGTTCACGTCTCGTCCTGTAGTATTGCAGAGCAGGCAAGCGCTGAACAGGGACCCTATAATATTGCATCACTTCTTCATGTGTTAAATCTTCTGTCACTTGTTGACGGAGTTACCCATGGGAACGAGCAAACTGTTTATGCACCGGTGAAAGCATTGTTGCTTCCGCAAAATAATTTTCTTCGAAAAGGATATATCATCACCGCTGCTCTGTCAAAGCTGTTGTGAGCCGATCGATGATTGTGACGAATCGTTTTTGATGTATAGGTTTTCTCTACTGAAAGGCTAAACATCTTTTTCCGCTTTAGTCTATGATGAACCTGATCAGCCTTGCTTATGGTAACTTGGAGCCGTAGCGGCAGCTTGCAAGGTGGCCACGAATAAAGCCGTGAACTCGAGCTCAATAAGAAGCTCAGCTTTTAAACTCACCCCACAACTTGACCCACCGGACCAGGGAGAGGATAGATACCATGGTTTTACAGCGTAAGCTGTTACGAGATCAAAACTCAGGCCACGCTCAGCGCCGTAGTTATCCGTCGCCTTCCCCTCCCCCGCCGGTGTCCGTAACCACATCGCAGGAAATTAGAAAAAAAAACTAGCACCAATGACACAGTGGGGCTGGAACACCGGTCGGCTGTGTGCCAGCTCAATATGATACCACTTAGCCACGCCGGTGCTTGGAACTCGTCGGTAAGCTTGCCTTAGGCAGGCTTGATGTCGGGAAAGCAATCGCGTTAATACAATTTATAAAAAGGGTTTTGAAACTGCGAAAGAACAACCAGTCGTCGCACAATGCGAATAGCGTATCGAGTTGGTTGTAAAATGCTCCAACCCATTACAAAAGCTTGTTCTTGTTCAGCTATATTAACTGTGGCGCATACCCATTTCAGGCATAAATAGCATAACGAATGCCGGCCTACTACAGTAAAATTTTCATTCATAACGTCGTAGTGGTTATCAAGCAAGTGTGCTTGCAGCAGTTACCCGATGAGTGTTTAGAAAGCGAATCCCCCAGCGTGAGTGTGTGCCACAGTTTCCGGACACTTCCTTCCTTCCTCTGAAAAGCCGCTCTTCGAGCTTTCTCTGTGACTGTGCTGTGCCTTCCTCGCAGGCCTGGCGTTTTTTAGCACTATGGAGGCTTATTAGGAATCCGGCTAGTTGGTTTTCACTCAACAATTTGTAGTTTACAACTGAAAATACCTTTTGGACAGAAAACAAGCACACACTTGCAGCGCTTCTTATTTATCTCTATTTCTCTTTCTCTCAGCAAGTATGAGCTCACTGAGATGTATACGCGCAAAAGTTTTTAAACACCGCTATGCTACATGGGAAAATATTTTATTAAACTCGTAATCTATCTCGCCAGCTACTATATATAGCCGCTGCTTATGTGATTGGTAGCTAGTCTACTGAAATACATTTTGAAGGAGGCTTCGGCTTTGTGACGTCTTATAACAAGCTGGCGATCTTGGGGCACACAGAAAGCTCCAAATGCAGAAGAACCAATAAAAAACAGTATGTCGTATCGAAAATAGTTTATTCTTTTATTTTTGACATGGTCGTGCATAAGTATTCATTACGCGATAAGTCATTTACGCGTCATTTGTTGCCTAGCGTAACAAGCTGATGCAGTTTGCATGAAAAAGACTGTTTAAACCAATATTACCTCATGGTTCCCCTCAAGCTGCTCAGTGCAGCTTTTTCGCCTGGTCTCAGCGCAACCTTGTTGCGCAATAAACTTGATTGAATTCAATATACAGCTAACCATCATTTCGACAGGAAGCAAGAAGGGATACTTTAACTTTATAATTGGCCACGCTTTGTTCTTTGGAAGAAAAATTTTGTTTACATCATTTGTGTTGGTGTATTTATGCAGACACCTGGGAGCCCGTTAAGAAATTTTGATACAAATACAATGAATGCAAACAATCTACTATGCCCCTAACACCACAAATTATACATTCTTAAAGAAAAGGGTTGAGACGTTGTAAATAAGTTAATATTGGTATTATAACAATCGTATTATTACTATTATTATTTTTTTATTATTATTATTATAGAGCTCCAGAAACAGTAATCTGGCTATAGTAATTAGACTATTAGCAAATAAGGCAAATTATAATACACGCATATCTGATTATATGCAAAAAAGTGTAATACTTATGAAAAAATATGACAGCAATTATTCCTTGCAAAATCAAGGTTGGTTTCTTCGTCATGAAAATCGGCATATAACAAAAAAGTAGAATGTGCCTTTACAGGGGTAATTAAATGTTTACTGAGTATTGATTAAGGATCGAGGGTTTCCCGAATATATGTTTTGGTATTTGGTAGCTATAGCTTCGTTCAACGTGGATGTATCCTCGTTTACGCTTGGTGCATCTCCATCTAGACAAATAACATGCATGATAAATTTATTAAACAGACTATTGTGGTATCTGTAAATGTTAATCGTCAAAGCATAATCAGAAAAAAGGCGTGATAGCAAGGTGAGCGTCGCACATCGGACGCGGAAATTGTGCTAAGGGCGTCATTCCTCGACGTGTTAAAGTGCGATTGAACTTTTTGGTATCTAAGAATGCGCGTCGTGGCACCTCTGTGTATATGCAAATTTATATCCAAGTGCCAGCGCGTCGATAAAATTCTCTCTCCTGATATATAAATAGCATCGAACGTGTTATTAAAAGGTCGTAGGTTCGATTCCTACTCATGGCAAGTTATTTTTTACCCATTTTTTATTATTATTTACATTACCTTGGTTCTAATAACTTCTCTTGTACATTCCTTGGCATTATTGTCTCTTAGATCTTATTAATATTGTGTTCAAAATACGGAAAAACGAGCACTTATGTATACATTGATTGATATGTGGGGTTTAACGTCCCAAAACCACTATATGATTATGAGAGACGCCGTAGTGGAGGGCTCCGGAAATTTAGACCACCTGGGGTTCTTTAACGTGCGCCCAAATCTGACCACACGGGCCTACAACATTTCCGCCTCCATCGGAAATGCAGCCGCCGCAGCCGGGATTCGAACCCGCGCCCTGCGGGTCAGCAGCCGAGTACCTTAGCCACTAGACCACCGCGGCGGGGCACTTATGTATACACTTCTTTCCCCTATATATATATATATATATATATATATATATATATATATATATATATATATATATATATATATATATATATATATATATATATATATATATATATATATATATATATATATATATATCTTGCCAGACGAGTGAGGTAGGTTTGCCCCCACTCGCGAAAGAGTGATACGCCGGGGCGTGACGGCCTCCTTAGTTTGCTTTATAACAGGATACACGTGGGAGGACGCGAGTCTATGACCAACCCAGTTCACCGGTTATGAAACTAATAACGTGACTTCAATGTCACGCAGGCAGCGCAATCCTTTCCCCCAGTCACGTGTGGCACATGCCCGCATCACGCGGCTCATGGTAGGCGGGTATGCGCCAGAGTGATCCACTGCCTTTTTTATTTGTTGATATATAAAAAATATGGGAAGATATGCTACGTTAGAGCCAGCTATACTAAAAGCATGATAGTTATAGAAGATATTCACAAACATGAGAAATAGGAAAGAAATAAAATAAGAGAAAAATGCAGCATATACGCGCAGTGCATGATTATGAGTAAGCGAAGCGCTGGAGGTACATCGGTAAACCGTGAATCCCGCTCACAGCCATTCTTGAGTTGCGCAGACGATCAGTGGCTCACAGCCACTGATCGTCTGCGCAGCGCATCGAATCGCGCACACACCGGTGGCGAGCCGCACGTGGTGGCGGCGGAGTATCATTGCGCATGCGCAAACCAGTGCCACGCGAAATTGGCTCAGCGAGGCCAGTGTAGCTAACGCTACAAAAGTTTCCTGAACCGCATTTTCCAGTATTGCACCATGTTGGATACGCCACGCATGAACGCCAGGTCTCGGTCGAGTACGTCACCCTTGAACTCGCGCTCGCTGCTCTGGAGTTTCTGCCACGTGAACAAGCTGGTGATGGGAAGGAGCGAGCAGCGCCTGCTAGTGAGCCCTCCGAGTACTATCGGGTGGCTACGACAACGGTGAAAGACTAGCCTACGTCCTAAGGAGCTTCACCCCTAAAATAATCAGAAGCACTATGAGTGTTTATAAAATATGGACCATACGACGCATGAGCACAGACTATGGGCGTATTCCTGTTCGTACAGTGTGGTCACGCCGCGGACAGAGTCTATAAAGTTAACTGTTTAGGGCAAGGAGCAATAGGTGCTATAACCAGTTCGTTAAAGTCGTGTTCATTAAGAAATTACGAAGAGGGCTCACTGCAGGCCTTCGATTATCAAGATGTGGCCATGTTGCAAGCACTTTGTCAATTGTAAGTGGCCGTTTGTCGAGGTGGTTCAATCGTTCACTCAGTTGAGCGCGTCGTTCATCATATTGCAGACATTCTCTAATAATATGCTCCCCTGGCGAATCGGCATTATCAAAGTGGTCGCAGTGCGGGGACGTTCTTCCTTTGATGCTGCATAAGAAGACTATACCGAAGTGGTATTCGTAAATCTTAACCCGTATTGTAGAAAACTCGCAACCCCGACCAGTGGCGATGTCAATAGGCAAAATATTCCTTCGGAAGTAAGGAGTAGAAATCCCTGCTCGATAGGGATTTGAGCTCGGGCCTTTCGCATGACAGTGACGTATTCTAGTTCGAAGCAACGCCAGTGCTTCAAACTGCTTCGTTAAGTAAGTGTCATGTTAGGACAACGTCAGTTGTGGTTGCAGAGTTAGATATCTGCTTTTGTATCAATGTAGTAAATATTAGACGTGTGCACCTCTTACTCCGCTCACTACAGTCAAACTTTGCCCTAATACACCTACGAACGCTACTTATGCACAATCATCGCGCCGAAGCGGGCGCTTCCGGTCGATAAAAAATGACGCCCTTGCTCGAAAGTGAATTACTACGGTGCATCATATCATGGGCTACCCTGAGCGCGTTAAGCATAGTGCACTTGACTCACCTCGTGGTACTTGGTTGAAGCAAGAGATCTGGCATATAGGCTGCTACTCGCCGACTTCTTTACATGATATTAATAACCACAATTCGTAGGATCAGCAGGAGCTTTAAGCTTCACTTGTAGCAGGGATGGGCTGCCTTAGGGTGTGGAATTAACAATTCCATAATTTCGTAAAGCATATCTGGAATTTGTTCAACGTACCCTGCTTGGTTACAATTATGCATCGCGTTATCAAACGCTGCTAGAAGAATTGTTGAATCAACTTTGGCAAGCTTTCACTTACTCAACCATTTATAGTAACTTTCCGTTCAAGAGCCACACATTTTCGTAACTACTTCGTCAGCGTCAATGATTATTGAATTGTCAAAGCAAAACAAACAATAACCTTGTTTAAAAGAAAATAATGAGTCACTCTCGCTTGACGAGTTAGTTATCGTCGAACATTCAACTAGGCTAAGGCTTTCGCTATGACAGGGTCCTTTTAATGTTGAAGTGAATAAAAAAATCTTAAATTTAGGTGAGGCTATACCACACCACTACTGCGTGAACTAAGGCTCATCGAGGTTCTTTTTGTTTGTTTGCAACATCCTCGCCCTCAACAACTTCTGCTTAACATTTAAATACATACCAACAGATGCATCAAGGGGGATCAGTTTTGGGCCGTTCAGAGAGCCTAGGATACCGAGGTCAGGCTTAGCCTGCCCGTCCTGCACGCTGAAGAACCCCACAGCGTGCTCGTGGGGTCTCTCAGGACTACAATTAAAGTACCACCGTCCATATGCATCTAAAGCCACGACCCCATAGAAGTATTGACAGTCTGTCAGTTATCTGTCATGGGAACCATGCTTGTCTATATGCAGTCTCACCAGTTATGCATGCTTGTATGGCCCTGCGGATAAAACCACCTCTTTGAAAGCCACAAGGAACCAAAAAAAAGGAGGGGGGGGGGGGCTCAGGGGTTATGGAGGGAAGATGCATTTCCTGATGATGCTTTTCGTATATGTTTGTTGTTTGCGGGCTTGTATATTGAAATCACTGAAATAGGTGTAAATACAATGTTCTGCATTGAAAAGTGGCTGTGTGTAGCACCTGGAATAAAAAAAAACGTTGACCAAGATGTGGACGAAACAGATATGCTAACACCATTTGCTTTACAATCTCTACTCCAGTTCCTAATTGCTTGAAAAAACAGACAAAGAAGCTGTAATGACTAAAGTCGAGTTAAGAATAAGCAGTACCTTAACGTTTTCTTGTGTTTGATGTGAGAAAAATGAATTGTTATGGTTTTGTAACAACCTGACGTCCTTCGCTTCGTGTCTTGTTATCCTACTGCCACTAAAGTACTATAGTAACTTTCCTCCTATGTTTTCACCCGCGATCGCTTTGTCCGACCTTTACGACTAGGTAGCAATCAATCAAAACTGAAATATATAAGGAAAAATAAATTCTCATCGTTCGTTCATCCTCCAGCCTTGAGGACGTTTTGTGCAGCAGGTTTCCTGCAGGATTCCATCTCGCCCCCACATAGCCAATCTACTTTTTGGAGACAGAGGAAAGGAAACGCCACGCTCGTTTTGACCATACGTTGGAAGAAAAACATCAACCACCCTATGAGGAAACTTCAGCCTTAGTGGGCTAAATACAGAAGCTTGGTGTTCTTTCGCGAGACATCAAACCCTTATTAAAGAACCTCACACAATGATGGCGCGTGGCGGCGACGAAGGAAGTGATGTTCTAACCAATATTAGAATGCGCAGAAGCACCATTGAGAATCGCATTAGCAGATGAAAATAGAGGCCCTCTCAAGGTCCGACACGGATGCTAAATGGTTATTGTCTGTGGTGAAAGCGTATTTCTCATCGTATGGTCTTTACAGGTTCTGTGCTGTACAGCATTGAGTTTACTACCACACGACTGCTGCATACCACACGACTGCTGCACAACAATCGAAGATAGAAGACAGAGTCTTACGAATGTAGCTCGATACAACACAATATCTTGGAAATCTGTAGTGACAATAATACAAAAGCTTGTCCCTGCGTTTTGCGAGTAAATAAGGCCCACGAGTCACATGTGGCCCACAACCGGATCTCTGATGGCTGGCGTCTGAATTTAGACTTTATTGGCATGCTGGTGCTGAAATCAGCGAGTGACCTTATATTTTGAGGTAAGTTGAAATGTCGATAAACACGATACAAATATACAATGAACAGTCGGCGATTCGATAAATGCTAAAATGTGGCACAAGGGAACCACCTTCCTTTTTTCCTTGGAAACCGAAAGCATACTCGTCAGTCTCAAGGCTCCACAATCACCGGCGCTGCATCTCTGTTCAACTGAATTGAACATGATCCTCTAAGCGGAAACAACGTTCATTCTCATTACCATAAGCAACGTGAAACTGCTGGTGCAGGAAACAGCAACGAGTTCAATGACACCGAAGATACTGTTTCTTTGAAAGTGCAAATTGTATTGTTTCTCAACAAAATGGGCCATCTGACCATCACGGATGTTCGTTCTGGCTCTCGATGGCTTCGATTTTTAAATCCACATTACCCATCTGAATGTATTTATATGCACGTTCGTGCTAACGTACGACGACCGAGCTTGCTTTGCGATTCCGCCTCATGAGATCAATTTCAAGAAAGCAAGAACGCATCAGTTTTGGGACGGTGAATATTTCACGCATTACAAAAAGAGAGTAAAACGTAGAGCTGGAAATTGTTTCAATAATAATAATAATTATAATAATAATAATAATAATAATAATAATAATAATAATAATAATAATATATCTCCAAATTGTTTTTTTCGTGAATCATCGCCGCGGCATTACTAAAAAGCGCGATATTGTCCGCAGAACTCAAATAACAAAGATATTATACGTTAAGCCTTATTATTTTGTTTTTGTTCTACTTCTTTAATATTATGAAAGTGCCGCGAATCCTATACTAGAGATTCTAACTCTTACTGAGCGCATTACCGATCATGACTTTCTTGCTTTTCTTGAGGAATACTGTGGTTATGGGGTCGTTTAACAGCACGTAATAAACTTTTACGTAGCATAGGCTACTACGAGTATGAGTATTGCTGATGACACTTTCTTTTATCCTATTCGTACTTACGTCATGGCTGTAAGCGTCTGCTTATATGTAAATATTCGTGTTTCTTTATATGTTGATTTTTTCAATTTGTCTGGGGCAGCACAATGTACGAAACTTTTTTACTAGAGGGAAGGGGGAGCAGGTGTTTAACCATACTTCATTATGTTCATACGTGTAGTTTGTATGTGTGCGCGTACATAAACACATGCATCCACGCACTCCTGCCTTGGCCAGGCATCCGTACAATTTTCGCAGCTGTAGTTAGTTTTGATAGTAATGAGGTGTTCATAGCACTACCATGGTTTTATGCTTAAAAGAACTGAAAGATGTAGCTTTATTAATTTATCGTCCGAAACGGTGATAGGATCTTTTTCACACCAAGAAAAGTGTTGAGGCTTGATAAGGACAAAAAACAACAGTACTTTCAATGTAATTATTCCATTTTTCGTTCTTTGTTTTGATTATCTCCACAGTGAATATAACATTATATTGTGCATGCATATACGTACCTTGTATTGTTATGATCTTGACATCTGCATTCGTTTGTAGGTAAAGTTTGCAGATTTGCACAGCATAATTTTTTACATTTTAATCGGGACCTGTACATGCGTTTCACATATTATATTGAGGTGTTTGTGTTATTAAAGAAAACTTATTTCTTATTGATTCATGAAGAGCACACAATAAGTATCCGAAGATGTTTATATTTGTAGACACATTACAAAATATAACATAAGATTGATTTGCCGCGCATGTTTGATTACAAATGAACTGCGTTGTATTTTGCAGGTATGTTTCTTGCTATAGGCCACCACTCTGTCAATGACAGGAATATTTCACTTTTCTCGGAATATACTACAGGCTCAATATTTTTGGAGTATTTTACATGACTCAATTCTACAAATTGACTACGAATTGAGTACCAATTGGATTATTACAAATCGACTACAAGTTTGGTTACTGTGATTCGGTTTGTGGTGGCAGCTATAAAACTCCGACGACAGAAAGACTCATGAAAACATACGATTGACGACCTCACTGCCGTCTATTCCTATATTTGCTCGAGTACAAGTGTTAGCTCAGTATTATACACTGCACCATGATTCAGAAGCACAGCCTCAGAGGGACGGGACTTGGACAATGTCGGTAAAATAAGTTTACATAGTTCCCACGCTGAGCGATAACACCTTCACATTTAGGATATTCTGTGTGTGCCAAGAGTTTTACTAAGCACACAGTGCTCTTGTAGATGCCTCAAGGCCTTCAACGTGCACTTCGGTGACGTTCAGGATGGTAACTATATGTGAATGAGGGGGTTCTGACCCCCACCAGATTTTTTTGTAATGCTTTAGCTTTTCGGGAGCTACAAAAGTATCTCCGCGCTTTCAGATCGACCAACGTTGCCAAAGTTAGCCAATTTACAAAAACCCAGGCGGGTATGCTTGAATTCGCTCACTTATTTCTTCGTGGTATCAACTTCCAAGACAAGCACGCTCCATGAATGACGATGGCACGAACGCAGACCAAAGCAGCAACTCAATTACACAAAGTATAAATCTGCTACTTCAGGTGCTTATTAGCAAAGCAAAACACATGCAGATATTGAGACACACACACACACACACACACACACACACACATATATATATATATATATATATATATATATATATATATATATACGACGTTGAAGTAAATATTTCTAAATCAACAGCAACATTTTCGCAGCCAGCACTACACACTACATTTTTTGTTTATTTTTGCTTTTTTGGAGGTCGTTAATTTGTGGAGTGTGAATTATATAAGCTTAAATGTAAGCATTTTGGCAGAAATCTGTCGGGCTCGGTAGAAGATTTAAGAAGTTGGGAAGTTCGTAGAGGGCCGGGGGTGTGAGGAACGACTTGGTACTTCCTCAGGATCTGTCTGTGTTTGTCACAAAACATATCCGTGTCTTGTTTTTCCAAAACTGTATTTCTCCATTTCCAACACGTTTCCGAAGCCGTGAACGTATACAGAGGAGATTGTTCCTAGATAGCGGTTCAAGTTTGTTGGTGTGTTGTAAATGTGTCAGGACTCGCGCAAGGACCTCCTTCCGAAATTTCTCTCTGTTTCTATAACAGAAAAGCTGTAGAAATCGATCATATGGTCGGGCTGCTCAAGCTCTCTGCAAAAGCGCCGCGTTGCACTTCTGCCTTCCTGACGTTGTTCTTAAGTTGGCGTAATCTTAACGAGTGGGAGCGGAAGTTTATTGCTGCCCGGTAAGGCGCACGTTAGCGCTCAGCGGCTGACTCCCTCGTCAGTAACGCCAGTCCAAGCCTTTCGGCCGCTCCACGGGCTTTCTGAATGCAAACATTCGCTTTTGCTCACGTAGCTGGCTGGACACTTTGAAAGAGAGAGTGGTTCTTAAGATAGAGAAAGGAAGAGAAAAGTGAGCCCCGTTATTGTCTGCTTCAGGAGCGACACCGCCACAGGGCTCACAAGGGATGGGGGTGAGGAGGGATAAAAGAGTAGAAGTAAAGAAAAGAGGAAGAAGAAGCAACAACAAACTGAGGGGATAGGAGAGACAGGAAAGATGGAAAACGGTCACTGGAGTCCGAGGACGGGGTACACTTGCGAGAGATGTTGTCGGCGTCTGTAGATGGCGTAGAGCAGGTCCAGTAGGTCAGAGCTGCGCTGTCACCGAAGACCATCGGCGACAGGAGGTGACGTAGGGCCAGCCCAGTCGGCCAGAGCCACGATGACGCCGAAGGTCGCGAGCGCGCGGAGCGCGCGGGCGCACAACCGGTCGGCACGAAATCCAGGGAGCGTCCCCGGACACTTTGAACACGGCAACTTGCAGGCTACTCGCTGGTGTTGCTTCTTCCTTCGGCCGTGGTAGCAAGCGGGTGAGCGTCGAAGCAGGCTTGCGAACCACCTCGACCCCTGATTTTCCGAGAATCGCGGAGAGCTCTTCACTGGCGCCGGGCACATATGAGATGACAATGCGCTTGGCTGGCTTCAACTATTTTTCTGCCAGTGGGGTGACCAGCGAGGGAAGGTTGTCGCGTAGTGTGTCGAAGTGGTTCTTGAAAGAGAAAAGAAGAGAAAAGTGAGCCCCGTTATTGTCTGCTTCATGAGCGACACCGCCACAGTAGCTCACAAGGGATGGGGGTGAGGAGGGATAAAAAGGATAGGAGTAAAGATGTGGGAAAGCCGAAGAAGGAGAAGAGAAGAAGAGACGTGTGGTGGTAAGCCACAGCGAGCGAGGACAAACCGAGGGGATAGAAGAGATAGGAAAGATTGAGCACGGTCACTGGAGTCCGAGGACGGGGCGCACCTGCGAGAGCTCCTTTCGGCGTCGGTGGATGGCGTAGAACAAGTCCAGTAAGTCAGAGCTGCACTGTCGTCGGAGGTGGAAGGTCGTCGGCGGCAGGAGATGACGTAGGGCGAGTCCAGTCGGCCAGAGCCACGCTGACGCGGGAGATCGCAAGCGCGCGGAGCGCGCGAGCGCACGACCGATCGGCCCGAAGTCCAGCAAGCGAGTCCCTCTACACGGTACAGTGATCGTTTTCTACCCATGGTGACGCCTGCTTAAATAAAAAAACGCAGGCAAAAAACGGAAAGGAAACAAGAGCTATCTAAATGCACAACGCTGGGTAATATTTTTGTCAGTTTGTACCTATCGAGGGGGCGTCATAAGAGTGTAAAGAGTGAACTTTTTCGTTGATAAATGTAAAACCAGGTGGCCGAGATGTATTAATAAAGGCAAGCTAACTGAAAAAAAATGTTTGGAGTGATTTATGTTGTTGTATACCATAATTGAAAAAACAAATGCCGTAGGTAAATATTGTGTTACTGTGTATATTGTGTTATTGTGTTACTTATATATATATATATATATATATATATATATATATATATATATATATATATATATATATATATATATATATATATATATATATATCAATGCTTTGTTTACGCTTAGCTGACACATGTGTTCCGAATTCGGAGAGGCCGTCGGGCCAAACTGGAAATGAAGTTTAAACACTCTGCCGTTGAAAATAAAATGCTACATGTATCAAGCATGTAATTCACCTAAATTTTCATCCTACGCTCTTGTCTAAACTGTGGGAGGATCGAAGCTGTAACACTGTATACGATGGCACCAAACGTGAACATCAGTTTTCTTCCTTCTTGGAAGGAAAATCAAAGCATATTTCTGCCAGTAATGACCTCACGTTAACAACTAATGGAATATTATCAATAAATACCTGTTTTATAGACTAATAAAAAATGTTCTGCATCACTTTTTTTTCTTGGCTGCCGCATGATTAGTGTTCCTGCCGTTGCCATGTTTACAAATACAATACATCAGCAAGACCATTGAGAGAAAAGGTGGATTATCATCAATATTTCCCAATCTAATATAGGCAATAATTATGGTGCATTCACTCTTCTATCGCAAAATCAAGCTCTGAATTCCGACAACATCCGGGGGCGAGAGGAAGCACTACATACTTGAGATGTACATCCTAAATAAACAGTGTGGGTTTAAAATTGCTTATAAGTTAAGCATGCTAGCCCTTAAATCGTACGCCAAGGACCCCATTCGATAGCTCTTTTATTGGTGCACAGGCCTTCAACACATTTATCAATAATGCGGAGGTCGTTGCACATTCGACTATCTGTTGCATAAAGCAGTTGTAATGTGCGCAATAACGCTATGAAATTTCCTTTCACATGTCGCAATGAGATCTGGCCAGATGAAGTGTTACATAAATAATTTATCTATTACTATTTGTAATATATCAAGATGATTGAAATGAGCCAAAAACATAAAGACACAATAGTTCTAGGTGTAGCAAATCTTTTGTTAAACACACGATGCTGCATAATCTGAAGTTGCGAATCTCGTTAAATTAAATGTTGTCAGGTAGTAGTGGAAAAACAATCAGTCACACGCTGTCCCTTGGAGCAGGCATTGTTTGAAGTACAGTTTACGGAACTATGCTGAGTACCTTATAAAATCAGACACATGCAATGAGATGCCAGCAAATGAGAGGTTAACACTAAATTACAAAAAGTTCTACAAAAGCCGCTCCTTCAGCTTACACTGCGCTGTCGGTCCCGAGCATCTGGTACTATTTTCTCAATGGAACTATACTTAGCTCCTTACGCACATCGACGCAAATAATAAGCTCTGCGAAGAAATAAGAAAGCGAAAGAGCTTCCGCAAAGGATAACCGAACAGTACAATCTCGGAGCGTTTACTATGTAGTTAACAAGCACGTTCCTTTCCTGCCCCTTGACTAATGTATTGAACACATTATTTATTATTATTATTTATTTGCAGTTACTGCAATCACCATTTGGGGATTTCAGCAGGGTGGTACATATACTTAGTCGCTGACAAAAACATGACGGTAAAAGTGATGAATAAAAGTAACCAGAGCTACAGTCAGAACTAAAACCACTTTGGTAGCTTCTGTAAGAGTCGAGTAAGATGTTTTTAGGAGTAGTTCACCCTTCAGCTCCACCTATTTATCGGGCACTAGAAGTAATTGCGTAATCTACGCGAAACGGCGTGCGCATGATGCGTTCAAGTATACAAAAGTATTTCAGGACATATCTTTGCACCATTGAAATCATTTAAATTGTATGAGTTCTGTCATGTTTTTTCGATACGTTGTTGCAAAAATGTAGTTTTTCTAATAAAAACTTTGCTGGCAATGCGAAAATTACCTATGTCCAGTACACTCACACCAAGATGCAATTGGTGCACATCGTGCTCAATTTAGAAGGAAAAAAAGAAAACAAGAGGTGGCTTGACGTGACACTCTTCAAGCCCAGTCATAAAAATAAAACTGGGGCATGCTGGGAATATATCAACAGCATGAAGCATGAAGAGGATCAGCGAAGAGGATCAACTTTTTCTCGGGACAAAACAAACCCCGCTTGTGTTATATAAGACTAATAACCTAACAGGGCCAAAAGCAGCGATCTATCCAAGAGAATAGCAGAATATGTGTACCTATTTGTTCAACAAATTAATCCCAGTGTCCAATATACTGGACATGCTTCTCCTGTGAAAATCGTTCTACTAACATCTTTCTTAATTTTTTGCGTGCTTTTCAATTGCCTAGTAGCTAAAAAACAAGATTAAAAACTTTGTTCTGCCCTACAGAAAGTTTGGGTCGGAAAGTAATATGGCTTAGCCACAAATTAAGTATTGAACCTGATATTATGATTACAATAGATTACCTACGACAAGAAAAAGCTAAAGAATGTAATGCAGTTGGTCCTAGCTTCTTCGTATATAAATTATCTATGACTATATCAAAACTGTGAGGACTCGAATTCAACCAAGGCAAGAAAAAAAAGAAGTCCTCAGTCTGAAAAATTGTTCATGGCTGGTCCGGAACCTGTTCGCGTACTCTACACAGGCCGGCTCTTAAACGGCGTGAGTAAGAATGCACTGACAGCGGGTCGCTATTCTTTGGTTCCCGCAATAAGGGGCGGGCGAGAACAGGTTGAAGAGCGAGACCACTTCCGTAGGGAACTCGTCAGCGCCGTGGTGGGAGGAAAAAAGAGGGAACGAGGGGGAGGGTTCAACTTCATGCGGCACGTGGTGGACGTTTAACGAAGTAGCCCCTCGTGGGCCAGAATCCTGGCCTCGTGCGGAAATAGATGATCGTTTAAATACTACGGCGGTGCTGCAGGGTAAGCGTGCAGCTCGCGATATTTCACGTGCGCGCAATTCAAATGTTTTCGTAGGCACGCTATAATACCCATGTAACGTTAACGTGCGAGAGATGATGGTCTTCGAGCAGCCGAGAAGGGACTGCTGTCACTGACACGCACGTACCTCGCAAAAAGAATTGCTCACAGCACACGCACGCAGGAGAAACATACGGGGGCTTCGAGAGCTGAAGATAGCCTCGTCACGCTGGCATCCGCGAATTTTCGGTGAGCGAAACACCTCCGGTTTACAGAAAAGCATTAAAACGACGCAAGAACACATGTTAATGCTTCTTGCGTCACGGCGCACCACGAGCCAAAGTCGGAGCCAATGGCGCTTAGCATAGTTGTCTCAACTTCACGAAATCCCGCCAACTGTTCGCTGACCTAATACACCCTCAAACACATGCATGTGGTACAAGAAGAGAAGTCAAACGTTCCGCCGACGGTTCATGCAGTGGAACTGTGGTGTAAGGTGTCTGCTTCGAATGCATGCTGTCCCGATTCCAGTTTGGTGTGTGATTTGTATGCTAATGTCACAGATTTGAATGTGTGTGGTAATGTTCGTTTTCTCATTACCAGTAAAAAGACTTATTGCAGGCAAACTGGCAAAGCACTGCAGCGCACTGAAAGCATAAAAATGAAATTTTTCTTCCGCGACCTTTTTAGGGCCTCCTACAGAGAGACCGCCTATACGACCTGTCACGCGTTACGACAGGATGTACCAGCCAGGAAAAAATTCACGTAACATCCCGGCTAACTTTTGTCACGGCTATTATGAAGGCCACTGGAAATAGAGCTGCTTCCTCTGAGACACGGCTACGGAGCCCCGTAACAAACTGAATAGAAGAGGCCATAATTTGACCAGATTTCCTCCCTGCAGGCGTGTATTCTAGTCAGGACTTGACTAAGAGCGTAGTAATAAGCTTCCTCAGCGGGAACAATGTTTTCAATTATTTGACTGATTAGGCTAGGAAAACTTTTGTTAAACGCGAAAGAGGAGCTCGGCTACACAGTTGAATAAATATGGTCAAGACGACCTTTACAGAAAAGCCGGGAGATCGGCACATATCTGCTTCGCATAAAGACACGAAAGGGTCAAGATCCTCCGGAGACATTGGCTGCCTGCTCACTTGCACATCGATGTTATTTTCCCCACTAATCAAACTGTGGCCTGCAATTTGGCTTGGTTTCTTGGAAGGCATGCATGGAGACCACAATGTGGACACGAGCTCACTTTTTCTTGGGAGCTATCATCAAGATAAAAGACAAGCTATAGCGCTACGTAAGTTAGGAGCGTCCTTCCTGTGTCCCCCCACCACCACCCCATTATTTTTCTTTCGTGCTTCATCGCAAGTGTCGACCGTTCAAACTCACTAGCATGCCAGAAATCCACTGTATCAGTGTGTATAATCACGCGATTTCTTATGGAGTTCATGAGCTTGACGAAGCGTTGACTTGTCAGTGGAATCCAGGTGCTGCAGGGACAAAGCATCTGATTGCAATGCATAGAATAGGCTGATACAACATGCTACATGACGCAAACTGCACGTCATTTATGAACGTAAAGAACTGAACTAACGATAACACCCATAATGTATTCCTCAGCACAGTATGGCCTGAGTTATATCGAGCCATTGAAATAACACACCTACATATATTCTTCGCTTCCGCAACAATGACCCATGATAATGTTTCAGTAGTTTTTTCAGCCCGACTGCAACCGTTGTTTGTGGCAATAAGGCACGTGTTTTCTAATGCACCATCAAAAAAAGCATGAAATGGTTGGTTTCTACGTACAAAACAGCGATATATTCACAAGAGACGCCGTACATGAGGTCTTGGGAAAGTTCGATTGCCCGGGGTTCTTGAATGAGCACACGGAACACGAGCCTTTCACCTCCGTCAAAATGCGGCCACGGTGGACGAAATCCCATGATGCATCCTACAGATCAACAGCCGAAAATTATAACCACTGCATCATCGCGGTGGTTAAAAAAATAAAATAAAAAAGCGCTCGAGGAGCTTTCACACTTGAGCATGCTTCTGGTGAGCACACTTCCACCTTTTCATCTTGTGAAAAAAAAAACAGTACAGTTTGACACATCCTGGTAGGACGCATTTACTATTTTCTTTCCTCGTTTCTTATTTACGTTCGCAACTTGATTCGTTATTTTGCAGAAAAATGCCGTCACGCAGTTCACTAATTTTGGCTGCAAATCTCTCTTTGACGCTGAATCCTTTATTTTTTTTGGGGGGGGGGGGCTGAAGCGTGAAACATTGGTAGACAACTGGATACAGGTGCTAATGGACGTGCACGCTGAACGATTACGTAAAAAAAAAACGCCAAGCCTGCACGCAACGCGCAGCACTGTCATAGCGTAAGCTTACAGCGCAGTCTTTCAGAGCCTTTTCATAACTCTCTTTGAGTAACTGCTACAAGCACATTTTCTGGTACCCCCTACGCCATAAATTCTCATATTTTTTGTGTAGTAGGCTCTCATTCACTATGCTATCCTTCATCATTCTTCGGAGAAGCGTGGTATCCGCTACACACTTGCTAGGAATATTGTGCAATATTGTTATGCAGTGGCTGACGACGATGAAGAATCATGCCTGAAGTGGGTAGGCGCCACACTTAATAGGTGAACAAAAAGAAGCTGTTGTAATGAATTGGATCATCCGACGACTCACCTTACGCCATTCGTATTGTGTGACGCCAGGTTGTTATTTTTCTGTTTTAAAACACTTTATTACTCATATTAGCGCGATTACTTTCCCGACATTAGGCCTACGTAAGGCCAGTTTTGAAACGAATTTCCAGCGTGGGCGGGGCTCAGTAGTACAATACTGGGCTGGCACGCAGTGTACCCGGCTTCGAGTCTTATTGTGTCCTTAATATTTCTCATTTACTGAGTTATTTTTTTTTATTTCTTGCGATATTGGTAGTGGACGCCGGCGGAAGCGGACAACTACGGCGCTGCACGTAACCTGTGTTCTGATATCATAACAGCTTTCGCTGTAAAAGTGAGAATGCACTGGACATCACTCGTCGGCGGCGGCATGTCCACCGCTGGTGTCCGCAACCACTATCACATGAAATAATAAAAAAACTGGACTACACAGACGAGGCCGCGCTTTGTTTTGTATAGTCCTGTCTTTTTCGTGTTCTCGACTTCGCAGCGCTGCCTTTAATATAGTTACGTGCGTCTCGCTTCTTTAAATTTTACCTTAACGCACACTTCATTATACCGTGAATGGTGCTTGTACACCTCTAAATAACGATAGCAAAACCAGTTGCACGCCTGTGCAATCTGAGTAAACAGCGGAGATGACAAGCAAGCACCACCGCTTGGTGAACGCAGATTGCATTCTCTCATCTTTTTTGATCTTCTTCTCTCTTTCACGTTCCTTTCTTTCCTTGTCTCTTTTTATATTGTCCTTTCTTCTCATTTTCCTCCTACTCTCCCCACTTCCCCTTCCCCACAACTCGCTATGCTGTACTGTACATGGTTATGATATGGTTTACCATCGTCCTTTCTCTATACCCCACCGGAACATCAGTATTTGATTCAAGGCCGAAGTTGCAGAGGTAAGGTTTTATACATTGCTTACATAGGTTAAGGCTCAATTTGAATTCTCACTTACCCTCCACTGCGGCCTTGTGGTTGAGGTGCTTGACTGCTGACCCAAAGGTCGTGGGATAAAATCCCGGTCGGTGGCCGCATTTTCCATGGAAGTGCTTGAGGCCTGTGTTTTAGATTTAGGTGTACGTTAAAGAACCCCGGGGGTTCGTGCAGAGCCCTCCACTATGCCATCGCTCATGATCATGTCGTGACTTTAGGACGTTAAACCTCAACAAAAAAGCATTTTATTAATCTTGAACTATCATCTAAGTTTACTGCTGTAGCTTGGTGCGCATGGCGTGCAGTTGCAATAAACAAGACTGTATAGATCCAATGGCCATGTGCAGTGACTGAATACTGCGAAGCGTTTCGTAAACGTAATCGCCCAAGCGGTAGTGCTTTGGCTAGCACCAGTACGCTCCTGTGCGACAGCCGAATCGCCAATTAAAGGATACGCGTGAATCGGCGGCACTGCATGATGTTATTGTTTTTTCGCCGCATTCGTCGTACACTGCTGCGGCACTGAAGAGCATGTGCATAATGAAGTCACGAAACGGAGGCGCGGCGCAAAATAACGCTGGCTACGTGCCCGGGACTGTGAGGCGAATCCGCAAGTAAACGCTGGCAAGAGTGGCACGTGCGAAAGCTCGCGCCAACAACGGAGTCATTGATACGTCGCGCGGAGAGTAATTGCGGTTCTATGAAAAGCGTGGCGATTACGTCGGGTCCGGCGATTTGTATGCCATACGTAAATACTCTCGGACCTCTGAAACCCGACAACACAAGGGCACATATTGTGGCAGCCGGACACGCGCTACCCCAGAGCGTCAGCGCACGATTTGCAGGCGCATATTTTCTTTTCTTTTACTCAGCCACCTGGTGTTGATACTTGAGGAAGCGGCTTTAATATTGCAACAGGAATGTGACCCTTGCTTGTTAATAGAACGCTTTATTGCTGACACAGAGCCGATGCAATTGCCTCAACTACCGAGACATACATGGCTTTATGTGAAGCAAGTTGCTGACGAGGAAAGATCCAGCTGAAGTATGTCCCGCTGTCCTCCCTTTATACTTGCCTGCGTGCGTGCACGCATACGTGTGTGGACACAAGTGATCGACAAGAGTTATTTAAGTCTATTCACACTGTTAACTGCCAGGGAGAAATAGGGGGAAAGAAGGAAGAGACGCAGGGAAGTAATTCGGAGAGAAAACATTTGAATCACAACACTATCTACGTGAGAGGTAAGGAGAGAAAAGGGGAGGAAACATTAAAAGAATTAAGAACGGAGAGAACAAGCAGGCATGCGTACGCACACATGCACACACAGAGTTGGTCAGCACTAAAGGCTGCATTTATATACTCTAAAAATTGGGTTTCAGGTGCCAAAAAATAGGCAGGCAATACAGTGTTATAGGCATCCAAATTCGTGAATAGTGGCACAATAAACTTTGACAAAATTCAAATATTTTAAGAAATACGTGTTGGATCTGTGTCCACGACCGGAAAGTAAACATAAATAATTTAGTTTATGATGGCACAAAGGCACCAATGGTTTATCACTGCCATGTACTTTTTCCCACAGGGTTTACAGAATACGGTCCCTTTTTTTAGCCCAGCACGGCGAGTCAAGTGTCCATCGTCGAATAAACACGCTTCTGGGTCTCTTACTTTTCGGAATGGGTGAGAAGGGCCGCGCACTGCAGGAGCAAATAGCCAGAGCACTAATAGGCCAAGAGGGTCTTTTTGCCTTGTATTAACTATATCTGACCACACACGGTCAATTTCTCTTCTGTCTGTGAACACCTTAAAGAGCCCCTCACCATGGTTTGAGAATTTTTTAGCAGGCAAGAGACTGAGAGCGTGAAAACACGCTCTCAGTTGTCGTTCTAAGTGAAGGCGGATCCCCATGTTAGAAGCTTGTGCAGTGGCGATGCGATAGCAGCAAAACGACTGATGAAGCGGTGGAAGTAGGACGCCAGGCCAGGGAAACTTCGACGGTGTTTCTGATTTGCTGGTCGAGGGAAGCATACAACGACAGCAAGCTTGTCAGGATCCGGCCAAACTCCATATTTGCTGTCAAGATGGCATTGATGTTCTTGATGGCGAAATAGCCTTTATTTGTGTTTAGCTGAAGTCCAGCGTTGGAAATACACGTAAAAACTTCATCCAAACGATCAAGGTACTGACGAAAAGAAGAGAAAATGACAATGTCATCTAGGTAATGAAGACATGTTTTTCATTTAAGGTCGCGTAGAAGTGTGTCTATCATGACTTGAAACGTGGCAGGAGCATTATACAGGTTGTCCCACGTAACTTTAGCGAGAGTTTAAAAATATGCCAGAACACGTAATTACGAAGCGACTAAATGCATGTTGCTCACTGTTGCCTGGAGTTAGTCAGACTATTTTTTGTGTTCTCCAATGCTGTTTAATCAGATCTGTTTAATTAACTAACTTTTGAAGAAATGAAGATGAATAAAAAAATTAAATGAGGGAGTTGTAGATTGGTGTGCAAAATGTCAAAATAGATAGTTTTCAACTTTATATCTGGTAAGTATTAGTGTTTTTCTGCTAATTACAAATGCCCACAAAATACAAAATGTAACGCGGCCCCACCGCGGTGGTCTAGTGGTTAATGTACTCGGCTGCTGACCCGCAGGGTGCGGGTTCGAATCCCGGCTGCGGCGGCTGCATTTCCGATGGAGGCGGAAATGTTGTAGGCCCGTGTGCTCAGGTTTGGGTGCACGTTAATGAACCCCAGGTGGTCTAAATTTCCGGAGCCCTCCACTACGGCGTCTCTCATAATCATATAGTGGTTTTGGGACGTTAAACCCTACATATCAATCAATCAATCAATCAAAATGTAACGCGTGACAAACCCGCTCGTGTGCCGGTGCGCACGATGATTCTAGTGCTGTCTAACGTTCCACGTACAAACGACCATAAAATTTGCCCTATTGTGATGTCTCAGCAGGGCCGCAACGATGGTGGTGGCTTTACGATGAACACGTTTTGCTATCAGTCACAAAAACGATAACCGCTGTGAGTGTTTATCGCTGTCATGAGCCGTTGCGAGGGAAGCGTATCGTTCGTACGAAGAACGTTAGGGAACACTAGAATCATCGTGCGCACTGACGCGCGAGCGGGTTTGTTACGTGGTATTTTTTGTATTTCGCAGGCATTTGCGATTCACAGAAACACTAATACGTAACAGATATAAAGTTCAAAGCTATTTATTTGGACCTTTTGCAAACCGATCTACAACTTTTTTTGAAATTTTTATCTATTTTTGTTTCTTGAAAAGTTAGTTCTTTAAACACATATAAAGAAACTATATTTGAGAGCACAAAAATAGTCTAACTCCAGGCAACGGTGAGCAACATGCATTTGGTTGCGTCGTAATTACGTGTTCCAGCACATTCTTAAACTCTGGCTAAAGTTAGGTGGGACACCCAGTATAAATCAGAAGACATGATGTTGAATTTATACAGCCCGTCTGGTGTTGCAAAGACACTCTTTTTCTTGTCCACTTCATGCATATGTATTTGCCAATGATTAGATCGTAGGCCAAGACTGGCGAAAATTTCAGCGCTTTGCAGAGAGTTAAGTGCATCGTGGATTCGTGGCATCTGGTACGCGTCTTTGCGCGAGATCTTATCAAGTGTTCAATAATCCACGCAGAATCACACCGAACCATCTTCATTTCGGACTACCGCAACAGGTGATGACTAAGAGCTGGACAAAGGCCGGATAACATCTCGTATGAGCATATCAGCAACGTTGTCCTCGGTGATTTTCCGCTCCGCAGAAGACACTCGATATGGTCGGCGGTGTACAATCGTATTGCCTTTCGTTTCAATGCGATGCGCGCCGATAGAGGTGTGACCCAGAAGCTTGGCATAGGCATTAAATGAACGGCTGTGTTTTTGAAGTATACCCAAAATTTCTTGTGTTTGCACTGACGCGAGATCGGGATTTATTGAGGGCTGTTGATTTGATTGATTGATATGTGGGGTTTAACGTCCCAAAACCACTCTATGATTATGAGAGACGCCGTAGTGGAGGGCTCCGGAAATTTAGACCACCTGGGGTTCTTTAACGTGCACCCAAATCTGAGCACACGGGCCTACAACATTTCCGCCTCCATCGGAAATGCAGCCGCCGCAGCCGGGATTCGAACCCGCGCCATGCGGGTCAGCAGCCGAGTGCCTTAGCCACTAGACCACCGCGGCGGGGCTATTGAGGGCTGTTAAAGCAGCCGTTGTTGCATGGTCATCAGTACTCGTAGAGGAAGATGGCGAGTCTGCGTGAAGGGTCACCAGAGAAAGTGGTTCGGTATTAAGTAAAGCAAACTACACTGGTGCCTTGGGGCAGCGCAACAGCCAAAGAAAAAGGACTAGGTCATCTGCCATGACAAAAGCGCACCAGGTTAGGTGCAATGGTAAGCCCACCAGAGATGTAGCGTCCGCACGGTGCTAGGAACATATCATCAGTATTAATCTTATCGGATGTCAGTGTCATATTGTGCTCATTACCTGGAAGAATAAAACAGACATTAGCTGTGACGAAGCGCTGGCTATGAGCATCGTTATCAAACGAAAGCGCATGTATCTGTCATGCGAATGACTCTCGGACGGTAAGATATCAGAGTCGAAACTAATAAGAGAAAGTCGCATCTTAAAATGAGTGCGTTCGTACACGATGACACAACAAGGAACTGTATATGGTGAGATGCCCTCAATAAAGGCTCGTGCTGTGCAAACACGAGGGGGCCGAACGAAAACCACATTAGCGCAGCGAAAGGGAGGGCCATCATACGATGTCTTCACTATTCGCAAATGGGAACACAAGTCGACACTCTTAACTGAGAGCGATGCACCTGCGTCCACCATATACCCTCCACACACACTGAAAGTACATGAGCATTCCGGAGGAGTTTCATGCAGTCTGTAAAATGCAGCTTGCCCTCCTATAGTTTTCCGGGCGAAAATAGGACAAATGGGGGGGGGGGGCGAGGAAGAGCGCATAGGTGACGTGGAGCGACGGCACGAGCAACGGAAAGTATCAGCTGCATCGGAGTGCTGTGGTGAGCAGCGAAGTTGTGGAGCAAGGGCGAAGTCATCCCTCTCGAAGTCATCAGAGCCGGGCCTTTCGTCTTGTTGACGTCGACGACAGAACCGTGAAATTTAGCCGCGGATTCCGCAATAATATAAAATCGGTCGAGAAAGATGGACGCCAGGCATTGAAAAAGGAAGGCGTTGCCCCTGGGGCGAGAGAATTAAGCAAAGGCTGCGTTGTAGACCCATGCTGCGGTTATTGCAGAGAAGGTGACGCTAGTGTAGAAACCTGAGCGTACGTGAGTGCTGGAGTGTTACGCGGGCTCGAGACTTGCTCACACGTTATGGTTGCTAGCTCCTCCCTCACAGTGTTTCTTGTGGAGACTGACTGCAGAAGGCGTCATATGGTTCTCAAAAGACGACGATGTGGCCTCTGGTTGCAGCTCCTCGCGGATCGCGGACCGTATCAACGCACGCAGCTCACTGTCATGCGTTGGCCTGAGATCAGCAGTGTCAGGTTGCAAACGGAAAAGCTGAAGGTCATCGACTCGCTGACATGTACTGGTGATATCCACGACCGTGGTGGGGTTCTATACCGTTAGAGAGTTGAATGCTACGCCGCCTATGCCCTTGAGCAGATGGCGCACGTGGTCATGCTCCACCATCAAGGTGCCGACGCGGCGGCACAGGGCGAGGACATCTAAAATGTACGAAGTATAGAACTCGCCGGGGTGCTTCCGTCTGGCTATATCTGCACGGCCAGATGGGTTAGCAATGATCTGACGGAGCCGTGGCTTAAAGGTCGGCCAGTCTGCGAAATCCAGCTCATAGTTGAAAAACCAAGTCTTAGCGACCCCCGTGGATAGAACGGTACGCGGGACAGCTTCACAGAATCATGCCAATGGTCAAGCGCACTCACACGGTCTTACTTATCTAACCATTCTTCAACGTGTTCACCACGAAGGCCGGCGAACATCAAGGGATCGTTTTGAGGGTCCAAGAAGGCATGCCCACGGGTGCAGACTGGGAGAGTGGAGCCGTGTTGATGTGCTCCTTTTGCGACATGACCGTTGGCTGATTGCGCAGACGTCGACCCGACCAGAGATCCATGGATTGTTTGTAGTTGAAGCTGACAAAAAATTGCTGGAGGGAGACGGCCAGGGGACCGGAAAGCCCTCTCCACCACTTGTTGGTTGGTTGGTTCCTCAACCGCATGGTGCAACTCACTCTGGGGGGCAGGCCATCAATCAGATGGTGACTTGATTATTAAACTGATTCATTTCTTGAGGGAAAGGGTTGAATTCATTAGGCATTACAGGTAATAATTTAACCTTGCAAGATTTTAAAAATTAAAACTTTGCATAAAAACACATAAAAAAGAAAGCCACCTGTACTTAAAACAACTCAATTTAGCAATATTTGGCATTCCATTCTTTTAAGCTTTCGTAAAAAAACTGTAGCAGCTTTCAAAACGCTCCTGTTGCTCCAACCAAATGTGATTGCGCCAAATGAAACAATCACCGGAAGAGATAAGCTTAAGTGCAACTTGTGAAGCAATTTTCACGCCACAAGACAGTTCTTTTACTCCCCAAAACTCTGCCCTACAACAAAGGTCAGACAGATGATCACTAGGTACATATGATAAGATGACACGTATGACTGATGCTCGCATTATTAATATGGGATAATAATATGTTTTATTCGTATCAGTCTCAAAGGCATCAAGTTTATAATTAACAGAAATGCCATGCTGACGAGCCCAGAAGGCTATTATGTAAAATTCATATATCATGCGGCTACATGAGTTGTGCAGAAATGCAAAGAAAAAAATCACAGCCAGGTCCACCTCAAGTGAGGGCTGCATGAACTATGAAGCAGCAAATAGGATTTGTTTCTTTTAAGTTTATTTTGTGTTAATCTCATCTTTTCTGTTAGTTTCATGGGATTACGTGATTTTTTAATATCTCGTTGTCATTATTTGATTTATAAAGTGATTAATTTTTTTTGTTTTGTGGTCTCTTTTCTATTGTTTCACTATTGTTTGGTGCTCCCAGCGCGATGCGTCCTAATCTCTTCACGGGCGTTTCGATGCCACCTCGTTCTTCCGTAGATACGTGACCTACTCCCCACGCTGTTTGGACAAGATCAGCCTTTTGGCGGCACAGACGCTCCAAACGGGCAGCCTGCTCCGCTAATGCATATTGACCGCGGCAACTGCGGGATGCCAACCCGAGACGTGAGACCATGACAAGGTAGTCTATTAAGTTTTTCCGCAGCTAAGAATAACATGCATAAAACAAAAGAAATGGCTTAAGCTACTGGTTGTATACCACAGGGAGGGCATTAGATTTTGCCATAAATTCAAATAAGCGTCGAATAATATGTACACGTTAGTATATACCGCAATTGATATTTCAGAGACCCCTCGAACCATGCTCGATGCCGCCTCTGACAAATCAGATCTCATCCGCACGCTTCTGCGTGGCTTCGGCAACTCGTGAAGCACGAAGTTCACCTAGAGAACACACGCAAAAAAATATGTGAGTCTGAAAAACGTATGTGAAAAGACTAGAATTCGTTAAGCTTCGTGTTGCTTAAAACTCAGTCAATATTAAGGTATATTGTTACTTTGAAGAGCTGAAGTGCAAAAAGGTAACAGCAGACTGAGAAAACAACGAGGACAAGCACTCGTCCTCGCTGTTTCCTTGGGCCGTTGTTACCTTTTTGCGCTTCAGCTGTTTAAGACATCGAATACCAACTAGCCCGCTCCCACACTCTGCTTCGTTACTTGAACTGCGCTACAATATTGCCGATATCTCGGGTGTTGGCATCACATTGTCTTCGACGCACTGTCCCTCGCAGTCGTCCCTCCCGTTGCGCCAGCTGTGCGCCGGTTACACAGCGTTTGCCTCACGGATGTCAAGGACAGGGCTCGCGCAGAGTGCGTGCACTTGCTCCGGTGCTCTCCGGGTGTCATCCGCCTCACCCTTCCTTGTTCACTTGGACCCTCACCAATAAAATAGTACCGCCTGCTTACGTCACCGGTTGCTGTTCTGGCGGTGTCATGGTACACTGAGCTAGAAAAAGAGCAAGGAGTCCACAGCGTCCAACGCATGACTGATCATTGCCGATTAGCTAGTTGGTAGCGATTGATTATTATCACTGTGTAAACCCGGCCACTGTGTAAAAAGTTCACTAAAGCACAGTGAATACAGGGGCATTAGTTGCAGAGGACAAAGTTTACCATAAAAACTTGAGCTTGTTGGCATGCTTCCATCGTAGAAAACAGCGCGGGTACGCGGGACATCGCTCACTGGTAGAAGAGATGCACTTTAAAAGGACACTGAAGTTGTTTCGCATTCACGAACTTATTGCAAATTCGGTGTCTGCGACCTCTTACAAGATGCCTACGATGATATTTTTTGCGATTTTCGATTAAACAACGGGGCTATAAGCGAGCAAACTTTGACCGAGGGAACGTCTCCTCCCATTCCCGGCTCGCGCGAAGAGCAGTAGCGGAGTGTGGGAGAGGTAGACACGGGGGCAGGTGACGTCATCGAAGGAGCGAGCCGCTGCAATCTGCTGCCTAGTGAAGCATTAGTACTGCCATTTCGTAGCAATTTCTTGTCATTGCACTGTCCTCTTCTTCGGTTTAGAGATTCTCGCCATCCGGTATTCACTGGTTGGGTTCGTTTGGGGTCGACATGGACTCGCGATGCCAAATTGCTGCGCGAGATATTGCCACAGCAGCACTTTCGGTCCCGATCAGGTGGCGTTTTACAAGTATTCTCGGGATCAGAAGATGGCTGCAAAATGGCCCGCTGCAATTACAAGAAAACAATTCAAACCTGCAAGAATGCCGTTGGGATTGACAAAACAGCGATGCCGTTCCTTCTGTGTTTTCGCACCTAAGAGAACCCTAGCAGCCGCCATGAGTTTCCTTCGCGAACGTAAAAACACAGGGAGGGCAAGACCACTTATGTGCCTGCAGCATGTAGTTAGTTGGTGAACCTGCGCTTACCGCAGCCGTGATCAACTAACTCACTGTGCTGCCTCGCTACCACCACGCACACTTCGATTCTCTATGAAACGCGTGGATCGCGAGCCTCTACGCAGACACCGTTCATTGTATTTTAATTTTTCTCGATCAGGGACCCAGTAGATCGCGATCGCATATTTAAAGAATAATTATCGAAGTCAGTCTTGATCACTAACAAAAGAGACTGCGTAACACGGTCGTTTTCTTTCAATTTCGGCTCGGGTAATATTTTTTATCTAAGTCTAGAATCATCGATGCATTGATGCAACAATCATACGATGATATACACTATATTTCATCGCTACCGTAACATTCGATTACCGTCGAGTACCACCGCGAAAAACATAATCATAATTCAAGTTGTCCGCGTAGCGGCACTTGACTTTAAAAAAAGGTTCTCTTGATTTCGACCATTGTGTGTGGGACACTGACTCATCGCATGCTTCTTGCCCGCGGCGAAAGGCGATATTGACTGAATCAACAACGTTGCACTCTGAGCAGTGAAATCAACGAATTGATTGATTTGTGGGGTTTAACGTCCCAAAACCACCATATGATTATGAGAGACGCCATAGTGGAGGGCTCCGGAAATTTAGACCACCTGGGGTTCTTTAACGTGCCCCCAAATCTGAGTACACAGGCCTACAACATTTCCACCTCCATCGGAAATGCAGCCGCCACAGCCGGGATGAAATCAACGAACATTTGATGTTTCTGCAGGCCAGTGCCTAGCGCGGACTTTCACAATACGCGGCTAAAAGCGGGTGCTGATGCTGCTGTCCCTTATCGGATTTATTATCTACGGTTGAAGGTATCATTTATATCAGTTTACTACAGCGAAATTATGCACTAACATGCATCTTATACCTACCAGTCTATGTTTTCGACGCGGGTGAATGTTGCTGGTTGGAACTCGCTTCCCTGTACCTCGTTATCGGCGTCTACATCGTCTTCGGTTGTCGCTCGTACATTGGCGACCGGCTTGAACATGAACATAGCGAACTCGTTACGACTTCGACAGTTTGCCATACTACGGTGTCACACATGTCCCGTTTATTAGGGAGGCGATCGCCGGGCTAATTCCAAGAGCCGAAGTATCGGCCCCCCGAACCGCACCACGAAAGCGTAGACAATTTAGAAGTGGTCCTTTTTGGCGCGCCAGCGGACGCCGGCTGTGGCCCAAAGAACAAGTCAGAGCCGAGAGTTGATAAACAAACAAATTATATTCTCAATAATGGCAGATCGAAAACAATACGCCAAAAATGCACACTCCACAATAGTTGCATACAATATGTCACCAATCAAACCAATCAATCAACGTACTACACAATACAATCAGCCACACTCAAAACAACGGACACAGACAACAATACGCACTACAATGCAGTCGCATGCATTGAACAACCAAGACACTTAAGGACTAAAGAGATAGAAAACCTATTCAGTCCAAAGTCCTTGGAACAAAAGTCTGAATGATACTCTTCCGAGAATCACTCACTCAAAGTCCAGCGTTGTTGTCGTTCCGTAGCTCTCGAAGTTTCTCTTCCAGGAAACCTCGCGTCCTCAAATGGCCACTCTCCAAGCTTCAAACTTCTTCGCCGGAAATCCGTCGGCTTCACACACGCAGCTGTTGCCCGCGTCTTCGCTCGATAGCGGTAAACCCTCGCTCTTGCCTGTAGCTCGAGCCGTCCCTACGGACCAAAAACTTCGCCGACTACACGGCGGAATCTCTACGCACTCTGGCGCTCACTTCCGTCTCCTCCTGATTTCTCGTCTCGGCCGCTCGATTAAATACCTTCCGCGCCACCTTCCAGAACGTTCTCCTCATTTCGTCGGCGCGATGCGCAGCGAAGGCTGGGGAGAGGCACGAGACGGTTCGACTGCCCTCTCCTGAGGATGATTCACTCGGTCTGACCCCGCCTCATTCGTTCTAGAAAAATCGCGGCCTTGCTGGGCCGCCGATGTGGGGTGAGGAGGTTCGTCTGCGAAGCCGTGCTTCTGCGGGGAGAGCGCGCGCCCGGGAGCCTTGAATGTTTGCTTTCTTTTTTTTTCTTTTTACCTCGCGGCGTTTTTCCCGCCCGTTGTCGCAAGGATTTGGCGGCGCGCTCTTTTTTAGCGCTCGTTCTGTGACACTGCCCCCCACTTTAAGAATATTATCTCATAATATTCAAAACCACACAAACGAGCGCGAAAAGTCACCACACACTCTCACAGACTGTAACACAATCCGTCGCTCGTGACACGTCATATTCACAATATATCACTCAATACAATCTTACATTGTAGTTCAATTCCACAACACATGAAATATAACCACAGGCATATGAGTACAACACTCCACCACACATTCCCAATAATACAAATGTACAAAGTTCTCTCATTACAACAATGGTCCAATACTATACATCACATCACAGCACAACACTTTGACACTTGTGACACAGGATAACACAACGTTAACACAACATATGGCACTCAACACTGCCAAACACATTCTGATTCGACCTCAGCACTTATCCTGAATACTTCGAACAGCGCTTGCGCCCCTTTTTGCGGTGCTCGCTCGATCTCTTCTTGTGCTTCCACGTTCTTTTTCGGCGAGCCCTTTCCAACGACGATATCTGAGGCGTCGTCTCAGCCATCGTTGTCTCTTCCGACACCGTTAACGCGTCATTACATTCGACGGGTCCTGTCTGTTTATTTACCCGCTTGATCATGCCTCTACATTTTGCCCGGCTGGCCAACTCCGTCTCCTTTACACTGTCGGTCGGTTGAGGTCGTGCCGACGTAAGTCCGGTTGCTCGGCCCGTGAACTTATTCGACACGATCGTCTTCTCCTTCGCTGTCTCTTGCGCCGCGGTTTCACCTTGGGCTCTAGTGAGATCCGTCACGGGATGCTCCTCCAATGTATCTCGCGGCCGCTGTGTTGGCGAGGGCTCTATCTTCGGGTCTTCTCCCAAACATTCTGGATCACTTGGCCCTCGCGCCCCGTCGATGTTTCCGATGACAAGGTCATACAGGGGGGTCGTCATGCATAGAGCAGTAACCTTCCCGCTGAAGTACGGGGTTTCAACCTCAATTTCTGCTTCTGGAAGCATCCGGACCGTACGGTCAATTAGGCAAACCGGTTTCGTTCTGCCTGTCAACTCACTTTCCCGTACCAAATCTCTCCGCACGATAACCGTGGAGCTACCAGTATCTCTTAACACCGTAATCTTTTTGTCCGCAACTTTTCCAGGCAGCATTCCTTTCGTAACACCGGTTGGCTGTTTTGACATTACAGCACCGACAATAGGAATTTTCTCCCCATTTTTCAATTCTACGAATCCGTCGGTGACGGCATTATTATCGGATTTCGGTGCTGCTTGCACACAGGATACCTGGTGAGTTTGACTCGCTCCGTTTCGACATGCATCTGCTTTGTGCCCAGTCTGACCACACTTAAAACATTTCACTACCGTAGGGCTCATAAAGATCTTCCGACAGTTTTTCGCGCGATGACCCACTCGGTTACACAGAAAACATCGCTGAATGCTCTCTGGTGCACGCTTCTTTTTTTCGGGAGCCAATTTCTTCGAATCATCGGGACACTCCTTCTTGACTTTGGCCAAATTAGTGCCACCTTGCGCTTCCAAGAATTGATCAGCTAATTCAAGCATGTCTTCAAGTGACTTAGCTCTCCTCTCTTTCAAGTACAGCGACAGGCTTGGGTGGCAACTAGTAAAAAATTGTTCTCTAATTAGGAGCTCTCTAAGCTCATCGTACTCCTGTGCTGTCCCTGAAAGTTCA
The DNA here is from genome assembly GCA_013436015.1 of Rhipicephalus annulatus. Lineage (NCBI taxonomy): Eukaryota > Metazoa > Arthropoda > Arachnida > Ixodida > Ixodidae > Rhipicephalus > Rhipicephalus annulatus. The sequence continues at coordinate 369,664 of WOVY01001288.1, read as the reverse complement.
ATCCATCTGTCGAAATAATGGCAAAGTCGGGCGGCAAACTGCGTAGCCGTCTCCCCATCAGCTGGCTTTCCTGTCCGAAATCTGTCCCGGAATCCTTCCACAGTGAATCTAAATCGCTTCAACAAAGCCGCTTTCACCTTTGCGTAGTTGGCTGCATCGGTCGGCGTCAGCCTACCGTACACACTGAGCGCTTCACCACTCAAGCAGGTACTCAAAGCAGTTGCCCATTGCTGTTCCGGCCAATTCTGGCTCCTCGCAATCGTCTCAAATCTGTGGAGGTACGCGTCTAGGTCGTCCTTCCTTTCATCAAACGCTACGAGCAGCTTGCTTGGGTTCAAGCGGAAGCCGTGATCTTCCCATTCGCTGCTTTCAACTCTAGCTTGGACGGGAGTTTCGCTTCGCTGTTGCAAACGGAGCCGCTCGAGTTCCATCTCGTGCTGCCGCTGCCGTTCCCTTTCAGCCATCTCCGCTTCTCTTTCTTCTCTCGCCCTTTCGGCTGCCAACTTTTCTCTCTCCAACTCCAACTTCAATTGCTGCTCTCTTCCTTCTTTCGCTCTCTCAGCTGCCAACCTCTCTCGTTCCTACTCAGCTGCTTTTTCTTCCTTGGCTCTCTCTTTTTCTTTTTTTTCCTTCTGGGTGACCCACTTCCGTAGTTCGGCGCCAGAAAGACCCATCTTCTCGCCAAGAGCAACTAACTTTTCGAGATCCATGGTGTCTCGCAACTCTCAAATAAAACCTTGCCGCGTGCAAAAAGTATCTGCCTAAATCAGTCTATCGGAACACTCCCCTGCACTCGTTAACGAGAACACTGAACAACACACAGAATCGTTCCGATAGCAGTATCACCAACTCGAGGCTCTTTCTTACTACTTTGGACACACTGTGCACCAAAAGGTCCTATGTCGCGGACGCCAGATTAATTGTCACACATGTCCCGTTTATTAGGGAGGCGATCGCCGGGCTAATTCCAAGAGCCGAAGTATCGGCCCCCCGAACCGCACCACGAAAGCGTGGACAATTTAGAAGTGGTCCTTTTTGGCGCGCCAGCGGACGCCGGCTGTGGCCCAAAGAACAAGTCAGAGCCGAGAGTTGATAAACAAACAAATTATATTCTCAATAATGGCAGATCGAAAACAATACGCCAAAAATGCACACTCCACAATAGTTGCATACAATATGTCACCAATCAAACCAATCAATCAACGTACTACACAATACAATCAGCCACACTCAAAACAACGGACACAGACAACAATACGCACTACAATGCAGTCGCATGCATTGAACAACCAAGACACTTAAGGACTAAAGAGATAGAAAACCTATTCAGTCCAAAGTCCTTGGAACAAAAGTCTGAATGATACTCTTCCGAGAATCACTCACTCAAAGTCCAGCGTTGTTGTCGTTCCGTAGCTCTCGAAGTTTCTCTTCCAGGAAACCTCGCGTCCTCAAATGGCCACTCTCCAAGCTTCAAACTTCTTCGCCGGAAATCCGTCGGCTTCACACACGCAGCTGTTGCCCGCGTCTTCGCTCGATAGCGGTAAACCCTCGCTCTTGCCTGTAGCTCGAGCCGTCCCTACGGACCAAAAACTTCGCCGACTACACGGCGGAATCTCTACGCACTCTGGCGCTCACTTCCGTCTCCTCCTGATTTCTCGTCTCGGCCGCTCGATTAAATACCTTCCGCGCCACCTTCCAGAACGTTCTCCTCATTTCGTCGGCGCGATGCGCAGCGAAGGCTGGGGAGAGGCACGAGACGGTTCGACTGCCCTCTCCTGAGGATGATTCACTCGGTCTGACCCCGCCTCATTCGTTCTAGAAAAATCGCGGCCTTGCTGGGCCGCCGATGTGGGGTGAGGAGGTTCGTCTGCGAAGCCGTGCTTCTGCGGGGAAAGCGCGCGCCCGGGAGCCTTGAATGTTTGCTTTCTTTTTTTTTCTTTTTACCTCGCGGCGTTTTTCCCGCCCGTTGTCGCAAGGATTTGGCGGCGCGCTCTTTTTAGCGCTCGTTCTGTGACATACGGCATCACCTGCCAGCGAGCATTGATTGATTGATATGTGGGGTTTAACGTCCCAAAACCACTATATGATTATGAGAGACGCCGTAGTGGAGGGCTCCGGAAATTTAGACCACCTGGGGTTCTTTAACGTGCACCCAAATCTGAGCACACGGGCCTACAACATTTCCGCCTCCATCGGAAATGCAGCCGCCGCAGCCGGGATTCGAACCCGCGCCCTGCCACCTGCCAGCGAGCACGGTCAGCTGTTCCAGCGCCTCCTAGAACCTGTTCTAGGTGGCTTTGGCTGTCCTCACTTTCCTGTCAATGATGTCATAGAGCTTTGACCAATCACAGCAGCGGCGAGACTCACGATAGCGGCCGCGGAGCCTGTTGCTTGTTTTCGGCAAAATAGTTATTCTCGTTGGTTTATGCAAGCTTGTCTACTTGACTTTCAAGGTCGCCGCACGAAATTACAAATCATAACAGCATAACCTTGTTTTTTAAGTGTTTCAGTGTCCCTTTAAACGGGCAAAAGCATGAGCTTGTTGGCATGGCTTCGCAGTAAAAAACAGCGCGTGTGATCTTCCTTGTCCCGTGTACCCGAGCTGTTTTTTTACGATGAAGCCATGCCAACAAACTCGCGGTTTTGCCCGTTTAAAGTACCTTTCTTCTACCAGTACAAAGTCCTGTTGTCTTTCTTGTTCGAATGTTCGCCATATCTCGTACAGTTTCAATTTTTATCAAAGGAAACATCGGAGCACGTGGCTTGCGCAATCCGGCGGCTGCTGGCAGCGCGTTTAAGCGGGAGCGATAGCAACCACAGTCTCTATTCGCGTCATCTCGCGGCGAGCAAAACAACCATTCGTTGCTGATATGAAACGAGCGGCAATATTGCGACCCCCCTCTCTCTTCAAGGCGATTACCAGCTCTCAAAAAATCACCTTGAAGGGGGAGGGGGGTCGCAATCTTTCCGCTGGTTCCATATTGGCAACGAATGGTTGTTTTGCTCGCCGCGAGATGACGCGAATAGAGACTGTGGTTGCTATAGCTCCCGCTTGAACGCGCTGCCGGCAGCCGCCGGAGCACGCAGGCCACGCGTCGCCGTATTCCCTTTCATAAAAATTGACACTGTACATAATAGCACAGCTCAGATTTCCCGAGAAGCATCAACAATAGGGAGTTTTCGAATAGTGTACGCAAAGCTTTGAGTACGCTGTCTGTTGCGGTCGCTGCCACTGCGCATGCGTTATAACGCTAACCGCCGTTAGCGCTTGCGGTCCGCCCGCAAAACAAAAATCTGAAATAGCACGTGGCCCGCAAAATTCCTTTGCGGTGAGCGAGCATGCTGCGAACGTGCGCCAGCGTTCATGGGGGCAAACGCTATCCGAAAATTCATATGGCGTTCATACAAAAATGCTACACCCCCTAACTTAGCGTACGCTCTTCGAAAACTCACTAATAAACCAGAATGTTGCTAAACTGTACGTGCTGGTTCCTCTGGGAAGCGTCTACAGGTGGCGTGTAGACAATTTTTTGAAGATGACCAATTAGCGTATAAAGGCTGTTTTGAGAAATGTGTCTGAAAATCCTCGTAAGAATGAGAAAAATTAGAAAAAGAAACTGAGATTTTCATGCTGCCTTCATGATTAATTTTTGACTGTGGTGGCAGGCGTCTAAGTTGAGTAGAGGCATCACTTGGAGTGAAACTCGATAATTCAAGTCAATAAACTTTTTTATTGAGTAAAGAGAGCACTCGGGTCAAAGGGGAAAATACAGCACTTTCTGAAAAAAGCCTCTTGATTGATATGTGGGGTTTAATGTCCCAAAACCACTATATTATTATAATAGACGCCGTAGTGGTGGGCTCCGGAAATTTAGACCACCTGGAGTTCTTTAACGTGCACTCACATCTGAGCACACGGGCCTACAACATTTCCGCCTCCATCGGAAATGCAGCCGCCGCAGCCGGGATTCGAACCCGCGCCCTGCGGGTCAGCAGTCGAGTACCTTAGCCACTAGACCATCGCGGCGGGGCTGCAAAAAGCCTCTTACCGCTTTCAGATTTTGCAAAAGCAGCCGCTGCCAATTATTAACGAGTATTGACCACAGGTCGGCAAATCTTGTGGAGCTCACTCAAACTCTCTCATGAAAGTGTTCCGAGCTTTGGTCTCGCTCAGACTCAGACTCACGAAAATTTTCCTGAGCTGGACTGACTCGGGCTCAAACTCACCAAAACACTACTCTACCGGGCACGCTCAGTCTAAGACTCACTGCTCGATTCGAGTCCGAGTGAGTTCGAGGGAGTGGACTCGTGAGTCCGTTAGCCTAGAATTAGCTTCTGTGACTATGGTGCCAATGCTTTTTAGCCCTAATATCTCACGTAATCAGTTTTATTGTTCGTACGGTTTGGCATTGTATCTTAGAAAACGAGTTCTGAGTGCTTGCAAACGAGCAAGGTCATTTTTTAAAGAGATGACAGCATAAGATATATTTATCAACAACTTGCATGGAATAGTTGGTGGGGGAGGTCCATCCTACGTCCTCTGATCAGCAAATATCGAAATGACGAAAACGACATGGCGCTGAAATACAGGTGTGTCGACGTGAGTGTAAACGTGCAACCAAATAAGACTGATAGCAATGCTGAAGATGACTAAATAGCATTGACATCTGACAAATTTAGCCGCTGAAACCGAAACTCGGAAGAGCGCAATCGCCATTCTCTTCCGAGACATCCAGAATGAGCGAGCGTCGTTGTACCAGGGTGATTCCACGAGAGAGTGACACGGGTCGAAAAGTTGATATTTTAGATTTGATTGTTTATTTTATATTTTGTACACATACCGCCCAGTAGCCTGAAGGCAAACTTTGTTTTTTTAATACCTGCATAGTCTAGGAGAAAAAACTATTGAATTTATTTTGTACAGAGGGGCCAGTTTCGTGCTTTGTAATTTTCGAAAGTTAACTACAATATATAAACACAAATATTAGCTTGATTAAGATTATTCTTTCTAGTAAATAAACGCGTAATTAAGAGTGAAGCAGTATTGTTTGAAGCTTGTATACTGAAGCAAAGCATTTCTGAAAAATCTCTGAACAGGTGACATTTTTTTAATGTTGCTTGATTTGAGGTTTTATTCCTCCTAAGCTAAATAAGCTATAGTGTTTCATAACTTAGTGACCTATTACAACATAATGTTTACAATATTGCCTGTCAATACCGTGGCTGTATCTCATAATTTTATAAATGGCCTAAAATTTTCAAGTTCGTCGACAGTAAAGCCTATTGCAAAATCAATATTTAAACAACACTATATATCTTCTATTTTTCTTAAAATCTCACAAAACGTTCCTCACAGATGATATAAAAAGAATATTAAAAAACATGTTGCATTGTTTGAAGCTTGTATGTTGAAGCAAAGTGTTTCTGGTAAATGTGTAAACTGGTGTCACTTTTTAAACGTTACATGATTTGAGATTTTTTTCCTCCGTGCGCACTACATGCGGCATCTTTTGTCATAATCCTACCGCGATTTTGGGACGAATAACCCCAAAAAATGATGGTAGTGATAATTACTATTGTTACTATTGTCTTTATTTGTCTCTTTGTCTTTCTTTATCTGCCTCTCACGTGTTTCTCGCACTCTACTTCCCTGAGCAAAGTTTTTACAATGCCTCCTAAAAAAACTATATTTCCCTGAATGGGAATTGTCCACGATATGCGTATATAACGTTGTGGTTTATCGACTTTTTCCCACTTCTGTGTCTGTTGTTTTGCCCACCTTTTATGGTATGATAGTGACGTTTGCGTATACGTATGGTATGAAAGATAACATATGCGCTGAGGTAGTCTTGTAATTCACATACCCTGATACACGCAGTCTCGCCTTTTCTTCTTGTGCTGCTTCCTCGTGTTTGCTCTCGTAGTATCTGTTTGTTCAAACTATACACAGAGTAAGGATATATGAGTACTAAAGTATGACGCCTGATTGAGAGTTGTTATCACGCCACACCTACTGGCTACTGTCAAGCGCGCCTACAATGAGTTTGAACTGCACATTCTACCTTGTACTGGGGAAGTTGTCCATACTGGGACGCGGGTATTTCACGCTATTAATACTCTGCTTCAACTCTACCGTAGATCGTTCTTGTACTGCAGAATCAACGTGTTTTTTTTCACTGAAAGGTCAAGCGGACGTACAAACTATTCAGACTGATTGGTCAAATAATGCTGCGTTATAAATTGTGCGTGATAGGGGGTTACTGTGGTACGGGGGGGGGGGGGGGGGATTGTGTTTACACTTTTCCTAAAATCGTGTCCATGTCATGCGCCTTCATGCATACGACGTGGGTAGTGCTAGAGTGTACTAGTACGCTGTAGTAGTGCTCTGGAAAACCATGGATATAGCCAAAGTAGAATGTTGGCAGGTACCATCTGTCGGACTCGCGTTTGGCCAGTTCTCGATACCCTCAGGGTTCTATCGGCCTCTCCCGGCTAGGCCCCGCCGCGGTGGTCTAGTGGCTAAGGTACTCGGCTGCTGACCCGCACGTCGCGGGTTCGAATCCCGGCTGCGGCGGCTGCATTTCCGATGGAGGCGAAAATGTTGTAGGCCCGTGTACTCAGATTTGGGTGCACGTTAAAGAACCCCAGGTGGTCGAAATTTCCGGAGCCCTCCACTACGGTGTCTCTCATAATCATATGGTAGTTTTGGGACGTTAAACCCCACATATCAATCAATCAATCTCCCGGCTAGTCTGCTTCAGGCAGCCTCTTGGAGCTTTAACTCCACGCGCATAATGTGAACCCCAAGCCACTTGCTCCTCGCGGCAACAAAGTGGCAAATGCCGGTGCCCCTGCTTCTCTTAGCCGGGCCGTTGCATCTCCATGTTCAGAGACGGAATTAGCTAACGTGGTTGCTTGGGCGAGTTGGTACGACATGATTCACATAAAAAACAGCGCCAAAAACGAGAGACAAGAAAAAGAAGGAGACAGACAGCGGCACTGAACTTACAACAAGATTTATTTGCCAGAACCGCACAATATATACTTGGGCAGCTTCTAACAAAAAAAGAAAATACAAAACAAACAATACAGAATCCACCTAACAACCACATAGTCATCATCACAACGTACCATGAGCAGCACGTGTGCTAACGTGCCGAAGGAAATCTATTTCTTTTAATGATAGCGCAATCGAAGGCCTGCTGACACAAGCACTGCCCAGCCTTTCTATTTCTGAAGCCTCATAAATTTCACGTATCAACTGGTCCCGATGCCGCCTGATGACGGTACAAAGCTGAAAATCAGGGACACAGCCGCAGTCTCGGCAATGAATGCCGAGATGGCCCGAAACTGTAGAGGAGACGTTGTGAGCGTGCTCTTTCAGCCGCTCATTTAAACACCTGCCTGTTTGGCCGATGTACCACTTGCCGCAAGACAGGGGTAGTGAGTACACCACTCCTTCAATGCATGGAACGTACTTGTTTCGATGCTTGACTTTGCAGCCTCGCTCGCCCCTCGAACCAGGATTCACGGCTCTGCACAACCTAGCCAGTTTTTCTGGGGCAGAAAAAACCAGGTCTACGTCGAACCTGCTGGCTACTTTTTTGAGATTGTGGGTGACGCCGTGGATATAGGGAATAACGACGAAGTTTCGTTTCCCACGTCCCTTATCCTTTGTACGGTTCTGAGCATTATTTTCTGGGCTCGTTCTGATTTCTCTGAGTAGACACTCAGCAACGGCGGTCAAAACGTACATCGGGAAACCAGCTACTGTAAGGCGTTTAGTTTGCTTATTAAAGCTGGACAGAATTGTGTGATAGCAGGACTTTCGCAAAGCGTTTGTGTAGCAAGTCTTAGCAATAGCGCGCTTCACCACTTTCGAATGTGCTGAACCAAAAGGGAGGATTGGCTTGTTGGCGCGTGGCTCATAGGCCCAACACACGTGGGAAGGACTCAACGTTAACATTAAATCTAGGAACCTGATGGCTCCTCTGTCCGAAACTTCATGTGTTATAACAAGCGGAGAAAGACACTTACTGAAAATTTCTAAAATACTAGTCAAAGGCGGACCATCCGAGGAGGTTCCAGCTTGAAACAACACAAGGAAATCGTCAACATAGCGGAATACTCTCTTAACAGATGTGGATCCCAAGCAATTCTGAATGGCACGATCACGGCTGGCTAAAAATAAATCACTCAAAATGGGCGCAAGGCATGATCCTATGCACACCCCTTGTCGTTGCAAGTAAATATGATCGTCCCATTCTGCGAATGTCGACCTCAGGTAATACTGTAGCAGTTCCATAAAACCTTCAACAGATATGCCTACTGCATTCTGGTAATTCAGAATGGTAATTCTGAATGGTAATTCTGGTAATTCTGGCATTCTGGTGCCATTCAGAATTGCTTGGGATCCACATCTGTTAAGAGAGTATTCCGCTATGTTGACGATTTCCTTGTGTTGTTTCAAGCTGGAACCTCCTCGGATGGTCCGCCTTTGACTAGTATTTTAGAAATTTTCAGTAAGTGTCTTTCTCCGCTTGTTATAACACATGAAGTTCCGGACAGAGGAGCCATCAGGTTCCTAGATTTAATGTTAACGTTGAGTCCTTCCCACGTGTGTTGGGCCTATGAGCCACGCGCCAACAAGCCAATCCTCCCTTTTGGTTCAGCACATTCGAAAGTGGTGAAGCGCGCTATTGCTAAGACTTGCTACACAAACGCTTTGCGAAAGTCCTGCTATCACACAATTCTGTCCAGCTTTAATAAGCAAACTAAACGCCTTACAGTAGCTGGTTTCCCGATGTACGTTTTGACCGCCGTTGCTGAGTGTCTACTCAGAGAAATCAGAACGAGCCCAGAAAATAATGCTCAGAACCATACAAAGGATAAGGGACGTGGGAAACGAAACTTCGTCGTTATTCCCTATATCCACGGCGTCACCCACAATCTCAAAAAAGTAGCCAGCAGGTTCGACGTAGACCTGGTTTTTTCTGCCCCAGAAAAACTGGCTAGGTTGTGCAGAGCCGTGAATCCTGGTTCGAGGGGCGAGCGAGGCTGCAAAGTCAAGCATCGAAACAAGTACGTTCCATGCATTGAAGGAGTGGTGTACTCACTACCCCTGTCTTGCGGCAAGTGGTACATCGGCCAAACAGGCAGGTGTTTAAATGAGCGGCTGAAAGAGCACGCTCACAACGTCTCCTCTACAGTTTCGGGCCATCTCGGCATTCATTGCCGAGACTGCGGCTGTGTCCCTGATTTTCAGCTTTGTACCGTCATCAGGCGGCATCGGGACCAGTTGATACGTGAAATTTATGAGGCTTCAGAAATAGAAAGGCTGGGCAGTGCTTGTGTCAGCAGGCCTTCGATTGCGCTATCATTAAAAGAAATAGATTTCCTTCGGCACGTTAGCACACGTGCTGCTCATGGTACGTTGTGAGGATGACTATGTGGTTGTTAGGTGGATTCTGTATTGTTTGTTTTGTATTTTCTTTTTTTGTTAGAAGCTGCCCAAGTATATATTGTGCGGTTCTGGCAAATAAATCTTGTTGTAAGTTCAGTGCCGCTGTCTGTTTCCTTCTTTTTCTTGTCTCTCGTTTTTGGCGCTGTTTTTTATGTGAATCAGAGACGGAATGTGGCAATACTTACATGGCGCGCTTTCGCGAAATTCGTGCCTACTACCACGCTTCGTGTTGTCTCCGCCCTGACTCCGCAATTTGTCTGGAGAAAACGGACGAACGACTACGCCGTCTCCAGACGAACAAGTATCTTAGTCCACCGGTCTCCGGGCACTTTTTACCCGGAATGAAATGCACCTTCTCGACCAGTCAGATTCTAGACGACACCCGTCCCGTCATAACCTAGTGCCCGGCCAACCCATTTTCTTTCCCATTTCCTTTCTCATCCCGCATCCCCACTCTAACAAGAGAGGTTTGGGAGGAATATACCTGCTCGGCTGCTCTATCTTGGATGCGCAACGCGCCTTGGTAGCGCGCGCTTGGGCAGCGGCCAGCTCTATTGGAATTCCGGAATAGAGTATTCTGGCCATTCTCAATTTTTTATATGATATAGATGCTAGTGCACAAGTACGGCACCGCCTACTTAGCCGTTGAGTGAAAGTTGAACACATATCTTAAAGGAACACATAAATAGCAGTGCATAAAAAAATGATACCCGAGCACACGTATGCAAAAACACACTCATGAGCACATATCAAACAACACCAAAAATGACAAGAAAATGTTCGGAACTCAACGAATAAAGTATCTGATAATGTCCCTCGTTAACATTCGATCCGACCTGCACAAAATAGCAGAGCACACGTCTGGTATACTCATGGAGATGTATTCGCTCACGTGCGCATAACACTCGACCCGCCATCCACTTCAGCCCACACATATAACAGATTTCATATGATACTACGCATTTTTAAGTACGACGTGTTACACAAATGAAGTTTTGTCATATTTTAGTACTTGCAGCGATTCCGCTGTATTGTCAAAAAAGTTTTAATCCTTTTAAAGCGTACGTCAGCAGAGCCCAAGTTGCCCACGGGCCCAGAAATTCTTGATACTAAACGGTCTGCGGTCTAATGCCAAATGTTCCGATTTAGGATGGCGTCTTCGCGTGTCATGATGTGGACTGTCTATAAAAAGGTGAGATACGTCTTCATCTACAAATCCGCATTCGCATTCTGAAGTGTGAGCTCTGCCAATCAATTTCGTGCAAAAAAATGTTTTGTATATGCGGTGCCTCAACCGGTGAATAAGTGTTTCTATAATTCTATCCAATATTAGCGCAACTTCGAATTCAGTCAATGGATCAATGTGATACAAATCAGAGCTCTTTGTACTTCGGTCAAACCAAGCATTTTTTATTTATTCTGAAAGTTGTAGCCTTTATAATACTACGCAATTCATTTTTTTAAAGTGGTAAAGAAACAGTAACATCTTTACGATAGAGTTGTTGTGCCGCTTCATCGGCAGCTGTGTTTCCAGGAATGTTGCAATGACCAGGTATTAACTGGAACTTGATCTCATGTTGCGCCTTGCTCGCTTTGGTTAGCTCGTTAAGTATTTCGTGTGCCATACAAGTACTGTCATGTTTGTACTAGAGAGTGATGTTTATTCAGCCTGTGAATCGCTGAAAAGTGCCAATTTTTTTCGCGTTTGCTGCCGAGTTTATGAACTTTATAGCATACAGAATAGCGAAGAACTCAGCTATTGCTGATGACGTCGTGCGACATACTTTAAATGATTCCTGAATATTGAGCTGTTGCGTAATAAATGTTGATGTTGAAGACGTTGTGATACTTTGCAATACTAAAGACGTTGTAACACTTGAGCTATCTGTGCAAACGTGTATGTATCCTGGATACCACATGTATACCTGATAAAGCGTTAGTTGTTGAGCAGCCTGGGTGAAGATGTCTTATTTTGTGATGATGCCATCTACTGACAATTCAATGCTTGATATTGTAAGCAGAGCTCCAAAATGAATTCTGTGGTGATAATTGTAGATTACTCCGTATTTCTTCATTAGCCTTGCTTTTATCCCTACGCAAAATCTCCAGTGCCAATGGGTGGTCTTTGTGCTGCGTCTGTAAGCGAAAAAATAGCGGCATGTTTTGATTGTTTTTATGACTGGAAAGGGTGGTTGTCGAGTCTTTGCTATGATAAGGCTGCTGGAAATCACTCGTGGAACACTTAGGCAGACGCGCAGTCCGCTAGCTAACAGTCTTTCAAGTCGCTCCCCTGAAGTGCGGGAAAGGCCGTGTTAGACTGCTGCAGAATCATGCAAGAGTATCATGCAACACCACTCTGGTTATATTTTTTTTTTGTTTGCACATGTTTTCTAACACCACCACTTTCGCTACTGAGAGACACCTTGCTGTTACGAGATCCACCGCTTCTGCTGAAGTAGTCTAAGGAGGCTGCGACTGTGTATTTCAACCGAGCAATCATGCATGATGAAGAGGAACGCATGCATGTATGCAGCCGGGCAGGCCGGGCGTGTCAGTGTGCGCTATCCCATGGCTTCAGTTTCTTGCGGAGCTCGTGATCTTCTGCCGCGCATGACTTCATGCGATTGTCACGCCACCAAACGTCATTGAGAAAGATTGTGACACCATCTGCGTGCCGAGAATCACTGGCAAGGTGTGCTACCAAGACAAAGCCTCCTTAATGAAGCGCGCGTATACGTACAGGCAAGTTGCCGAACGGAACAAAAAGGTGATGTCACTACACAACGCTTCCTTGCATTTCTCCACTTTTTTTTTTCATTCTTCGCACGCGTCTCTTCCAAGATGTAGTTGGTTTACCGTCGGTGATGTGCCACTCATCCTCCTGTCGATGCGGTGCAGCTCTCCCGTGACAAACAAGGACTCAATGCACCTTTATTTGCATGGTATGTAACTGCGCTTTTCTGTGCTGCATATCTTATATTTTCACGGCAGTCCCTCGAAGGAGCAGGCAATGTATCTAGAATTCCCTCACAAAAAAAATCATTGTTGTCGGAGCTGCTGCTGAGCTGTAGATTCGCACATCACCAGAAGCGATGGTTACGTGGCGCTTCATGCATCCTTTGGTTTCTCTGCGTTGGCCACCCATGCGCCGACTTATCCCACGAGGTCCCTGCACCGACGACGTACCCTCGCTTGCGCGGAAGACGCGCGATGAGGCGTCGTATGTTTCAACAGACAATCTTGTGGTGCTGTTGGTGCACCCCGGACTATTTTGAAATAAAGGCGAATAAAGGGGAATATTGGTCGACAGCTATCTAAACAATAGACGGCGTTCACTTAAATCACGCAAATTCCAACCACTTGTGACTCATCGTTGCGACACTTTTATTGCAATAGTGACGTGAATATCGCAAACAAAGAAGTTAAGGAATTTTTTTAGTTTATTAAACAATAGTCTGCGGCAACTACGTGCGAATGTAGTGACAATGCTGTAAAGAGGGGACGACTAGCGGATAAATTATATTCGTGTATTCTAAATCCAAACCCAGACGATTTTTTTCTCTAGTCTGATTTTATTAAAACTTATCGCTAGGTTTAGTGGCCTGAGTACCATATATAATACACACAGTGACTTAACGTAAGAACGTGTAGTATACGCAACGGTTTTTTTGTGGTAGAAGGGCAATATAGGGTGTTTAAAGAAATGTGCTCAATATTCTTTAAATATGACAGAAAGGGGGCATCTGCGTGCTACTTGCGGCGTAGCTTTTCCTGTGGCTGAAGGCATCTTAAGATGCGTACAAGCAATAATTACGGCAGTAATTATATAAATTACTACAATCAACTTTTTAGCCAATGGCGATAGACGGTCTAGACAAATGGGCGAATTCAAGCCCGTCCTGCGAATAGTCCACAGCAACTTTGAAGTTTTAGAAAAGCGGCCACTCCAAATCACCACGGAGCGATGCACTCTGGCCAATTTATCTGGTGAAACTGAAACCGACGCACCAAAAAGCGCATCTACCATGCACTTTGACGACGCCCTCATTGACGACAATTTTCCCTCGAATTGGGGGAAAAGAATAAGCGAGCGTCGAAGAGTGGTGACGAAGCAAATTGTCTAAACTGAAGGTTGATAACAACAAGGGAAACAGTGTTGTCACTGAGAGCGTCGTCGAAGTGAATGGTAGATGCGCTTTTTGGTGCGTCGGTTTCAGTTTCACCAGATAAATTGGCCAGAGTGCATCGGTCTACGGTGATTACTAGTGGCCGCTTTTCTAAAACTTCAAAGTCGCTATAGACTATTCGCAGGACGGGCTTGAATTCACCCATTTGTCTAGACCGTCTATCACCATTGGCTAAAAAGTTTATTGTAGTAATTTATATAATTACTGCCGTAATTATTGCTTGTACGCATCTTAAGATGCCTTCAGCCACAGGAAAGGCAACGCCGCAAGTAGCTCGCAGAATCATCCTTTCTGTGATATTTAAAGAACATTGGACACATTTCTTGAAACAGCCTGTATAAGCGGTGGCCATTAAATAGGTTCTCACATCACATCACTTTATTTTCTTAAAGACCCCTCAAGGGAGTATTACATAAGGAGTAGGTGTGCGGTGCAGCCAGGTGAATTCACTCGGTAAGAAAGTTGGTTACTCTGTCCAAGAAGTTTGATTGACTATAGTAATCGCTGCAATGGTTTGGGAAAGGCCATTCCATTTCGTTGCTGCTCGGAGGGAAAAAATGCAGAGGAAAATGTAATGGTGTGAACACGTGGGCATGACACTTGACGTTATAGTCAGTGGGGGGGGGGGGGGGGGGGGGTCCTAAATGAGAAGAAGATAAAAGTGAGCCCCGTAACTGCCTCTCAGGGGGAGTACACCTCCACCGTAGCTCACGAGGTAGGGGGTAAGGAGGGATTAAAAAGGATAGGAATTAAATGTATATAGGTAGAGAGACGAGCATGAGAAGAGAGAGGCGTAGGGACAGCCACATACGGAAGTAAGAAGATAGGAAAGATGGACACGGTCGCAGGAGTCCGAGCACGGGGCACCACTCGGCGAGAGCTCTTGTCGGCGTCAGGAGATGGCGTAGGTCGAGTCAGTCGGACAGAGTTGCGCTGTCGTCGGAGATCGCGGAGGCACAACCAGTTGGCACGAAATCCAGCGAGCAAGTGTAATATCAGCCAAGATGAGGTATGCGCGTAAGGTGAACGATGTATAAGGTGTATGGCCGAGATCACTGTAAAACACATGTGGAATAAAGATAGCGTGGCAATACGACGGCGAATACAGTGCTGCGTGGGTTGGCAAAACTTCATGGAAGGTAGCCAAATGAGAGCTGATAATAAGCCTTTGCCGACCTCAGCTGCAAGCTACGGGAAACATGATCACTGAAGCAAGGCGCATTTAAGAGCTGGAAGCTCGAATCAAGGCACTTCCTACAACAGTGCTAGATTTTGCGCGACACAGAGAGTCAGAAAAGGTGGATTATCGCATTCTCTTGTATGCGAACGGTAAATATATGTGACTGGGCACACACTAAACTATGCTTCATCTGAAATTGACGCTAAACAAGAACTCGGTATACAGACGGAATCACACTTGTCTATAGCACCCAGCCTGCCACTTCAACTGCCGTTTTAGGCAGAAATATGCAAATACCGACAACGTAATGATACCTAGCATAGCCATGCTGTATGTTTGGTCTTTGAGCCACAAGCCACGCATGAATGCAAGTTGCAATTTTGGTTGCGTGAGGCAGCAGGTGCGCACAAAAATAATAAATGTAAAGAAAGAAATATGCACATGCAAATGCTGCAACGTAAACTCTGATTGCTCCAAAGGCTTACCAAAACACCTAATTGCTTCATCGAACAAATGGCTTGCGCAGCCTACAGGAAAACGTGCAAAGCTTTTGAGTTGCGGAAATATAGGCAATACATTTCACGGCATCGTAGAACGACTGCGGAAGTATGAATAAAAAATGTATGGAAATAAGATATCCAAATGAACAATGCAGACAGTAAAAGTGGCCCAGCGTGAAGTTTCCCTTATCGCTTCCTGCGTTACTTGAGAGGAGGCGTTGGAGTCACTTGTGAGAAATGGCGCAAAACAAAAAAGACCTTACAGTTGTTAATTCCTCGGTGTTTTCGTTCCAGCACTTGGTTCGCCTAAGTGTTGACCTTCCTCGAAGCCGGGTGCCGTAACGATGACAGCTTTTGCAGGGCCCACTAAAGAAAGGACGAGGGAAAGGAAAACGAATTACAATATATTTTGCTTGAAAGGTTAAGATTCCTGATTAGATTTGTTCTGACAGCGCAAACCAGGGCAATCGGGCAATGTGTAAATGGTTATCGTGAGCACGGGGAAAGGGAAGGGAAAAAGTGGCACGGAAAACTCGAGATAGCCTTGAATGGGGCACCTGTTATGATGGCTTTCTGCCAGTCACCTTCCCCGCAACAGCGGGCACACAAAATAAAAGATGCTACGACCAGTTGTTGCTTGTATATAGAGGTTGTTCATGATGGATTTAAAAGAACAGCGTCGCTTTCGAAGATATACTTTTTGAATGTATAATTATGGAGCAAATTATGAAAAACAATTTTTGCGGGGTTTTGTTGAGGGAAAAAGTGACTCGAGCTGTATAGTATATATTTAGCGTACAGTATTGACTGGTGTGAGCAGAGATTGCCATTGAATTCGTGCGTACGTACGAAACGGAGAAATAAGATGGTACTCGCAAAATATAGTTGCACCTGGTGAATAGAAATGCGCTTTATGTGTATATATATATATATATATATATATATATATATATATATATATATATATATATATATATATATATATATATATATATATATATATATATATATATATATGCGTGCGTGCGTGTGTGTGTGTGTGTGTGTGTGTGTGTGTGTGTGTGATGCCACGTTTTCAATGAAACAGCTTAAGTAATGCCACGTAGAGTGCCTTCCTTTTTTCTCAAGAACAAAACGGCTGAAGCTCTGCATTGTAAACTTTTTCAATGAGACGGTTACAGGATTGAAGCTCACTTACAAAGCTTTTATAAGAAAAGCCGCCAGAGTGTTGACATGATGACGCATTTAAACACCGTTAAGGACAGAGTTTGGGGTCACTTCTGTAATGCATTATTTGAACATGAGTAAATTTTTTCATTGTCACCAAAAATTTTTATTCAGGGTGAATTTCAATTTAAGTCTTAGCATTTATACGCTAAGCAACACCGTATGCGATGCATGCGTCGTGAGCACATGTAAATATACCTATACGGTACTGAAATTCATACAGCTTCACGTATACACACCCGAAACGTGTCGAAATTTATTCTATTTGCCCAACAAGCTGCGTTTTGCCTTCCAAGCCTTACAAACTACGTCGCTACATATTTTGCGAGTGCGTCTCGTAAACAGGTGATGCAAAAGCTCTAAATGTCGCCGACTTGGGAAACAACCAGAACGCTTCGAAGGTGCCATCCAGAGTCACGACCATCAGGTTAGGTCAAATATTGGACAGGCACCTGTCGAGCGCCCGAGATGAGAGAGAGACGATAACACCGTTATGTGCAGTTGTGTGCCGTTCAGATGCTGCCTAATAATAACAAAATTGAAAATTAACCGACGAAAGAGAACTCAAACACAATTTGTTGTGAAGAGAGACAGCTCGAAGCAAGGAAAGAAGGTTACTCAAAAGAAGCGTCCTGCTTGCTATCCTGAGGTGGAGCACCTAGTCGGGTTAGTTAGTTGACGCTGATCGTATACTTTGTGAGTCTGCCCAAGTGCAGTCTACGCCCATATATTTTGTTCGTGTATGGCAGCACCGTTAAAAAATCATTGCTACCATACTGTAGAGCTGGGAGAACGGAGTAGAGTAGAAACACAAGTGAACAAACAAGTATGAACATTGCACACGAACTCAATTCACGCTCACAAGGTCACCGTGCAGAGTGACCCTTTTCGGCAACTGCGGCGTTTGTGCAACGTCTGTGCGTGCGTGTGTGTGTGCGTGCGTGCGCGTGTGTGCGTGTGGGAGGAGGGTACTAAAATGTAGCGTCATCATCATCAGCCTTACTACGTCCACTGCAGGACAAAGGGCTCTCTCATGTTCCGCCAGTTGACGTATCCATGTGGGAGGTAGTGGCCAGATACTGCACCAGGATGGCCAATCCTTCTCCGGTGAGGGAGTGCGTTACCGGCGGTGGTAACCAGTGAGGCCGCACTCCAAGCCTCTTAATGCAGTTCCATCACCACGCAGATTTTTTTTCTTTAATCCGGTTGGGAACTGCGCGGCACCGGGATTTGAACCACGGACCTTTTGCATTCGAGGCGAATGCTCTGACCACTACGCCATCGCCGCAGCTAAATGTAGCGTGATAGCAAGTAAATAATGAACAATAAATTCCAAAGTGGAAACCACCAAGAAGGCTGCCGCATGATGCAATGGCGTTTCGCCAGAACTGAGTTGCCGAACAGCGTTGAGATAGTTACACAAATTTGGCAGCAATTGATCTTCTTACTTTCTCAGATATTTTTTATTTATTCAGGCACACTTTAAAAAAAATGCTTTTAACGAAAAGACAGGCATGACACACGCAAAAGCTACCACAGCATCATTTAAAGGCATCATAACTCCGATGAACTTTCCTTAAATATACAACTGACTGAGCCGTTAAATGCGGCTTCTCATGCATTGCATTCTTAAGCGATAAAAAAGGAACAGTCACAAAATGCACCATAGATACCTAGATTTATATACGGCTCAGGAAACAATTGCTTAAAGCAGAACCTACGGCAGTTCTTTTTTTTGTTGTTGTTGTTGGTCGTAATTACCTAGGGGTGTTCACATGATAAGGTACAAAACGAGACTGTGGGTATAATGAATGAATGCCTTATTCAATGTGTACACTATATGCCTAATCACAACGATTCCGCTGATATATGATCCGAAAAAGTTTTTGTTCGCAGAATTGCTGTAACCATGACGAGACCCAGTCCATCATATAGCGTCATTGAATTCGTCGTCCGAACAAAAGCGCTTCACTTTTCGTTATTTTTGTCTTCACGTTACCAAACTCATGGAAACTGCAGGCAATAAGTGGTGGCTGGTTTAACAGCTTCTGCTGTCAGAAATCGGATAACACCTCGCTGCTCCTCAGTCACCGAATTTCGCGATGAGAACGCAATCCTGTCCTCATACACACTGCCGAGTCAATAGGTGACCGGTTATATGGGCAATCGCAGGGAACTGTGGGATACGACGGCTTCCGGTTAGACGCACCACGCGGGTTAGCAGCGGCACGCGCGCATTTTCGTACATCTTCGTTGAAGAAAACACCTCTCCGTGTGATGTCAGTGCTTAAGAAGTTTTTTTTTTTTTACTAATCGAGACTGCGACAATGACAAGCTACGAAAGCCATGAACAGCAAGGAAACTTTTTTTATCGTACTAAAATGATCTGCAATGCTTTTACGCTGCTCGGGGGTACCGTCAGTTTGGCTAGCAGATCAGTCGATAAGAAAACAGATCTCATTGTATGATACGTTACTGCCGAGTCAAAATCACCATTTTAAAGATCTCAGGGGACGGGTATGACTGTAGCAGTGTGCGAAGAGTTCATTTCGGGATGGCTGCTTCGGCCGACATCGTCGGTCGACCGGCATGAAGAGCAGAACTTATTGAGTGCGTTGAGATATCTTTGTTTTTTTTGTTGCCTTCAGCGCGCTATAAGATTTATTTCATAATCGAAGCCAGATGCTTATTTAAACGCTCATCTTGATCAAGCTGCGCGGCATGGTGGCACATAAACAATAGATGGCGCCAAATAGTTGAAACCCTGCACTTTTTTAACGCACTTGTTCCTTTGGGTGCCATCTTGGCGCACAGTTTGACCAAGAAAACGCAAATGGACTCGTCCAGCACTTCGTGTAAACTTACTCTTGAGTGAATCTTTTGCGTTGTTGTCATATATATCAGTGCAATGGCCAGCGCTCATCTCGTATGGCAAGTTAATTTCACCCGCGCGTTCCTAATATATTTGCTAGGCGTTTGCGTGACAATTTATTTCTCAATATATTATTCGCTGCAAATTGATGCATGAGCTTTTTTGTGTGTGTAGAATATACACGTATCTGTGATTAAATGGTTTTCGCACACTATGGCTTCAACGTTCCGTACTCAAAGGTGGCCTGCCGCTGTGGCTCTCTTCACAGCCATGGCCCACCTCACTTTTCTTTCTTCGTTCCATGGGAATCAATACACGCCGTTTGCCTTTCACGCTCGAGTTGGAGCAGCCAACCGTCGAACAACGGACCATGGTTTATCAGGACGAAGATAAACGGGCGCCCACGCACGCGTATCCCGATTAATCTGAGGCTTGCGGCGAAGCGGTTCGCCGTCGTCTACTCTAACCGGAAGCCGGTAGCAGACGGTGCATCCCACAATCCCTCGCTCTTCTACTGGTCACCTATTGGACGGTGCTCTTTATAAGAGTACCTGCTGCCTCCTGCGCTTGCGGACGCCCCTGCATGCCCCGATTCATTACGGGTGGTCCAATGGCATACCTACATGTCTCACTACTTTCTCCCATAGTGGCCTAGGCATCCACGTTAACGGTCATGTTACGTCGTTTCGTACCTTTTTCATTTGAACCCCTTGTACAATCTGTATTTCGCCTGATTTTCATGGACGACGTAATAGTTGTGCCGTTCAGACATACACTCTCAACTTATTTATATATTTGCCGTCGTTTCCATTGCTGTTTTTTTTTAATCAATCTATCGTGCTGTCTGCCCAACACAGGAGCTTTCACACGTTCCTGGAAGCTCTAACGAGGTCGGTGTTGATGAAAGGTTTGCCACGTACGTCCTTTCGTGCATTTCACATCGGCACGGAAATGTGTTCGTGATATCCGCAACGCATATGTAGGTGCCGCTCGAGTGACGACGGGGCTCGAGCTATTTAGCATGGCCGCGTAAAACAACGTTGCAATTTTCCTCGTCATGTGGTACAAAAATGAGACATAAGTGGTGGCACTTGTTTTTGATCAAGCAACATTCACTTCATGTGGCGTGCTGTCAGCTGCCAGAATAATTTGGCCTCTCTTTTGTGTGTTTGTTTTTCACGATATTGCCCCCTAGTTGACCGATTTATTTTTAGGTACGTCATGCATGTTTCTCGACCCGAACAAGGCTCTGCGCCAATGTTTGCTTTCATGCATTTTCATCCGGCTGCATGTAGTCGGGTCAATGGCTGACTTTAGATTCACTAAAATCTCATTTTTGCTTTGAGAGAACCACGTGCTCTAGCTAACCATATAAAAGCTATGAAAGTGCTAGGCTTAGTTGAAATTTGTTTCTTAAATATGTATGCACATATCACGAGAAAACAGCGCATTCAAACTGGCTGAATGCACCTCTAAGACGTGCTGCAGCAATCCAATATACAAAGCACAAGCATGTTGTAATAATTTGAGCATAAATAGAAGTGCGGCTGCGTCAGCGTGCCTTCTTTAGCGCGATGCGCCCAGCCATGCAGGCTCCATAGCTGTTCACGAGGTGCGCATGTGCTGATCACGTCCTCACATAGGGATACAGGAATGTCAGCAACATAACGCATGTGGATGAGGCAGGGAGTTCGTGCAAAATATGCACCAGTTGTGCAACCCTAGACTATGTGAATGAGGAGGATTACTGGGAGTTCCTGCAGGTTTTAGACCAGTACTCAGGTCTCTCACGGTGGCGCGTCAAGATCTTGTCTCGACGCCGCTTCGCGGATTCACTGGACGGCCCACAGTTGGTCGCCGATGTCCGCGCAGCGCGAGAGAGTCTCGGGGTTTGGCTCGTTCCTGTGTTATACCCCTGTCACACGGGCACCTGCGAAGACCGTTTAACTCCCTCGTCCTTACGACAACGAAGATGCGACCCATGTCACACGGCCACCCTTACCCAAACGGAGCGTTTCGCAAAGGACGTTCAACGATCTCCCTTCGCAGCGAAACGAGGTACTCTCGTCCCCAGCAGTCTAGAGGTCGAGAAAAATTTCGAGCACTAAGTGGCTGCAGTGAAAGAATAATACATTTTGGCAATCTTAAACGTTCTTTCGTTGTAGTACTCATTCACAACGCGTGTTTGTTTACATATATTTAAGCCCGCCAGAATTCACTTACTCTCAACACCGATGCTCTACACTCCGTGCCTCGCACGTGGCGCCTCGCGAGTCGGGCAGGCCGGCGCCATTGAAAAATATTTCGTCCATGCATGTGGTTGTGGTCGTCGCTGTGTCACTCATGGCTGAAGAACACAAAATGTGCGCTCACGAGACAAGGAAGCACAAGAACTTTCGTACACAAACATGAACACAGGAAACAAAACAACTAAAAGCACAGTGTGGCCAGCGTCACTAGCAGCATCACTACATTTAGCGAATTCGTTTTTATTTGAAAATATTTTTATGGTTTGTTAGCCTCTTACCTCCTTAATAGTGTTTTTGGTAAAAAATCTAGAACGAGGATTCACAAAAAATCAATAGAGATGAAATTAGAATACTTTTTCGAAAATCAAACAGCGCCAGCTGAACCCCCTCGCGCCAACTGGTGCAACCTTTTCATTGCCGTGTGACACTGCCACAACTCCTTCTCCGTCGAACCACCTAGGGGAGATTTACGTTGACGGTGTTCAACGGAGTTTAGTGGTGGCCGTGTGACAGGGGTATTAGACTCGACATGCCAACGGCATATGTTTGAGAGGAGCTGCTTCCTTAACATGATCTAAGAATGTGCTAGTTGTTCATGACACATGGTGCAACTTGTGGCGCACGAAAAAGACACGGACAAAGACAGACACGGCGGGAAGAGAAGCGCATGCGCTGTTGAGAGACTTGTCTTTGCAGTTTCAATTAATTTCTTGTTTTCATTAGGCGCATGTGTCTATTTCGTGAATGTCGAGAACTATGCAATCAAAAGCGTTTATTGATTCATATGTGGGGTTTAACGTCCCAAAACCACTATATGATTATGAGAGACGCCGTAGTGGAGGGCTCCGGAAATTTAGACCACCTGTGCAATCAAAAGCGTGTTTGCAAGATAAATTTAAGTATACGTAATGTGACGTGCACTATGGCAAGCGTTTGCCTTTCTTTATTACTGTATACGTCTCTATTGCGAAGATAGATATTGGCAGGTTATTGCTTATACGCGTATACACGCAGTCTTCACTTAAAAAGGTACCCAGGATGTTCCAGATCCAACGCCATGGACTTAAGTGCCGGCGCTGGCTAACGCTCGCAGTATTAGTTCTGGTATACAACTATACATAAATATCCAAGTCTATGGTCGAAGAAGCAGTCTTCGTAATTTCTATAGTAAGAGCATCGCACGCAAAATGCAAGGACATGTGAAACACAGGAATTCCTCGCTCTGGCCCGCTAGCCATTATATTTCACTGCACTCTATGGAGAGTAAGCCCATCAATAGTGGACGCGCAACGAATAGTCGAAAAAGGCAGCACCAACCACCTCTTTAAAGAATGGTGGCCACCCTGTACAGGATGATGGCGAGGAGGACAACGATGTACGCTAGAATAAGCAGTAATGACTCGAGATGCATCGTGCCTGTACTTCTGCGCCCTGAGGGGCCTCTGTCGCAGAGGGACTCCAACGCTGCACGTGCAAGACTTTCAGCTGCCTGTTGCACAGCTTTTTATGTGATGGAATGTGGTCTCGCAAAAACTGTGATGAAACTGCAGACACGTTTACCTTTAGGAGTGTGTAACCAACGCTGTATGAATCGCTATAGAGAAACCCGCGTCGCGGTAATTTCAATGAAGCCTCGCTAAAATAATAATTGGGGGGGCTTGACGTGCCAAAACTACGATATGATTATGAGAGACGCCCAAGTGAAGGGCTACGAGGATTCCGACCATCTGGTGATTCTTAACGTGCACCTAAATCTAAGTACCTCGAGCATTGTTGACTCCGTCAAAAATGCGGCTGCCGCGGGTGGGATTCAATATCAAAACATGTTGCTAGTAGTCGAGTGCCATGACCTGCTGCGGGTGATATGGAACGGCATTCTCCACAAACCTGCTTGCTTTAATGACGGCACCTTCGCGCTCCGAAAAGGACTCAAATAACTCAACTCTGGCAGCTAGCCCAAGACAGATAAAGATAAGCTGCGTTGGAGTTTTAGAAAAATGAGGCTTAAGGGAAGAAAATGTGCTCCTATACCTTAAGAACTGGTCCGTACATATCACGATAGGCGTCACCCGTAAACGAGGCTCGTGCTATTTGTAACGCTTGAGGATTTTGTTTCAGTAAGGGGCAGTCATGCAGTGACAGGCTTTCTAAACTTTTCATCAAGACCAATAATTTATGAGGCACCGACACGGCGTAACACAAGTTACACATCTGGAGTATCATCATCTACGACTAACACCGCGTTCCCCAGATAGGTACCAAGCAAAGGTGCCAACAAGCCAGTTGTGTTCTTAAGAAAGCACTGGTGGAAAGTACTTTTTGGAGGTTTTCACTTCAGCCCTCTTTCATCGTCAGCACTAGAAGCTGTTCAGATGTGTACTACTCATTTTAATTTCGCTTTGCATATTTTCTGTAAGATTCTTTAAAAAAAGAAGGGCCCTGCAAAACCGGGCATAATAAATAAAGTATCGCATTCTTTTATTCATAATTTTCCCACTTCTTCATGCTACGTCGTGACGCCAGCAGGGTGATTTACGTGATGTCACCTTATTAAAAACTGTGCATTACATATGATTGCCAGGAATATCAGTTCTGATCAGGCTTCTATCGCATGCCCGTCACATGCCCGTTCTTTTTTTTTGTCGCCTTGTTTGGTTGTAGTATGCTAATTCCACCTCACGTTTTTCCGGGCACGCTCGATGCCAACGGCATCACGGCCGGAAAACGCGAAGCCCTGATAAATTTGAGTTGATAAATAACGAGAAAAAAAAGCAACAACCAACGTGACAACATGCTAAAGTGTATCCACGTGTGTCCTCACAACTTGTGTTTAGAGAAATTTGTGCTTATGCTTCGAGTTACCGAATCGGCTGTCCACTATAGCCTCCTGGTTTGCACAGGTGGTAGCGCGACGGTCTCCAAAAGACATAGGTTAACAAACTCTGTCTCCGACTCCAGATAAATATTGCGCGCCACTGCGAACCTTTACTTCAGAAGAACTCCTATTAGGTGTCACTTAGCTTCGAGTATACTGTAGAATGAATTACATTTTTTAAGTGCATTTCTTGTGCCCGATTAAAATTTATTATACTAGGCAGCCGTGTAATGCTTGAATCTGTCTTGGTACCACTTGTCAGTTTGCAGCTGTGCGTCAAATTATCACATTCTCTCTGTCTCTCTCTTTCCGGTCCGAGGATGGAGTTGCAACTCTGACAAACTAGGAATTTTTTTTTCCTGGGTGTGCTTCAAAATGACAATGTATCTCTACTTTTGTTGAAGGCTCAGGCACGGAAAGCTTGATTCGAGTTCAAGAAATCTTTTTATTATTATTAGAAGGAAGTAAAGTGTGCTTAAGAAAGTTATCTTTAAAGACACAGCGAGATCGGACGTGCATGGAGTTGACGAGACGAAGAATTTTTCGCGAGTGCATTGCTGAGACAGCAAAGCAAAGAGGAAACTAATAAACGATATAAATACTACCAGGAAGCAGCGCCCCTGTAAAGGGTACACAAGCAAGGCCATGAGCAGAAATACTGCCCATATCGGGCGACAGATCGTCGAATCAAGGCTGTGTCCTCCTGCTACTGTACAGACCAGCTTCATTCAGAATACGTATCGCATCTTAGATCCTAACCTCGAGATTACTGGCAATGTTTTTTTTTTAGATCACACGCTGGCATCATTAGGCAAGCCGAGGGGGAGGACGGTCCGGTCTTCTGCGGTCGACAGCTCACGCAGCACAGCAGCAATCTGTGCGCGCAAACAACATTTGCACCCGTATTTTGTAACATGACCTCCTCCGCTACGCTCACGGCACGTGTAACATAATAAGGAACCGAGCTGCTCAATCAACAATCTATCGTGCTCGTATTCGGAGTGACAAGGTTCGTAGCGTGATATAAACTCCGTCGTTGCGTAAGACGTAAAAGCAATAATAAAGAAATACTACTATCCCGATTGTGTTCTCCTGTCTTCAGTTGCAGTATAGTGTGTTTACACTGCATCAGTCCTTCACGTACTGTTAGGTAGGAAACTTCAGGTCAGCATTGGGAAGCAGTAAACTGCTAATTTTCAAATAAAGCAGAGATTTATTCACTACGTTTTTACTGACTAGCTTAAGATGATGTCGCAAAGTGGACTGCTTTTACGCAAAGACAGCACTGAAAGAGCTGTCTTCCAATGAAAAGAAGTTTCTCCACCACGACGGCATTTCAACTAGGCTCTCCAGGAAGCATAACGCCATTAAGCCACATGCGCGTTCCCTTATTGCGTCTGTGTCCGCCACCTACCTCTTTGAAACCACTTTTGGTGCGTCGATATTTCTGCACTTGCGTGGCGTTACTCACTCCACCTTTCTTATCCGTACATGCCAACAAAGAAGCAACGATTTGTCTGATCATTCTTGCAGTGATCCTGAATTAAGTAGCTGTGTTTGTATCAATATGAAGCATATCAACAGCCCGTGACAGTTATGAAAATACCGTGAAAATAATGTCAACGTAACTACGCAATCACGGATGTGAAGAATTAAGCTGAAATAGATAGTGCACACTTGTCGACATTCAGCCTACAGTAAAGATCAAATTGTCGTGACATTCAGGGTATAAGTACACAACTAGCGTGTACTAGCGCTATCTATAGCAAGTAGCTCAGTGGCAACAGCCTTCCCCACCTAAGTTTGAGGTCATCTATACCACGCCGTGACAACCACTGTGCATGTTCTGGTCATTACATCCAACAAACCACCTTTGTTGTCCCGATCTAGAGCTTGGTGCAGAAAGGGCTAGTACAGGCTTAAAGCCAACCGCTTTCTCCAGTTACTCCCTGGAGGCAGCGGCGTCCCAGCAGGCATATTGCCTTACGTATATTTTTTTTTCTGGGTATGTGCAGCTAACTTGGCCTGCTGCCTATCAACGTTTGCACGCTGAACGCAAGCACTGATTACCCTGGTCAACGGCTTCCTGCAAGCCTGTCAGGTGTCGCCGACTTCGTTCAGCGTCAGCTTCGAGATGACCCGCTCATAGTAAGCTGAACCATCGCCGAGACTTCACTGGTGGCAGCGAGCACGTAGTACACGTATCACCACACGGATTTTTCTGCATGGGCAGGTTAGTTTTGTACAATTTTTCAGGACCTTCTGCTTGTAACTTGTTGCTATAGCTGCATACTATTTCTCTAAAAAACTCAAGAATTCTGTTAGATTCACAGCTCGCGAAGACGTTAGATGCATTTAAGAATGAATCAGAAACTGAAATCAGCC
Organism: Rhipicephalus annulatus; assembly: GCA_013436015.1. Classification (NCBI taxonomy): domain Eukaryota; kingdom Metazoa; phylum Arthropoda; class Arachnida; order Ixodida; family Ixodidae; genus Rhipicephalus; species Rhipicephalus annulatus. The sequence continues at coordinate 342,726 of WOVY01001288.1, read as the reverse complement.
AGTTCAATGACGAAATTTTCGGTATATTTCTGTTCAAGCTGCAAGCCACTGGTCTCGATGCTGTAGAAACAAAACATTCTTGTCGTTTCTATGAATCATGGGAAGCGATTTCATGTGAAGCGGTCAGTGAGTAGCAACCAAGTAGTAGTGTGTAAATTGTGACCTCGTTAGGCATGTTGATTTCACTGTCATGTAAATGGTAGCATGGTCCGACGTTACGTCCGTACTCAAGTTAGAGCAGATAAACCATTTTTATCGCAGGTGCACGCTACCATCCGATGATGCGCGTAAAGTCGGGAGCGTTCCTCAGCGTATTCGAGCAACGCGTCACTTATAGATTGCATGGTCAATGCTTATTAGATTTTTATAAAAGCGGATAGGCAACAGGGCAATCAGAACTGACGTTACCCTGACATGAAAACTGTTTAGTCTCCCCCCCCCCCCCCAAACATTTGGAGCACTGGCGTGGCTCTGTGGTTGAATACTTGCCTGCCATGCACACTGCCTGGGTTCGATTCCGACTCCAAAAGTTATTCTAGTTGTTTTTTTTCCCCTTTCATCTGGATTTTTCGCTCGACAACGTCGTCAATGCACCGGATTTGCTGCGTCACCAGTTGCTTAAAGGTTTCGCCGTCTGATTTCCCATCTATTTTCGTTGTTCCTGTGTTGAAGTATACTGAGAATTACTTGTGGCGATACACATTCATCACGCGCCATGTTATGTGGCTACGAGCGTGACATAGTGGAAATGGTTCCATTACGTACCGACGCAATTTCGCTTTACTCAGGTCACCACCTGCGAATCGTGTTCGTCCAACTCTAATGTCATCCTGTGCCAATTGCTAGACATACGGACGGATGAACGTACAGATAGATGGTTGATTGCTTGATTGATTGATTGATTGATTGATTGATGATATGTGGGGTTTAACGTCCCAAAACCACCATATGATTATAAGAGACGCCGTAGTAGAGGGCTCTGGAAATTTCGACCACCTGGGGTTCTTTAACGTGCACCCAACTCTAAGCACACGGGACTACATTTCCGTCGTAAGATGGATGGATACGAAAAAGTGTCTTCGGTTTGCTAAGAAATGCTCCGCATTAAGAAAAAAAGTAAGGGTAAATAATTGGGGGATCCTTAAGCTTCGCCTTTAAAGGTTTGAGTCGAATATTCACGTTATAAAAAATGGTCAATAGGGAGTTTTAGAATACCGTTTGCAAGTGCTGAGGGCGTTGCGGGCGTCATACGAGTTTTAGAACAGTGTTTGGCCTGCTGCAAACCGCAACGCACGATCGCAGCGACAACGTAGCCTCAAAACCAGTGCTTGCGAGCCACATGCGGGCCGCGATCGCCGCACGCAATATAGGATTTTTTGTGTGCGGTCCGCGAACGTAAACGCCGACTCGCGTTACGAAGCATGCGCAGTGGCAGCGACAGCACCGCAAGGGCTCGTGGTGCGCTCTTCTAAAACTCCCTAATATCTTCGAAATTCACCAGAATCATTGCTTCGAACATACATTGAAGGGTTACAGTCTTATTTTGAGTGAGCTCATGCATATACTTTTTTTCAAGCTCGTGTTGTGTCTCCAGCTGACTCTCACTCACGTGGGTCAGAGCAGGTTCATGCTTGATATATTAACTTTATAACTTGCGTATATGTTCCTTTTTTGTCCTATACTTCATCCTATATTGCGCGGAGTACTACAACTTTCTCTCCTAAAGGCCACAACTAAGTCCAAGAGGTGGAGAGTAGTGTATCAAAAAGCACAAATAGCCGAGCAAGAACGAGCGCAACTGAAACCACAGAGTGCTGTATACGTGTAGTAGACATTTTAAAATAAACCAACAACATCATGTCCCACAAGGTTTAGAATGAACGTAGGCAACTTATCATAACGCAAGATGGCTAACACAAATCACAACATATTCACGGAGTGAATGGTGATGAGTGGGGCGAAGTGTCCGTTCAATCATCCGTCTGTCCATGCATACGTCCATGCGTCTGATCGCGTTCGAGAATGCAGACGGCGCGCGGGTACCGCCGACGAGACGCGAGCCAAGGAAGCCGAGCGCAAGCGTCTTCAACGCGCCCATTACTCTGCACCGTCCATGCCCCACCAACGATTTGCCACGTACGGCGACTATCCAGGAGACTGATAGAGGCACTCGTTCTCTGTGCACTCAGGCAACGCGTGCGCAGCAGCCATTTGGAGAGTAGCACAGAGTAACGCCATCTAGGAAATGAGACGAGAAATGGTCATTCATTTCTTTTACCTTCTTTTCTTTCTCATCTTTTCTTCTCTCGGTTACGCGTGGCAAGGTTAGACTAAGAGGAGATTCGCCCCCCCCCCCAAAAAAAAACACTAATGACGATATTGCCGGCGTTGTGCAATCAGAATCTTTCAGTCTCTGTTTCGAGTGCATCCAGGGAGGGAGGGGGGAGGCTGGAAAAATGATCATAACCTTCAAACGGCTCGGGATAGTTACATAATTTTTCTTCCAAAATATTCTTGATTAGTCAAAGATTGAGGAAATGTTGATTCCGAAAAACACATTTTTTAAAGAAAATTGGGTGTTTGAAGGTGGCAACCTACCATAAAAGTTCACCGCGATAGCGATGTCCTCCCCCTACTACAGTGCGTACTTTTTATTGTATTATGTTACTCGAGAAGTTTTGATTGTGAATTACTACGCTGTAATCGATAAAAATGAAAGTAGCTAGTGTCCGTGAAACTTTCGCATATGGCTGTATTATGTGGGATGGGTAGCATGCTTTCAACTCTGAACAATTACGTGACTGAAATATTTTTAAACTTGCACCCGCTTAGTCGTCTTAAGGGGGTAGAGCAATAACGTGTGCGTCTTTTGCAGTGAGTGGAGGGCTATAAACCACGAAGTCCTTATAATAATCGCCCTATTGCATTGAAGCTTGTACCACGCAATATTACTGCGATAGTGCATGTTGTATTGTGAAGCCTGTACTCCATACAGGGTGCATGAGTTTGCAAAGCATGAACGTTTTCACTGGATTTCTAAGCATAGGAAGGTATTTTAACAGCATTATAAAGCAGACGCATGGCTGTGTGGCAGAAAACCTGCTTGCCACGCAGACGGCCTCTATTCGGACCCCCCTCAGACTTGAAAATTTTTATTATATATTTAGTGGCGCCTTTCTCAATTTTTTGGTCACGCACAAGAGGATTTTTGTCACAACCAACTACGCTGACGCCATAATTTCTGATAAGCGAGCTTTTTAACTATATACCGCATTAACACCTGGAAGCCAGTGCACGTTTCTTAATGACATCATTAAAGAACTGCTGGATACAAATTTTATCGCTGATAATAAAAACCTCACGTAAGAAAACCTTATTATAAAGAGTGGCCGAATTTGAAAAGCACTCTGCAGTGAACAAAGTTGATATTTAGGGCATTTTTCACCCTCACTTTCAGGGTACACTGTGCCCACCATTTGCGAGGTTTTTTGAAGTTCACCATGAAGAAATGGTAGCACGTCTTCGTGAATCGCAACCCTGACGAGCCGACGTAGCCGAGATCGGACCTTCGCTTAGAACCTGAACCTAACGTTTTGCAAAACGGTAAAAGCTTTGTAGTCGGGAAAATGGCTTCGCCATAGCATCCCAGGTAAACTAAGTTGTCTGGAGCATTTGCTTTCACCAGAAGCCGGCACGGCCTTAAATAACCTTTTGCCCATCGTATCTCACCCCGCACGGTGGTCAGGACCGCTGTTTGGACGGCGGCTACAGGACAAGGTTCACCTCATCCTACCACGCCTAAGATGTCCTCCTCCGTTGGTGGGGCGTTAACCGTTCGTCGTAAAGCAGGAACGGCACTGCATGGCACTGTTGAAGACAATCTAGTTGCCAGTGGACCAAAGCCTGCGGATGTCCATCTATGTCGGCAGGGCGTTGACCATTCATCGTAGGCCTGCGTAGTACGGTCGATTAAATACCTGTTCTCACGGAATAACAGCCTACTGGCATTGATGGGTTTACGAACATTATCAGACCACAATATTTATGCACGCTTACGTTTTCTGTTTGAAGCTGTGAAAGGCAAATTAGGAAGCAAGAATTATGGATACGTCACTCTTCTGGTTACGTAACAAAGCTAAATAATACTTTCACTTTACTTCATTTTCAAACAAAAAACTTTTTCAAGTACTTCTTTTTTACTCGCTCAATATTTGAGTGGAATTAGCTTGCCAGTGCACTGGTCGAAGTGGACTCTACAGATGAATTTCAGGCATTGATTGAAAATACCGAAGTTAAACATTTCTATTGTTTCTTTCTCACTTTGTCCTTTTTTGTTTCTTCTTTCATTCTTGATTTCCGAACTGTGTCTTTTTCAAGCTTTATTTTATTTCACTGTATTGATACTTTCATATGTACTGGTGTCAATACCACCCGGCTACGGCGCCTACCTCGGGGCTAGTAGTACCATGAATAAAAAAAAATGGCAGATCCCTCGTACAGTGGGAATCGATGATATGCGAAGCTCGAACGAGGGAGGTTAATATGTCACTTTAAAATCACCACAACGTTACTAGGCGCATGAACGTAGTGCACAGTAAACACAAGAGGAAATGTTATGCGCACTCACGTATCTACTTAATACGCAAGTATGTTGTTTACAGTCACGTAACGACGGCACCACTAACGCTTGCGATAGCAGCACCAGCAGTGGTAGGCATGTAAATTATGCCATACATGACTTCCATGTCATGATTATCATGTTTGCGCCGGGCATTTGTGTTCGTCGTCCATTCAAGTCAGCTAATATCAAATTTGGTACATGTGAAGCGAGCAAACAAGCAGCGAGCGGATCATGAGCGTAGTATATAGTTAACTTCCTACTTGACATGAATGTCGTGATTATCATGTCTGCACCAGTCCTTCTGACATGACGTGAATTGATGACCTTCATCATCCATTCACGTCACGTAACACCAAGTTTGATATATTTGAAGCTAGCGAAAAGGCCGCCAGCGCACTATGAGCGTGTGGCGTGTAGTTAGGACTTACATGACACGCATGTCATGATTTCCTCGTTAGGGCCTGCCACTTATTTTCGCCATGCAGTCATGTCATACCATACCAGTTTTGCAATGTCATGTGAACAAAACACGGCTAGAGCAGCATGACAATGACATGTAAATCATGTCATATATGTCATAAGTTTCATGTTGTGACTAGCCAATTATATTCGTCATACAGTCATGTTATGGCATAAAACTTTTGGTATAGATCCCATCTTTGAAACGGCCAGGAGAGCTAAATGTCATAGTCGGTTAGATGAATGGATGGATGGACAGATGGATGGATGGATGGGTGGTCACCGAAGTTCGCTAAAAAATGCTTCGCATTTAACAAACTAAAAGTGACCGACATGCACAAGAGTGAAGCAAAACGTCATCATGTGATCACGTCACCACGTGACGTCATGAGTTACAGTCACCCTAGTTTCTGGCGTTATTATGACGTCATTGTGCAGTTAAATTACGTCATGAAACGTGACACCACATGATGACAGACTATCACACGGCATTGTTGCTTGGTGAAAGGTGGCCCGATAACGGGGGCACCGCAACGCCATTTGAGGTGAAGACAGCTTCGATTTCCTCCAATCCTGGATACTGTGCTAAACAACGTTGAGTGTGGGAATTCTCGGGGTGGTATCAAAACATTCAACACAAAAGAAATCGCAGAAGATGGCTTTCAGCTTACTGTCTTCTTGGGGCTAATGCGTGAGGGGCCATGTGATTTTCCATGGTGCGGCTCAGGTTCAACAGACTCACGTTCGGAGCAAAGTTACCTGTGAATACGACTAAAATAGATTTGCTTTTCAACTTTTATCAAATGCTTTATATGCACTGATGTGTTTATAGTGATAAACGTTACCAAAAATTGTGTGCACTGTAGCACAAAAGTGCGTCACGAAGAAGCAATATATAAAAAGTTCACAGGATCTCTAGTGCATTCTCCTAAGACGAATAGAAGGCGAAAGCCATTTCCTTATTTTTTCTTCTCTGTTGAGCCATGGCTTCAAGTACCACTGACAAGTGCTCCTTACATACATATAATTATAAAAAAAGTGCTGTCTTCATTTTCATCTTCGTGGTCGCATGCTCTCCGCTTTTGTTCGCTGCCAAGAGGAGGGCGCTACAATGAAATCGTGTAGTGTTACGTCACAAAACGTCACGCCAGAATTCATAACGCCATGGTGACGTCACGATTTTTCCAATCTGTGACTTCATCACGTGGTGCTGATTTTCCCACTTGATGAGGCATTTTAGGCTTTCGTATTAAGATGCGTTTTCTGCCTCACGTGCGATACTGATTAATAGCACCATTATTTGTTTATCAACATTTTTTGCGGATTCAAATTTTTCGTGCATATATTAAATCATTGCTTTGCTGGGAAAGACTCAGGATCTTGTGCTGGCACTGTTGGATTGCTATTGTTGTCATTATTTTATTGCTGATGAAATCTTGTCGATTTTCGTTCAAGTGCGAAGCATTTCTCGAGAACCAATGACGCTTTCAGCGTTACTATCTATCTATCTATCTATCTATCTATCTATCTATCTATCTATCTATCTATCTATCTATCTATCTATCTATCTATCTATCTATCTATCTATCTATCTATCTATCTACGTCTGGGTGGTTTTGTGATCCCTTTCTTAACTAGGTGTAAACCGAAATTTGCATGGGAGGGCAAGAGGATTTGGCGAATAGGTCTATGCTATGATTGTCTAGTTGTGACAATCATAGCATGTGTGCTGTGATTGTCTAGTCCCGGCTGCGGCGGCTGCATTTCCGATGGAGGCGGAAATGTTGTAGGCCCGTGTGCTCAGATTTGAGTGCACGTTTGAAGAACCCAAGGTGGTCAAAATTTTCGGAGCCCTCCACTACGGCATCTCTCATGATCATATGGTGTTTTTGGGACGTTAAACGCCACAAATCAATCAATCATTTTTTTGTTTTCCTAGTTATGCGCGTGTACACTATTTTTCGTAGTTTATTTTCATTTTTCATCGTGTGCACCAATTAGTAATTGATTGTGAGTGCTGAAACTGACTGTAGCTGATCCTCATAACATGATAGTTTAGAATATATTAGGCAATCGACCACAAATAGACGAACAGTCATTTTTTGATAACGTCATTTGTAATGCCATTTTAATAACAAAGAAATAAAAGAGGTCCTAACAACGATTCCTGAGCGACGCCAGATGTTGTATTTAAAATTTTCCATTTCTTCTCTTTGACCTCCACGTATTGCGTCCCGTATTAGTTAAATATGATTGAATCCTATTAACTATATAATTAACTCCGAGATCAAGTAGTTTACCAAATAAGCGTGAGTGAGAGACGCGGTTGAAAGCTTTCGATAAGTCTCAGCCAATTCCGTCCATTTGACCTGTTTCGTTATTTACCTGAGCAAAATTGTGCAGTGTTTCTGCAAGTTGTATGATTGTTGACAAGATGCTCCCTAATTCGTGCTGGTTAGCATTAAACCTGTCCGAGCTTTTGAGATAACTACACATGCTTTTTGATAGTATATGTTCAAATATTTTACAGTATGCACATGTAATGGATAGTGATCTATAATTGTGTACTTTATATTTATCACCTGTTTTGTGTACTCGTACAACTCGCGCCAATAGCCAGTCACGTGGTAATTTGTGCTGTTCAAGAGAAGCATGGGAACTTATCAGTAAATACTTAGCAATTCATTCCAAATATCTTCGCAGAAATTCATTAGGGAAGCCATCCATGCCAGGCAATTTTTTTGTTACCTAGTTATAACAAGAGTGAAAGTACGCCTTCTTTAGATAACGTAACGTCTTGCATGTTTGAATATGTATTGTCCATTTTATCTTTCATTGCTGCAGGTAAAGACATAGAAGGGTTGAAAACAGAGTTTAAAATTTATTGTATTGATCAGAAATTCACGCGGAGTCTTCAATTATGCATCTGTTACTCGAAATGCATGTCACATTCTCACCAAACAGAGCTAGGTGGCGCCAAAAACGCTGTGGTGATTCTTTCGTAAACTTTGGTAAAGTGGGGGGAAATATTCTTCAGTGAGGGGTAAAAAGTAAGAAAAGCCAAAGAGACAACCTTGACTCCGTTCTGATCTGTAGACATGACCTCAGCTGGAAAGCGTTCCTGTGTAGGACAGAAGTTTTGCTCGGCTCACATGGCAAACGCGTTCTCAAAGAACACAACCCGCGTGGAAATTGTTGTGAAGAACCAGCTGTTGGCGTAAACCACGCAGCGCGTCATCGGCAGCTTTGTTGCAGTTGCTGCAAATCTTAAGCGGTATGCCGGTGTCAGAATTAGGTCTGTATCATCCTTTAAAAAATTTTCCGGCAATCCGTTCCTTCTGCCTGTCGCGGCGTCAGTCTTCGAAGGGCATCAAGAGGCCGGCGCTCTCAGTGATCCTGAGGTGACGTCCTTTCTTGGCACAGCTTGCATAATGAAGCAGAGACATGATGTGCTGCAACAGCTGCAGCAGCATCACTGGCCCAGGGGAGCTGATCAGTGGAACAGGTCTGCGTCACGCGACCTCCTCCTCGCCATCTCCGGGCGGCAGGTCCCTGGGGCTTTCGCCGGCCGCCCTTTCCTGATCGGCGCGCGACCAGCCTCGTCCAAGGGCAATCAGAGGCAGTTCCGATGCGTTTGTCTTTCCCTTTTACTCGTGCTCCCGGTGAACGCCGCCTAAGTTGCCTTTCGCGATCGGTCGCGCTTGGACGGGTGCTCCGCTCACTCAGCGTCTCCGGCGTCGCACGCAGGGCCCCACGTTGGCCCACAGCCTGACGGAGAACTCGCAGCCATGCGACCCTCCACGATGCTCGCGGGCCTGTCCCTGCTGGTCCTCTGCCTAGCACAGCCCTCGCGTGCCGAGGAGGGTGACACGCGACCCAGCGTGCTGGCGCCGAATACGACGGCGTCCAGACCCGCGGTCACCAGGGCACCCACAAAGACGACCACCAAGGACCCCGGGCCAGACCCACGAAACCCGTTTAAGTACTATGCGCGCAAGCAAGAGAAGCTTGTCAAGACGCTTATGAAGACCATCACCGAGCACGTGACACCCCAGTTCTTGGGAGACATCTCGCAGCTCAATCTCACTGGTGACTGCACCTACGGATTATTCAAGATGATCTTCGGCGTAAAGCAGCTCAAGCCATGGGCCATAAAAAGTGAGTCAACCGTTGTTATAGAAGCTTTTCTCGTTACATGCAGTTGCAGCAGTACATTACAATGCTGATGGCACGCGGTCCTCAATGCAGTGATTTCAGACACTCAGCGTCTAAGCGACCTAATTGTCGCGTATTCTGTGTTGTTACATTACCTATACCAAAAACCAATAATGCCGCTGATAATACTTGCGCAATCTTCCGAGACTTGTTAAATGAGATAATCGCCCCAGAAAATTGGATATAATAAGAACGCAAGGGCTGCTTTCTACTAACTAACTACGCTGCGATAGTTATCAATCTGAAGTATACTGAGTGGCATGTCTTACTGCCACAAACAGCACATTAATAGCAGGCCACCGAGCACGCGCTTCAACTGTCAAAGAGCAACAAAAAAATTGTATTTTTCTGCAAACTGCGCTCGTACTCAAAATAACGTTTTTCAGTACGTGCACATGCTATTCCGTTGGGAAATATTCGGTTTTTTTTTTAGCTTACAGAAACAGTTATGTGTAATGACGGACAGGCACGAAGCAGTGCATGATCCATGACTTGTGATGCGTATTGCGCGCTTGTTTACATGCCCCTTGTGATTGCTACGCTTGCTTTTACTTTTGTTGGTAGGTTAGACAGGGTTTAATCACATGCGTTTGTGTACAACTGCAAATACCAATACAAGTAACGCAGCAATGATATAGTCTACACGCACATCTTATCTCTCAAAACCGCCACTGGACATACGAGCTGGAAGTCCTCATGTAGACGATACCTTTAAACCCACGAAATAAGAGCTACATCAGCACATAGGACATGAGTCATTGTTATGGGTACATTGGTGCAGATAAAGATGAACGATATCTAGGCAGGTACCTTAAGCTATCTTCTGTGAATAAGTGGAGTAAGACAATCTCTCGCGGCTAGGATTAGGAGTGCAATGTCATGTAAAGCAACGCTAAGGATCCAGCAAGCAAGCGCGATAAGTGTGAACACCAACACCCACACAACCATAGTTCTAGCGCATGGTTGTGCGCTCCAAGTTTCAGTGAAAGTGAAGTGATAAATAAAAATGTGGCTCTTCTATCTTTAATACTACCTTATTAAATCAACTGATCGATTGGCAAATCACTGAACTGAATGATTAGCAGCGAATGTATTAAAATCAATTAGAAATCATTAAACCTGACATATCACGCGTGAGGAACGGAAGCAGTTGTCGAATATTGTGGCACGTTAATATTGTAGAGCATGTTGCGAGGAGCCTAGCTTAATTTGTTCGTATTTGGTAATAATTTTTTTCGCTTCTCGTCAGTAAGTGAAGTCTCGTACGTAAAAAATATCTTACACTATTACCTTCGAAGAAGGTCACGCTTACTGAGCTCGCTCATCACGGTCTCTGCTTTCTCGGCGAAAAGGGAACAACGCATCGGGGCTGGTGCGAGCGTCTGGCATCCAGCTTCACCAAACCAGTGACGTGCGAGCTCTATAGAGCCGGGGAGATTCAAAATAAGAATTTTGCAGAGAGCAGTTGGGCTGAGCAGTGTGTGAGAATAAATGCCAAATTGAATGTTTGCGTGTGCAGGAATTCCGTAGTTTTTCCTCTTTCGTTTACTCGGAATGGCCGCATTGACGGAGAGAGCAAAGACTTCTCACTTGGTGACAAAACTGAATACGTTATGAGCATCGACACGCGCGCTAATCCGCGTTGCCCGCTATCAATAATGCTACATACGCGCTGCTGTCAGGCGTCGGAATGTTCCTCAACGTCTACACTTAGATGTCCTACAAATACAACTCGCAACATTCAGCTATAGGTTAAACTTTCTGTCATGGGGCGACACTCGGATAGTCGCGGCAAACAAAAACACATCTTTATGGCTTTGGGTGCACACTAATGAAGGACATGAGTGATCAAGATTGAATTGAGGCTATCTTCAGTTGAGTATCTCACAGTCCAACGCTTCTCGGACACAATCAATCAATCAATCAATCAATCAAGTTGCCTGTACAAGCGGAGTTTGTGGTCGTTAAACGGCACACACTGTTTACAGCCCTTCACAAAATGTGAGTTCACCCGAAAACTTAAAGAAAGAGGAAAAGGGAATATGTTCCGTCAAGATCACTCAGAGAAAAAATACGAATAATTAACAACAAGGTCGAAAATAAAACCCCAGGTAAGTGAGTTTGATACATGCAGTGTGCATCTTTGTGATGGTTATGCGACTCAGTTATTATCGGGGAAATATTAAGGCTGGCGTGCAACACTTTTTAAGCATGGTCGGAAAACTCGGCCGACCGGTATAGTCGAGGCTTCCGAGAACACGTGAGCCAAATAATAAAGCGTGGCATGCAGCATGTAATCCACCATTCATTCTCAATGTCGGGTAGAATCCGCTCCTTCGTTTATCTGCAAATGACGCCATACACCCATATTACTGCGCCGTACACCCAAGAACACGGCCGTTAACTGATTTGAGCATCGTGAGCTGCATAGTTACCGTGGCCGCCGAGGCCTGCCGCCACATGCCACCTAATTCGCCCGCGATCACTCTGAGCCGCGAGTTCGAAGGAGAGAAAAAAAACTGAAAAGAAAGCTCCCGAGGTCATGAGGCGCACTTGCGAAGAGACTCATCTTTTTGTCCCCTTGACGTCCCCTCACACTGCGTGTCTTTCACGGCGCTCGCTGATACAAAACGAGAGGGCTCTGTAACTTTATAGATCCTAAAAAAATGCGCCGTGATTTGTGGAACATCATGCGCTAATAGTTAGATTATTTCAACTCAGAAAAGTGTTTCAGGGCCCCTTTGAAATAATATAATAGTGTATATGGGCTTTACGGGCCAGAACCACAATATGATTATAGGGCGCACTGTAGTGGAGGACTCCGAAAGCTTCGACCATCTGGTATTAGTTAACGTGCACTAACATCCCACCATTACCAGGCCTCCAGCATTTTGCTTGCACCAAAATGCAACCCCCGCGGTCGAGATCGAACCCGTGACTTTCGGTTCAACAGCCGAGTGCCGTAACCACTGTGCCACCGAGGTGGACAGAATAAAAAAAAATAAAAGGCGTTCATATAGGGTTGTTCACATGATGAATTTTCATGCTGAATCAAACACGAATACAAATAGAATACTAACCGAATAGCTTTGAATAGTGGGACAATCATGAGCAAAACACTTATTGAAAAACACAGAACTTTTCTTGAGACAAATATGTCAAACTTCTAGAAGGGAACATAAGAATAACTTTTCATCGCAAAAAAATACAAATATGTAAACTAATGCAGGATCGTACACAGCCGTAACTAGAGCCGTTTAAATATGCTGTAACTGTATATTAAAGTGCATCTGCGCTTACAGTATTCAGGGAAGTATACTTTTTCAGCAGCTTTAAACAAAAGTCGGACAACTATGCAACAAATTTGAGATAAAACACAAGAAATATACGGCTAAATATGTAGTGGTACGGATAAAGAAGTTATCGCAGCACAGACTTTAGCTTAAAAATCAGGAAAACATCACAGTTGAATACTGTTACTACTTTGCGCAAACAAAACACTAACACCTGTTATTCATGCAAAACTATTAAAAAGGCGGCTCTGAAACCGAATTCAGCCGTTGTCCCCATCTTCTCATGTTAACGAGCAGTCTCATGATTACAAATGTACACTAAAGAAGCCTTTGTTTTGACAATATTTTAGCTTTAGGTGCAAACGCCTTTATCCTGTGAATAATATATATGGTGAATAGTTTCATAAAAACTTGGGCTGCATGTGCCTTCAGAGTGGAATCAATAAATCACACAAAAAAAGATTATTTTACCTCTCAATATTTTTTGTCGTTATTTTGGGGTTTAACTGCCGGTGCTGATTATGAACAAAATATTTGGTATTTCGAATGTGCACCCTTTTATTCGAGTACCAAGTCGAATAGACCACTATTCGATTCGTTATTCGAAATTTTCAAATATTTGCATGCCCCTAGAGTTTATGAATCCTGTAAGCACCGCTGCCTGCTTGTGTGCGTGCATGTTCGCATATGTCTGGTGCACGTGCGCATACGTGAGTTCCACGGGTGAATATAAGATATGAAACTCGATGTCGTTAACCCGCATTAGAACAACGAAAATGTCGAGATGTCTGGAAAGGTAAATGCGCAGAAAATATATAACTGATGCAGTGACAAAAAAAAAGAAAAGAAAATCGCTACGCTCAACAAGAACTTAGATTATGACATTTATTTTCCATTTTGTGCCATAACATGCTTTAATAACCGAAGGAAAAATATCAAAGTTCGTGAAAGAGAAAAACTACACTGAAGCGAGTGGTTTCCTTCAAGAATCCTCACACCTAAAGCATCGCGCGAATGCCAGCGTAGTCGTACTGAGTTAGAAAGCTAGAAGAATGAATTTTCTTTTATAAGGAGAACGGGTTGTGTGTTGTCATGTCCAGATATAAAATTTCCTTTTTCGACGCCCCATTCATCGCTATGGGGGAGCAGCGAGGGCTCCCCCTTATTAATGTTACACGTCGGGCCAGTTTGTGGATTTCAACACCGCAGTCCGTACCCTATGTCTTCGACGTTGCCTTCATTAATAAGGTGTCTCCTAAGGGTATACCCAGATGGCTAATTCCGAATATATGCAGCGAATAGTCGTATAACGTTGTAAGCGTCGATTTGCGCCGGGAAATTCCTACCTCCGTGTATCTTCACCGCCTTTGCTATGGTTATGTGCTTTATAAACACTCCGCAATCATCTTGATAATTTATACAGTGATGCCGCCCAACTACGTAATGAAAAAACAAAAAAATCACCGCATAGTTTTCTTGGGGATGTTTTCTAACTAACTCGCTCACGCGTGGAGTTCAAAAACAAGGCGCCTGCGAAAAGTGTGCCTCCAGCAAGATGTTTATCGCTGCTTGCATTTGACCGCCTTGATCTGCCCTGCAGTGCGCCTCACTCGTCGTCCGCACGCTGTCGCAACGAACAAAACCTGCCATTCGCTGTGTCGAAACTATTCACGCGAGCGCAGCCAACCAAGCAAGCACTTTCCGCCATGGCCGCGGTCTGATGCCACTTCGTTTAACGCATGCTTCGGCTCTATGAAAGAGACCTGTTAGCACGTGGTTTTTCACGTGGTGTAAAGGCTTCCCTGAAACTTTCCAGGCTGCTCTCACATGTGATCCTATCGCAACACGGCCTCAGAACTTTTTGTACCTATAAAAATTGTCATTTGGCGATTTCGAAATTCTGTACCAGCCCGGAAAAGTCTTCCGTCTCGCAATGATTTCTCCAACTGTCATTTACGTGCAGGATGGGTCACTTATTGAAAAGAACATTTCATTGGGGAAAAAGCACTCGATACTCGATACAGCTTAAGCTTCACATTTCATTCGTTCCTTCACTTTTCATGGGAAATAAGAATGATTGCATTATTAGGGCTGTCTTCGATGCTACTCCGAATTGGTTAAGTTTACACCCGTGTACATGTTGGTTAGAATGAATCACAGCCTCACGTTGCTTTGTGTCTAATTAATATAAGTAGTAGTGTATAATTTCACCAGACAGACCCCTCATCAACAAACACACGCACAGGAGTGACATAATTGTTCAACGAGGCGGGATGGTGGTGGTGGTATCTTCATTACTTTCAGAACAAAAAAAAACGAAGGGGACCAGCACAGAGACTGGTTGTGCTATTTCAGCGGGTGCTTGCGAAAATTTATTCAGTGACTAAATTGCTTTCTAGCTCGAACTTCAACCCAATGAAAAAAAAGAAGTATTGAGCGATAACCAGGCACAACCCACTCGTTTTATTGTCTATGCATGTTCGAGCGCAATACTAGGATTAAGGCTGAATGAATACATTGTTAAATGACAATTTGCTGATGCTAATCAGTGCTGGCAGTGCGCGAGTAAATATAGTAGATCTGGACACCATGGTGCCGTTCCCTGTTTTGAAATCGTGCGGACATTTAATTTCATGTATAAATGTTTCTTGATAAAGGTAACCTCTGCCAAAGGAATGGTACAAAGCAAATACGTAAACAAAGGTGACTCATAGCATGTTGCAGCCACAGAAAGAGCGCCGTAGACGTTGTCGCATTATTGCAATAACCTATAGTTGAACTTTTTTTAGCTGTCATGGGGCTGTGGAAGCACTTTATTTCGTTTTCTCTTCTCCCAATAACACCTTCTCAACAACATCTACGCGCACATAGTTCAGGAGACGTTGATAAGGGCATGAGCAGGCACTCAGAACGTATACAGGTCCGTCGTGGTTGTGAGGAACTCCAAACAAACAAACAAACAAAATGACAGATCCCACGTACAGTGGGAATTGGTGATATGCGAAGCACGAATGGGGAAGGTTGATATGTCACTTTAAAGTTAGCACAATATTACGATGCGGACATGGTACACAGTAAACACTAGGAAAAATGTTATGAGCATTCGCGTATCTAGATAAAATGCAAGTATGTTGGCTGTAGTCGGGTAACGACGGCACCACGAACGTTTGCAATACCAGGCCCAGCAGTGGTAGGCATGCAAATTATGCCGTACATAACTTCCATGTCATGATTATCATGTTGGCATCTGGCATTTGTATTCGTCGTCCATTCACCTCACGTAATACCAAATATGGTATATGTAATGCTAGCTAAACGGCAGCGAGCTCATCATGAGCGTGGTATGTAGTCATGTTCTTACATTAAACACATGTCATGATTATCGTGTTTGCACCACTCATATACCCTCGCCATCCATCCATGTCACGTAAGCAACACTGAATTTGGTATATGTGAAGCTAGCGAAACTGCCGCGAGTGCACTATGAGCGTAACATGTAGTCATGTTTTCATGATAATTCTGGATAATGATGACGCTTGTCATGATTATCGAGAATTTTGTATATGTGAAGCTAGCGCAATAGCCGCCAACGCATCATGAGCGTTGTATGTAGTCATGTTCTTACATGACACGCATGTCATGATTCTTATGTTTGCACCAGTCATACACCTTAGTCATCCATTCACGTTTCGTAATACCAAATTTGGTATGCGAGTTGATTGATATGTGGCGTTCAACGTCCCGAAACCACCCTATGATTATGAGAGACACCGTAGTGGAATACTTCAAAATTTTGACCACCTGGGGTGCTTTAACGCGCACCCAAATCTGACTGCATGGGCCTACAACATTTTCGCCTTTAGTGAAAATGCACCTGCCGCAGCCGGGATTCTATCCCGCGACCTGCGGGTCAGCAGCCGAGTACCTTAGCCACTAGACCACCGCGGCGGGACAATTCGGTATATGTGAAGCTAGCGAAACGGCCGGGAGCACACCATGAGCGTGGCTTGTAGCCATGTTCTTACATGACATGCATGTCATGTTATGGCCTATCACGTACGTCAGGGCCTATCACATATGTTCGCCATGCAGCCATGTCAAACCATACCAGTTTTGCAATATGTCACATGTGAACGAAACCACCGCAAGAGCAGTAAAACCATGACATGTAAACCATGTCATTCATGACATGCATGTCATGATCATTATGTTATGATTAGTCAATTATGATATGATTAATTATGGTATGACTAGTCACATCACAGTATGATTAGTCACAACGTTATGCCATACAAATTTCGGTATGGATAGCATTATCGAAACAGCTAGGTGAACTAAAAGTCGTAGATAGATAGATAGATAGATAGATAGATAGATAGATAGATAGATAGATAGATAGATAGATAGATAGATAGATAGATAGATATATAGATAGATAGATAGATAGATAGATAGATAGATAGATAGATAGATAGATAGATAGATAGATAGATAGATAGATAGATAGATAGATAGATAGATAGATAGATAGATAGATAGATAGATAGATAGATAGATAGATGGATAGATGGATAGATGGATAGATGGATAGATGGATAGATAGATAGATAGATAGATAGACGGACGGACGGACGGATAGATGATAGGATAGATGGATAGATGGATAGATAGACGGACGGACGGACGGATAGATGGATAGATGGATAGATAGATAGATAGATAGACGGACGGACGGACGGACGGATAGATGGATAGATGGATAGATGACGAAGGCTTCTGATCATTTCCAACTTTCTCTGGCCTTAGCTAGCTAATTTTATTTTATGTACCTCCAAGTTCCTTAATCTCATCACTCTACTTTCTACGATTCTCCACTGCCTTTCCCAATGGCTACATCGATATAGCTTATAGAGTTGGTTATCTGTTCCTCGCATTACGTGACTTTCGCAGGTCAACTAATATATAGGATACTTCTTTTTCCTTCTCTGCTCTACTCCACCACGTTCCGAGCTCTGAACGTAGCGCCTATCATTTTCCGTTACATAGCGCGCTGCTCCGGTGCGGGATGCAATAACTGTGATGTGTGATACAAAGAATAGAAAGGTAAAGAAAGAAATAAAGCAAGAAAAAAAGAAAGAAAGAAAGAAAAAACGAAGAAAGAAATAAATTCTAGGGGGGCAAATGTTCTTCGTGTGGCGAGAGTTGAACCCACGTATCCACAATCTGAAGGCGAGTGTATTAACCACTACACTACCCAGGCACGTTAGCAGAGCATAGCGTATATTTTTGTATTAGTTAATATAGCAAGGGTGTAGGAAAGGAAAGTGAAGGTGAGGAGGAAGGGAAAGAGTAAATAATAACATAGGAAGAGAAAACGAAAGACAGAAAGAAAAAAAGAACGGACAGACTAATAAAAGAGGGAGAGAAATGAAGAGTAATAGAAAGGTATAGAAATAAAGACAAGAGTGACATACAGAAAGGGAGAGATAGAAAGCATTAAATTGAGAAAGAAATATAAAGGCTGAGAATGACGAATAAATAGAAATACACGAAAAAAACATACACGAAAACAGAGAGAAGCGAAAAAAAAGAAAACTAAGAAAGAAAGAAAGAAAAATTTAGATGACTTACCAAAACAGCAACACCCGAGGATTACCTAGGTGCCCATCAGCTCCGCAGTCTTTTGAATTGTGCGCCCAGTCCACGTTACACTAACTTTTTTTTTCCTTCTGTCGTCATGTTTCCTGCGTACAGAAGTTTTTCCAGAAGTGTCGTTTCAGTGATCTCAATTTTTTTTTCTAGTTCTTGGATTCTTCTCCAAGAAGTACCCACTCTTGGGGAATTCCTGCTCAGCAGTAACAAAAATTTTATTGGCAATTTTCTTGGTAAACTTGTGCGTACTAAGGCATCTCAATTCCGCTAACTATTACCCAAAATATCTGTGCTTTACTGAGAACCATATGTCTCTCTTGGTGAATCCACCACAGTTGGTAGGCGCCATCAGTAAATGAACAAACAAAACAATCTGAATATGGAAGAAACAAAAATTGTTGTTTTTGTGTGGTTCAAGAGACAACAACAAGGTATTTTCGTCCGCATTCATTTTCTGTGCGAGACATTGGATGTGAGCGAAAGCGCGGTAAAGAGCTCTGGCTCTCTACCGAGCTTTCCCTTGCAGATTTCTGGTTTTACTGCCCCCCCCCCCCCTGATACACGTGCTGCGCTGGTTCAAGCCAACTTCGAATCCCGTACCCACCTGCGCTCCTTTGCATCGACGTTTGAGGACAAATGTGACAACGTTTTCGAAGGGCTAGTTATAAAATGTGACACCAAACCAAGTGAATATTGCTCGCACGAAGCTTCGAAAGTCTTCAGCAATTCGCACATTCTTTAACACTTTGAGACCTGTTGCGAGCAATTCTATGGTGCCATTTACTATACTGTAGGCCAGGTATCGCCGTCTATGATTCGTGCCAGCATGCTTACCATGTATGAAAGTATAATATTTGTCGTGATTAAAAGCCATTTTTTGTTAATTTATCTCACACATTTTAGAGTAAACTGATGTACATGTCTTCAAATATACACATCAAAGTGTTGAATGCCGCTCGAAGATTCGTCGGAAATAATTTTGTGCGAATTCAAGTACTCTCTGCAAGGTTCTATCAGATTTAGATACCCATCATTTGGTTTTATATTTATGAAATGGAAGGATCGTTTTCGTGACATTTATACCTCAAACAAAGGGTTGGAACTATCTATGCAAAAAAAGACGAAATCAACTGATCTCACACTGCCACAACTTATCAGCATATATCTAGAGGCTTCCTGCGATCACATTCAACCTTGTGATAGCGAGATTCAATGGCGCGCAGCCCAAACGCCAATGGCGTTTATGTTTGTTCATTTGCTTGCTTGCTTCCGTCTGAGCACAGAGTGCCCTCAGCGTCTGATAGCAGTCCGGAGCCGATACTAATCAGCACACTGCGGGCCTTGCAGCGGGAAATCGGCATTTGCCCCGTTCACCGATGACTCGTGACGTAGCAGAGCCTTGCCCCAAGCAGTGTCCTCGCACTACTGGTCAGACTGCCCCCGTCTCCAAGGATCTCTCATACCCTTGTTACACGGGCACACTAACTTCCCTTCCGACAAAACTCGGTTAGCGTTTATATTTTTCAATCACGAGAATTAGTGTCACGTGACTTGCTTTACGCGAAAAGTTATCCTTCATTTGGGTCGTGAAGAAAGTCACGTGACAGTCAGCTTCACAATTAAAAATTTAAACGCTAACTGAGGCTCGTCGTAACTAAGGTTAGCATTCCCGTATAACAAGGGTATCAAAAGACCTTTAACAAAGGGATGCTTCCGAGAAATGCCGGCAGAACAAGAACATATGTCGACATCAAGTGAAAGACCGAAGCTTTGTGCGACTTTGCCTGCAGCGAGTGCTGCCTTTCGTCAGGACATGACGCATTTCTTTTTCGGTATGGTTGTGCCTAATAAGAAGTGGGATTTCGCCTATTTGCTTAGTGTTTCCGATCGGACGTTTCAGGCATATTAGATTAAAATGTTGCCGCGAAATGGTGAGTCAGGCAACATTTAGTTATGCGTCTTTCACGTTCACGTGCGAAACGAAAAGCTAGACGTTATATGCAAGCTTGCGTCTTTATGAAATGCCGTCCAGGGCTCAAAATCAAGGGCAAAACCATATCATCCGTGCGTAAACCTCGTGCACTTTAAGCCGAAGTTGCATGAATAAACCAAATTGAATAGTTTTGTTAATTTTCATTAAAGTCCGATACTTGAAAATTACCAAGTTGTTCTATATTGGTTTAGTTACTTACCATTGAGATTTTAAAAGGCCTTGAAGAAGCTGGTACAGTCGTGACAATACTCAGAAGTAGTTAGTGCAATGATAGCGAGAGTTCTAAGCAGCGGCTTGCACTCTACATTTACGTCTTAGTTCGCATTCAGTTAACCACTTATGAAAATAACCACGCCTGTATGGCGTCTGTGGAGTTAATATTGAGTCTATGTCTTTTTCTGACACATTTAACTCACCAAACAACACTCACCTGTTTCCGTTAACTATATACCGACTCAGAAGAACGTCTAATAGAATCTATTCGTGTCCAGTACGCCCGCGCTCTCCACAATAGGCCGACACAAGTGGAGCGCGCGTGGTAAAGGGATCGCAAGCGGCTATAAGGAATGTGTAAGCAGAAGAGTAAACAAAAAAGCGCCACCCCTCCTCACCCTCTACCCAAATTTTAGCTCACTGCATTATCGTACATAAATTGGTGGACAAACTTTATTATATGGTCCCTCAGAACGCGCTCTTGCACGTTGAGGATGGCTCCTCCGTCAGGATAGCCAGACATATTTTTTTTTCGGGGGGGGGGGGGGGATTCAGTTAAACTTCATGTATATGAACGCGCGTGCGTGCGTTTGCATGTGGGCCTGTAAGTTTATGCACATGTTGGGAAAGAGTGGGGAGGGGGTGGAGCCACCGAAATCCTCCTCCCACATGGCTATGCAAGTGGCTCAAGGCTGAATGTATGTGTCATATCATAATTAATTTGAGAAGAGGTGCCCTAGAATAAACCAAACATTTATTTTTTTCTGAAATCAAAACTCCAGACATTCTCCTTTTCGAGTAAATATAAGAAAGACATAATATGCTGAATGAAACCGACAACAGGTTGCGGGATCACATCCCGGCGGCGGCGGCTGCATTTTTGGTGAAGTCAAAAATGCTGTAGTCCTGTGTTGTCAGATTTGGGTGCACGTCAAAGAACACCAGGAGGTCGAAATTTTCGGGGCCCTCCACTACGGCGTCTCTCATAATCATATCGTGGTTTTGGGACATTAAACCCTACATATCAATCGATCCGAAACCAACAAAGTGTCGGTATCATAGCATAGCCGTCATGTGTGCCCCCTGAGGGCAACGAACATAGTATACTGCAAGTACATGAACATAGTATACTGTAAGTGGAAAACAGAAAGTTATCATAAAAAATATTCATACATGTGTAATGCCTTAGGTAATAAATTCAATACATCTGGTTCTACGTATGATGAACATAACTACGCACTGACTTCCAGAAACGCGAATTAGCTAAGGTTGTTGTCACTGAAATCTCTTGAAAAGTATTGCAGATATCAGCATGAAGTTTTGGCTCATAGATAATCAGAAAAACATGTATGCTGAAACTGTAAGGCGGACGGCCAGGCCTTGTTTATTGTTCATGTCTGACAATGACACGTACCGCACTTCGGCTTCTTAACATGATTCTACCGAATCCTGCAGGTAACAACACTGACTATAATTACCCTGTGCAACGTGAAAGAACTCTCGTGCGAGTAGGTACGGACATGCAGCCCAAAGTGTATGCATAGATACGTGCGGCGAAATCGCACATCTTGTACGTTTAAAGTGACACCGGTGCCGTATTGCATCGAGGTATATGCGTCATCGTGTCCAGTTTCCGCCGTTGCGATACAGTTTCAAAAAAAGTATGCCTAACTATTGTTCAAATTACATGCTTTCTGCATTAGCTTCTGTGTAAACATCATTCAAAATTTTGCTTTACGTCAATTCCCACCTAAGCGTGAAATCCACTTTTTGACCCTATTTTCTTTAATACTTCTACATTTCCATTGAGTTCCAGTTCCTGTTTTGTTCCTTTGGCCTAAGTTTCAGTAGGCTTGGTGTGAAGCTCTCACACAAAGCTTCAAATGGAGCCACCTCTTCGTTCTTGTATTCTCGTTTACATGTGCGCGCGCACACATACAAGCATAGTACACGTTCGCACACACTACACAGAAGACTGTAAAACACAAACGTGTATATACTACCGATCGCAAGCTTTTATGCAACAACAAATGAAGAAAACTTAGTTTGGGGCAAACTCCGATGCATTACAATCAGATACACGTGAAACATACGCACGTTGTTTATTAGAAGAATCCCTGAAACTACTTTAATAAGCTTCGAAGTTATGAAAAATCTCTGAAAAGGCGCTGGCGCTGGAGTCATAATTTCGACAAGGATGTCTTGCTTTTGTCAAGGCAGCGACTGCTTTGTGGCGTTTTACATGAGTTTATATCTGAAAACGTGTACAAAGCCGATATTTGATTTAGGGCCAATAGCTTACTAGTTCTTTGTTTTCAAAAAATGAAAACATTAAATTTAAACATCTAAAACATTGCAAAAAAAACCAAACATTTTCGTTCTCTAATGCTGTAGACTGCCTCTCTTCAAGTACCTATATATCGTAGCGGACATACCTGGTAGCATAATTTAGTTTTTTTTTTACATTGCCTGCAAGCATTTCTGGAAACGTGTACTCCCATATTTGTGGTATATCCAGAACCCAATATAATGCCTCAATATTAAGGGCTTCTATTGAATTATCAAGTGTGGTTCACAACTTTGCGATGTCGCTTTTTGTTTGCTTTAGAGTCAAAACCTTTACCATGTAGTTTTTTTTTTCTTTTTGAAAATACGTAATTTCATGCCATTATTTTAAACTAATTGAAAACTTAAGTTAAAAAGTCGCATTGGCTGCGATTAATGGGTTTTAATGTTTTAGGTTAAAACCAAACGGCTTCATCAAAATCGATGCATTTGTTGCCGGAAAAATTTATTCCTTCGTAGTTATGTTTTTAAATCGAAGCCCCTGAATTAAATATTCTCGTTGAGGACAGACGCGCCTAATGAGCGTATCAGGTGTGTGGCAAGAGCCTCTAAATGCTGTGTGCTCACCGGAAATGTACTGCAATACTCTCTTCAGACGTTTTCACTCACTCTACTACACCCGTACCGAGAGTAATATTATTCCCAGACTGCTGCTAGGAGACACAACAATTGGAACAAACTAACTTCTCAAACGCATGAGCTGCGCCTAATAGTTGTAATCATTACCGGTGCTTGAAGTCTCAAAGGTACGCGTGCATCGAAGCTTGCAAAAACCTCGATAACGAACTCCTGCCGGAACACCGACAGATTCCGAAAGCGAAGACTCGGTCTGTAATACCGCTTTTATTCTTGCCCTCTCTCAGCCTCATGAAAGACATCTACATGCCCCGTTTCAGTTCCCTTCTACATGTACGGAAGGGTGTTTTCGCTCCACTAACGTATGCTATTTGTTCGGTACACTGCAGGTGCCTTCTTCATTTTCAGTGGACCGGCGTCGAGTAGCGGGATTTACCCATTTCGGAGCATATCTGGTTTTTTTTTACGATGAACGTGATGATAGGGGGACGCAGCCTCCAAGCTCCGTCGCACTTAAAACGCGCACTCGCTCTTTTTTACGCAACAGACTGAATCTAAACTAGGAATATCATCGTGTGGTCACGGCAGGCAAATGAAATTAAATATCCACCAGCAAGAGATTGTTACGCAGATTATATTATATGCAATGAATAGCATCCTACAGTACGATCACGATGCCAGATCGATTACTAACTTCTTTTTCTTCTTTCTCAGGCGAGGTCACTGTAGGCGCAGAGAAATGTCTGCCACTAATGCAATTTTTTTGTGACTCGGTTCAAATGTATCTCCGCGCAGGCTCCTAGCGAGTAATGCGTTACAACAATGATAAGGCATGAATAAATAGAGAGAGAAAAAAAGCCACATTAATAAAATAAAGATGCTCGGTTACAGCGGTTGGAGCCCCTTGTGCAGGGCCAGCCCCACTGGCTATTGCGGCTCATCGGTCACAGCCAAAGGTCACATATTTGCTTTCCAAGAAGTGATTGACTTGATTTACATGTGCGGTTTAATGTCCCGAAACCACCATATGATTATAGGAGAGAGGCAGTAGTGGAGGGCTCTGGGAATTTCAGCCACCTGTGGTTCTTTAACGTGCACCCAAATTTGGGCACACGGACCTGCAGCATTTTCGCCTCTGTGGTAAATGCAGCCGCCGCAGCTGGGATTTGATCCCGTGACCTGCGAGTCAGCAGTCGAGTACTTATGCCACTGTACCACCGCGACGGGGCAAATGATTGACTTGATGAAGCCGGGCATGGTTGTTCACAAGCGACGTCGAAAAGTCATGATCGCGCGAGGAAGTTACGCCATGCTTCTGTTGTGAATGGTTTTAAATGACCGCCTTCAAAAAAAAAGCTACAGGTATCAGCACACTACATTTAATGAAGAGCGAGAAATAAATCACTACTGGCAGCTTCGAGGTCACAAAATAGACGGAAGTTCCTTTGGCGCCCGCGGCATGCCTCGCGTGTGGCTGCTGGCGGCGGACGACGGCACGTGGCCAGACTTCGAGTGGCCCTGACAAAAGAAGTAGCGCTACGACGAACGGCGAAAAGCCAGATACAGAGGTCACTTCACCGAACACAACCGATCGTCGCCTCGGGCCATCGCATGACGCTCTTCCAGGAACAGTCATACCGAAGCTAGCGGTGGATGATTACGCAGAGGCACGCGCTGAGGTCACCTGTCACAGATGCCAACACGTGGGACAGCCACAATGTCATGCCCAATTGGCTCCGTGGAATAGCGATCATTATATTCTCTTTGCCATGGCATTCCCTGACATTCCCCGGGTGAGCGAACGGCGTTACACAGGATGTTAGGAGTCCTTCAGAGAAACGTTCGATGCATGTATATACAGTGGAGGAAGTGCAGAGGTAAAAGGAAGAACTGCTCGCGCCACTTCAAGCAAGTGCATTTTGCTATATAACCTTGATCTGCATCTCTAAACAAAGTTCCCACAATGTCGACAGCAGTATAAGTAATACGTAGACTCTCCATTATTAGTTCTTCGACAACGCTTCTGGTACATGAACAACTCTTTAGCTTTCCCTCCGACAGTTTTAATCTATACAAGTACGCACTGTAACGGTGCGGTGCCGTTTAGTCACTGCAGCACGTGTAACATGACTTCATAGCTCACGCAAGACGCCAAAATTGATCCCGGGTGGACGTGCAAGAGAGAGATGAGGGGCTCGTCACATTGTCGAGGATGTTGGGTAACTCTTGCCAAGTGAATAAGCGCGAAGCCAAAGTCTCTTCCTAAAGATCACTTATCCTGGATTTGTTGTTGGTTCAAAATTAGAGTGAATTGTAATGCTGGACGTGTCATTAGTGAATACAGTCAGCCAATGGAAAAGAGCACTTACAAGCGAAAATCATTGAGCGTTTAGCCACACATTGATTCGATTTCTGAGACTGACCTCCTCGTGGAGAATGTCTCTCTCTTTTTTTGTTGTTGCTTTAACCTCCAATATTGCAAACAAAATCGCAAAACTTGGCCTCATCACCTAGACCTCCTAGAGGCCCGATTAGATGAGATATGTTTTTTTTACTTCTTTCTTTAGATTTCTGCGTGACTTCTTCAACGAACTTCCGGTTTCTTCCCTCCATTTATCTTGCAATGTAGCCTGTGAAGTGCGGTGTTTTTCAGAAGATGAGTTTTCTACTTTCTTTGGTACACGTCTCTCCCAGAGATTGTTGACCTTCTCTTATCTATGGGAGGTTTTGCGCAAGCTGACGTTCCTCATTACGACATCCAGTATAGCCCGGACGGGCGCAGCTAACGCCGCTTCTAAAGCATAGTGAATGCAGAGGCTGCTCACCGTATCTGTTTAAACACCAAAACCGAGTCACCATGAATAGTTTCGATGAACGAACAGTGTACACTTCTCGATAATTTAGGGTCCATGAAAAATTAGTGAAGCTTTCTCAGAAACAAACCAGCGATGCTTTCTTCTCCCCATCTATTTTGGGCCAGATAATATTGGGCAAACAACATCAGCATACTGCACTGTGCAAGTTAATTATTTTCTTCAAGATGCCAGAGAGATGATATCAAACCAAGTAGCCGACTTGCTTTTGGGATTCAACCAAAAATATATATATACATCCGCGGTAAAACCATTCGAAAGTTGTTCACGTGGTTTTAATACGCTCGGTAAAACAACGAGCATGTATTTAGCAGTGTTTTTCTATAAGCACACATTCACACTAATGTCTAGTTTGCACAACGATGAACGGACACAGAAATACACAAGTTTTTGCTACCCAAGGGCGGTACAACAGTGTCAGCCGTCAGCTTTACTCCGCGGCAGCATGAGCAGTTGGTATTTGAGATTAAATAAGTGGTACATCCCCTTAAAATAAGCTCACTTAACGTGAGCTCACTTTTCAATGGACACCAAGCCATGGTGAAATTATCGGCAATGAGTGGACCAATGTAGCTTCTCGTTGAGCTAGCATATAAGACAACCAAGCATCAATAGCGTTTTTCAGATCATAAAACGGAAAGCTTCCGCGAAGCGACGCCTGCAGGCCGCTAAGCATTAAAAAAAAAAAAGTGGCTCACAATTGACTCAGCTTCCTGATGTCTAGTTGAGCGAATGCCATGCAAAAGTGCGTGAAAGCTTGACTGTGCAGAGATGCAATGATAATCAAAGCAAGTTAAGCGACTAGTTTGTTAATGAAAATAGGTGACAGTACCAACATCTAATTAGTGAGCGTTTAATTTATATAAAGTGTGCGGTATACAATTGCCACACCGTATTGCTGTCACCTTCGAGTCACCTAAGGTCGAATGTACGAAGGATCTTCTGAGTGTTCGTAAGACTTTACAACAGCGTTCCTTTAGCTTACGTGCCACTCATGCAGGGATCTATAAACACCATTGATCACATCGGCTAGTCGACCTTGTAGCAGGACATCACCGGAGGTTGCTCTTCAGTCCTTTCCTCATTCAGTTTTTTAATAAGCTTTTTTTTGGTCTTCTTAGAGCTGAACTCGCTTTTCCACTCTTTTTACGCGTACAGTTCAGACAGCCTCCCCACATTAAAGTGCGATCGAAGGAGTCACCAAAGACGTGGCAGCAGAACATGTCCTGTCGAGAGTTTAACGCACGCGAGATATCCATCAATCTGGCCAAGGTAGAGCCGAACCAGTTCAGCGACTCCTGAAAGCGCGCTCCGGCGCTTTGCTCAGAAAAATGTGTAGTTAGCTGTAGGAAGCAGCACTGCAGCGAAGTGGTGCAACAATCGGGGTGTCACTCGGCCCATTTCGCGTGGGTGTCATCGAGGAGCTGCCTACAGAACGGCATGCAGCTGACAGAACAATGGCTCTTATTACGGTGGTCACTGGATGTATAGTAAAGCTTCTATACCGAGTAATATAATTATGCCTGCTGGTATCATAATGTCTACATTCCGACGCTTGCGTAGAAAACATCTCATCATAGAAAAACATCACGATCGAGTCACAGCATAGTGAAACAACTGTGATGGCCCTTTTTGTCACTATTAATCAGGGTGAAACAAAGTGAAAGTTTGCTCCTGTAGTTCCCTATCGACCCAGATTTTCCATAGTTCTGCGGAAATGCCACATCTCACCGCGCTGCAACTAATATGGGTGGTGGATGATCGAAAGCCGTCCAACGACAGGGGAGAACACTCTATCGGGAGTCAAACTTTTGATGATGATAATAATAATAATAATAATAATAATAATAATAATAATAATAATTTAACGAATTACTGCGATATTGGACTACTTTCGGGAACTGTAAACACTTATTTTTTTCAATTACTGGCGCACAAACAGAACAAATAATTATCCGGAACCCTAGCCACAAACAGCTTTCCTGTAACAGAATGAGAAAACAAGAACGTTGGCAGACTGAATATCCTTAGCGATTTAGGCTACTTTTCGGATCAGAAAGCACACTTCATAGTACTTCGATAAATACTATGAAGAAATACAGAAAAAAAAAACGAACACAGACACTTTCTGTTCCACGCAGACCTGGGGTTTTTTTTGTTTTCTTTCTTGAGATATATATTTCCAAATAGACGTAGCTGAGAATTGAACCTGTGACCTCATACTTATTTTCCTTTATATATACATGCCACTGTCTTGAAACCACAAGAAAACATACCACTTTTTTCCCCTGTGGCGTTCGTTTAAGCACAAGATCAATGAACGTTCGTTCAGTGACACCCTTTTGCTAACAGCATAGGAGCAACAGGAGCAAAAATTACAGGCTAAGCGCGTATGGTTAGGCCCGCCTTCTCAAACTCTACCATTCAAACAAGAAAAGAGCTGACACACGAAGGCATTAGAAAATATCGGCCCGCATTGACATTTCTTATTTCTTTAAAGCTATCTGAGAAAAATCATTCACGTGAGCTGGTTACATATCTCCAAGTTTATATTGTTCCCCGACTCCTAGGCTCATATATTTTTTTTGCAGAGGAAGCTTCAGTGAGGCATTCTTTATCACAAAGCAAAATAACATGTTTTATTATCTTTAAAAGAAGGTATTTCCACCTTGGTTATGCACGTAAAGCCATATAAAGCCTTCAATTCAATCAATTTGAAAATATCGATCGAAGAGAAGTATGCAGGCAGATTAAGATGAAACAAGAGGACGCCCTATTAATTATATTGTATCTTTATGGCCACAAGCAGTTTCTAAGAATTGAAAAGTGCTTCCTCCAAGCATGAATTATAGAATCGCATTGTCTTATCTCATAGAAAAATAGCTGTCCATACAATAAACTCCGGTGTGGTTTTAGGCTGGACATTGAATGTTTCTTCCTAATCTCTCGACAGGTTGTTCAAAAGACTACAGTGTAAATTGTACCGTCACATGACACGAGTGGAAGGCGAAAGCCATTTTGTTTTTGTTCTCGGTCGATGTATTCATCCTGCCTCGCAACCCACGGAAAGCTTTAACAATCTTACGTGATTCTGCACTGCCTCCATGATCAGAGGCGTTGCAAGTTTTCTGTACCTCATCTGTTTTTGCATTCACTCTGTGATCAGAGGCACTGCAAGCTTTCTGTACCTCATTTGCTTTTGCATTGCCTCCATGATCGAAAGCGTTGCAAGCTTTCCGTACCTCATCTGCTTTTGCATTGCCTCCGTGATCAAAAGCGCTGCAAGCTTTCTGTATCTCATTTGGTTTTTTATTGCCTTCGTCATCAGAGGCGTTGCCAGCTTTCTGTACCTCATCTGCTTTTTCATTGTCTCCATGATCGAAGGCGTTGCAAGCTTTCTGTGCCTCAACTGCTTTGCATTGCCTCGTGATCACAGACGCTGCAAGCTTTCTGTGCCTCATCTGTTTTCGCATTGCATCCGTGATTGAAGGCGTTGCAAGCTTTCCGTGCCACATTGCCTCCGTGATTGGCTCAACCTTGACCCAGTGATCATAGAGTTCCCTACAATTAAGTAGAGGGGATTCTGGCTTTGTGATCGTTCAGACATCATGGGAACGATGGGTAGTACACAAATCGTCCCGCCGCAGTGGTCTAGTGGCTAAGGTACTAGGCTGCCAACCCGTAGGTCGCGGGATAGAATCTCGGCTGCGGCGGCTGCATTTTCGATGGATGCGAAAATGCTGTAGGCCCGTGTGCTCATATTTCAGTGCACGTTAAAGAACTCCAGGTGGTCGAAATTTCAGGAGCCCTTCACTACGGCGTCTCTCGTAATCATACGGTGCTTTTGGGACGTTAAACCCTACATGTCAATCAATGAAATCATAGTAGTAAAACATTTGCCTAGTCTTCGTAGTGGCGAGCCTCGAATCGCATTTGTGGCTTCATTCATTGCTGTGTTTCGGTTTTGTTTCGAATAAAAAGACGAACCCTTTTCATTTTGGTGACGCGATTTAAAATGGTAAGCCTAAAGTATTAACGTAGTGAAGCGCAACTGCTGAACATTTGTATATTGTCGTCTCGTGACAAAGCAACTCCAAGCCACACGAACACAAACGGAGCCAGAAGTGCGAACATTACACCAATGCGTGTACTACCCATCATTGGTTGTGTCGACTTAGCTGTCTATTTAGCCATCTACGGTGTGTATTGGTACACGCCCATTCCCATGCTCGCTGAAGCGCCGTGCGTTGCAGCTTCCATAGACCATAGCACCATAGTTCCATATATAGCGTACTTATAGGAAACTCTATGCCAGCGATGATGCCATGTGACGACGTCGTCTGGTGACCTCACGTAGCGCGACGTCCTACTGGCGTTATGATTACGGCACAATTTTTGCGATCTTTGACGTCATGCGGTGGCGTCACATCTTGGCGATGATTTTTTCTGCACCACTTGTGTACTGAGGCCGAAGCCGCGGCACACCGGTCAGGTTTCGCATTTTGTGAGGCATCTTTGCCTGGCTCCATGTTTTGTTGATGTTATGACTAGCAAATACCTAAAGAAGTGGTTTCTTTTGTTTAGCATTGCTATTGTTACGGCATTTGACTGCGAGCACCAAGTGAAATTGGCGCACGCACGCCTGCTCATGACGTGTATGCGTGCATATTTTAACCTCTGTATACTCGTCAACCCTTGCTTTCCGGGTGTTTGCATAGTGGAGCTTGTTGCTCGCCAAGCGTCGCTCTTCGCGGCTGTTTGTTCGAGCGGCTTCTTTTCTTATTATTGTTGAAATAAAAAAGCTAACCTACTATTTTCAATACGCTGAAAAGCAACTCCAGCAGGAAAAAAATGCAAGCGAAATCTTTTCGCTATTCGGTAAAACACCGGTAGGAGCGTTCGGTCCACCTTTTTGGCTTATTTAACGTGCACTTCGTTGCGCATTATTTATTTGTTTGATTACCTAAATGAAATACATTCGCCTTATAACGGCATCCTCTTTGAACTTTTTCCACACAAGTCACACTTCCGCCAGTTCACAAGAAACCTGCAGCTGTTTTCATCCCCGAAATCTAACCAGAAATATTGCTGGTCGTAAAAAGAAAACGAACAGACAGGAATCCATAGGAAAAGAATGTATCCAATATCTGCGAATGGCACCACTGACCCACGGCGACCTCTAGGCCGGACAAATGAAGCACGTGATTTAGCAATGACACAAGCGATGGGCTAAGGAAAGTTTTCCGCAAAGATCATTTTGCATAGATTATGCGTTGCGCTACGTCCACTCGACTCGTTCACCGATCAGCAGCGCTTTGCTCGTTGATAGTAATAATGAAGGAAAAAGACGTCTCCAGGGCCCCTGGGGCCATCAGAAAAACATGCGCTATACGCACATTAGTGATTAATGACGCATTTCTCAACGAATGCGCTTGCAGTGGACTGCCTTGCTTGCCCGGTGGCAATTCAAGACGCACTACGGGTGCCGATCTACGCAATAACGAGGATTGCGCACTATGGTGAAATCAACGTCGCAGCACAAGAATACCATAAAATTCACGCACACTTCACCCTGTGCGCTGATCGCGCAGCTTTTTTTATATATAAGTATACATGTTGTGATGCAGCTACGAAGAGACAGATCGTATTGCGACATACCGTATTACGACTCACCGAGTTGGCGTTTGAGGCAATCGTACTGGTAGCGATTACTTCGGAGTATGTTCTATTATCGCCAATTATTGTCAAAAAAATGTTCATCTCAGCCTTGTAAGGCCTCGCCGACGGTGTTTTAATGAAAGCAGCGACTTTCAAGTCATCAGGAGATATCTTTTCTGATCACAAGATACGTCTTCAAACCCCAAAAAAGTCAGCCCTAATCGCTACACAAGAGAAAGATGCTGGTGTCATCTGCTCATTCAATCTCAACCATTCGCTTTCATGCTAACACGGATGACGATTCAAGGGCGACAGTCTTGTTACTCCTACCATGATTGAAGCTCATTGACCGTCAAAGCATGGGGTAGTCGATCTGACCATCAATACAACAGAAATATTTCAAAGCACAAAAAATGGCAAATCCCTCGTACAGCGGGAATCGATGATATGCGAAGCACAAATTAGGAAGGTTGATATGTCACTTTAATATCGGCACAACATTACAAGGCGGACAGACGTAGCACACAGTAAACGCAATTAGGAATGTTATGCGCACCCACGTATCTAGATAAGTGGTTCTTAACAGCCGCGTAACGACGGACAATTGCAATACCAGCACCAAGCAGTAGTAGGCATGTAAATTATGCCGTACATGACTTCCATGTCCTGATTATATTGTTTGCGCCTGGTACTTCCGTTCGTTGTCTATTCATGTCACGTATAGTACAAAATTTGGTATATGTGAAGCTAGCGAAACGGCTGCGAGCATGCTATGCGAGTAGCAAGTAGTCTTATTTTACATGACACGCATGTCATCATCATGTTTGGACGTGTCATTTACCTTGGTCATCCATTCACGTCTAGTATTACCAAATTTGATATATGTGAAACTAGTGAAACGACCGCAAGTGCACCATGAGCATGGTTTGTAGTCATGTCTTAAATGACATGCATGTCATGATTTCCACGTTAGGGCCTGTCACTTATGTTCGCCATGCAGTCATGTGAGTGACTCCGACTCATGTCATACCATACCAGTTTTGCAATATGTCATGTGAACAAAACCACCGCAAGAGCAGCAAGACCATGAAATGTTAATCATGACATTCACGACATACACGTTATGATTTTCGTGTTATGACTAGTCACTTATGCTCGTCATGCAGTCATGTTATGTCATACCAATTTCTGTATCAATACCATTATGAAAACAACCAGGCAAGCTAAGAGTCGTTGGCGGACAAAAAGAAAGAAAGAAAGAAAGAAGAAGAAAGAAAGAAAGAAAGAAAGAAGAAAGAAAGAAAGAAAGAAAGAAAGAAAGAAAGAAAGAAAGAAAGAAAGAAAGCAAGAAAGAAAGAAAGAAAGAAAGAAAGAAAGAAGAAAGAAAGAAAGAAAGAAGAAGAAAGAGTCAGAGTCACGGAAGTTCGCTAAGAAATGCTTCGCATTTAACAAAAAGAACTTTGTTATACTGCAACACTGTGGAACTTGCAGAGAGGCATGACTGCGAAACATCTTGTTGCACTCAGCTGGTACCTGGATTTTCCCCGACTTTCCTGCCAGGAGTCTCCTCCCGCCAAACTGACAGCAAAATGGTTCGGTTCGACAACTAACGAAAGATTTCGCTGATTCTAAAGTGCGTCCTACACATGAGTATACAATTTCTTCGCGAGTGAATTGGGCAGAGGTAGGTCGTATATAGAGCACAACTAATCAAGAAATAGAAAGATAAAAATAACGTAGGCATGTATTCATCGACAGGATCCACAGACACATGCAAATGTGTCCTTCCATTAATAAAGCCATTCAAACAGATATTCCTCGGTGCGTGCTTTATTACCCCCGTGTGATGACTCCGCTGAGCTTTTGGACATAAAATTTCAGCCAATAGAGTAGCAATGCAGTCACCTCTGGAAGAAAGCTGCTACTCATTCATCCCGGTAAAAAACAATAACGACTACATTAAACAGTGACGGGAACTTCCCCAAGCATCGATACCCCTTCGGTTATTGGTAGCTGGTCCATAGGAATGTATGAGACACAAACAATGCTCCTTCCTCTAGCATCTCAAAGAGATCAAAATATACAGGAATTATGCTTTATGAGGTGCGATGTGGTTACAGCCGTAAGCGAGACGTATATCGGTGCGTACTCGCAAGCCAACGGAACACTCGTAAGCCAACAATGCAATCGTACCCGCTCTTTAGCCATCATATGCTAGAGGTCAGTGTGCGACATGTGGGCCCCGACATGAAGAGTTGGCGCGTACCTAAGCTCTTCATTGCGCGACCGCTTCCGTGTACTCGCTTTTTGGTGTTACATTACCGGGCACCTTTTCCCAAAGGCACTTCACCTCTACTGGTTCACGCGGATAGGCGCCTGGCCTCAAAAGTGCGTCTCCGGGAATCGTTCGATAATAGCCACTCGTAAGCCTTTAAAGACACCCGATTCCACGCATTACGTAGCACCAACAAGGCCTCACTCCGTCTCGCGGTGTTGAAGGTCTTCAGCGCACAATTAGCGAGCGTGTCATTCCGCCTTCTCTCTCGCGCTCCCCGTGCTGTAACATGGTCGCCGGAACCACGTATTTCTCTGATCACCTCCCTGCTGCGCTCAAAGTGAATGGCCGCCGTCTCCGGGTGCCTATTACGCGTCACGGCGGCGACGCGGTGGGATAGGGGGCCGGAGGGAAGAGTTGACCTTGCCGCGGCCGATAGGGACCAGGTCGCCGATTGCCCGAGGCCGTCCGAAAGTCGAGGCCTGTTTTCCTTGTCCGCAATCCCAGGACGACAACGGCGGGAGGAGCTGCCCGGCTGTCGCGCGCGCCTTCAGCCGGGACGCGTGGCGGCACGTGCCGGCATGCATGTGGTAATGCATGCGCTGCCGTTTCTTGCACCGCCCGTTGCGTACACCGCGAAATAAGAAGTGATCTGTCGCTCGCTATCACCCTGCCATCCTTACCGTGACGAATAGGGCACTCGACAAAGCTTCCGAGATGTTCCCTCTGCCATATCCATGGTCAGTGGGGGCCAGTGTAGAAATGCTTGTGAGAGCACATGTCATGCCAATCATCGTATTGGGCATAATTGTAGCCGCCTAGGTCATGACATGACGTGACTTGCCTATAGCGTACGTCATGCAACCCTTTCCACTGGTCACTTCTGGTCCACCCGGCGACAGAATTTTTGCAGAACGCCAAATTACCGAGAAAGTATTATAACCGATTTGTGTGTATACGGGGCCTCCAAATAAACGTTCCAGCCTGTAGTTGTTCTGGCGACCAATACAGTTACGCGCTAGGATAGAAGCGCCGTGCATTAGCAGAGCAGGAATTCGCCCTTGCAGTGGAGCCCATGTATTGCAAATTTCTGCACGTGGGTGTACACGTATACATATAACACGTCCCGTGATATGCAGGTATACGCCGCAGCTTATTAACAATATATATAGAATCAAGGACAGCAAAAATATAAACTTCGCAAATCTTGATGCGTCAGTACTGAGGATTCCGAGATACACAAACTCTGGTGCTGGTGTCAACTGCGTTGTCGGTGGACGAAAAGGACTGATGGAAGCAGGTGATAAAAGTGTTAGCTCGAGTCAGGGGCGTAGGCAGATTTTTTTTCTTTTTTTTGGGGGGGGGGAAAGCCGCCTTTTTGGTTTGAGGGGGGAGGGGGCTGGGCATTGTGACTGGTGTGTGGTTAGCACAGCCTCATACCATGCTGGTGTCATTATCTACAGGTAACATGGATTCATTTATTAGCACAGGAAATAAGGTCAGATAAACGACATCATCACTAATAATATTGCTGCCTTACTCTAAGCAGATAGCCCTGTTGCTCCAGGTTTCTGGCGGCGGTGAGACGCATCTTCACAGAAGCGATAGTCCAGAAAATGCTGAAATTCGCAAAAAAGGGCAATTATCGCTTTCTACTTCTCATTCTTTCTCTGCACAATGCAAGAATGATGTTGCACGAGTGATTCGTTGGCTATGCACTGTAACAATTCTTCGCAATCAAAATAGTCCATTGGTTTGATGTTCCTTTCGCCAATTCAAACTGAGGTCGCAAGTTTAAATATATATGTATTTTCCATTTTCAACCAGCTCACCGTGCAATCTCGCAGTGAGCATCAAGCACACGCGCACCAACTGTGGAAGTGGAAATTGAGAAGTTCACTTAATTTTCAGTCAACTGATTTATTTATTTCGCACTACACATAAAAATGAGCAGGTGCATCAGCTTGTTGTTCTACTTTGCCTTTCTTTACAATTTTTCTTTTATTATAAATAGGTAAAACAAGATGATTGATTCTTAAATTCGTTATCGAATATTTTGCTGAAAAAAGCACTCGTGTATTCTTTTGTTTTTTTTGTGACTGCAGTCTTTTTTCTCCCTCATTTTATTTCGTCAACCATTCCAGGACTCGCGAGTGGGTACTGCATGGGTCACTTATTTTACCACAATGTAACAAGCCACGTTGAGTCTTTTGCGTCTCCACAGATGCTCGTTCCTGATCAGAACTACCTGCAGTACTATTTGTGACACCTCTCTTTCCCGCCTGCTCCACCAGTTTACAGCAGCAGTGATATCTTTACGCACGTTTTTCTGGTTCAGCAGTGAATGCACTAAAGCACCACACCTTTGAGAGACTACGCCACACCTTTGAGAGATTACAGTGTATTATACAATAGACGGTTCTGAGAAACTGATCGCCACCAAGTGCTTGGCGCTCTTTTGCCGAAATGTCCTTGCGCTAAAAACAGTCATATTTATCAGTATAAAGATAAATAGGATTTGCGCTATGGATTCTATACTAAAAAGAGCGCGTTTGTCCACTTCCCTATTTATCTTTGAACGTATTCCCAGCAACATCAGAACCAAGAGAGAATATTTACTACCACTGATACTAACTGCCGAATGTGGCTGGCCTATGAGGGAAAGCAAGCATACAAACGACAAATTTGCAAATTCAGCCCCTGACCTGTGCAAGATAGGCACTGTAAGTGTTTTTTTTTTTTCACGCGCGCGTAGACCACTATCACCCCCTCTCTTCTACCCCTTCATTCCTCCCTATCATATCACCACGCGCAGACTAAAGAAAGCAAGGTATCGCTGCTCTTAGCCAAATATTGCAGTATTTTTCCGAAACTTCACTCATTGACAGCGATGATTAATTTTACTTCATCAGATATCATTCTTCGCACGGAAACATGGTTTTTTGATGATATCAAAAGTAGTGATCTTGCACTCCCCACATCCTTCATAATTTCTCAAGGATAGGACTGTTTCTAGGGGCGGCGGTCTTCTTATTGCAGTTAAAGAGTAATATGAGACGTCTATCGTTGCAGTCGACTCGTCTCTAGAGGCCCTCTGAGTCTCTCTCAAACTCGGTTTATTGCGGTGTGTTTTAGGTGTCTGGTATCGGCCACCTGACTGCCATCCGAATTTCACTGACCTATTCAACGAAGTACTCGAGCTGGTTACTAACAGGTTTCCGGACTGGCTCCTAATAATAGGTGGTGATTTCAATTACCCTGCGGTAGACTGGCCAACAACTTCAATGACTTCGCCGTCAGACCAGGCTGAACACCTTTCTTTTGTTAACTTACTTCACTATCATGACCTCACGCAGCTAGTTCATGACCCTACACGCGGTAATCACATTTTAGATCTGTTATTCAAAAACAGCCCCTATATTGCCAAAACACATGCCCTAGACTATATTAGTGACCATAACGTAGTGCAGTGCTCTTTCGCACTTCCCCGTGCTGACAAAACAAGAAGTAAAAAATGCATTCTTAACCACGCGCGAGCTGATAATGAGAAGATAAACCAAACGCTGCACGCAGATTTCCAAAAAAACTTCGAGAACCGTTCGACTAATCTCAACTGGATCATATCTCGTGATAAATTAAAAAAAAATAGAGGATTCCTGTGTGTCCAAACGTATCGTAAAAACACGTGACAATCATCTGGATTTTACGCGAGCAGTAAAGACATGTTTAAATAAGAAAAAAAAAAGATCGTACAAGAAGGCATCTCAAACAAACACCTCATTGGACTGGCAAAACTACAAATCCATATCTGTACTGGCAGAAAAAGCTATTCATGATGCCAAAAATGAGTATTTTAACTTCACGCTTCCTAACATGTTAAAAAAACCCTCAGAAATTTTGGGGAGTCGTAAATTGAAAGAATAATCACTTGGTGCTTCAAGAGGATGACGGCGTTGTATTACCAGTAGCTGAATGCACCGAGGTCTTCAACAATAATTTCACTGCGGTATTTACTAACGAACTATCCTTTGATAGTTCACTTAGTCTCCCCAAACCTCATGTAGCACTTCCTATTACACCCTATATATAATTACAGCATATGGCGTGCAATGTGCAATAGAACGCCTCCCACTTAAAACAAGTCCATGTCCCGACGGAATCAGCGCTAAACTTCTTAAGCTAGCCAATCATCATTCAGCCTACACACTTTCGCTAATATTTCAGCAATCCATCGACACACGATGCGTGCCAAAAGACTGGAAGTCAGCGTTCATAATATCCATACTTAAGTGCGGTGACAGTTTCCTTTCAAGTGAGAACAGGCCCATATTGTTAACGTCAATTAGCTGCAAGTTACTGGAACACATATTGCACAAACGTATCAAACATATCTAAACAACAACAACAACCTACTTCGCATATACCAGCATGGCTTTCGCAAAAATCTGTCCTGTCAAACTCAACTTTTTGAATTAGTAACATATCTTCATCAATCATCATCACTGTACGTTGACACAATATTCATCGATTTTTCGAAGGCGTTTGATCGCATCCCTCTCAACCGCTTGATTTTTTAAATGCGCAATCTCCAGCTTGACCACAAAACAACGAAATGGATTGAACATTTTCTGACAAACCAAAAACAGTTTGTCAAAATTCAAAATCATATCTCAAACAGCCAACACGTAATATCAGGGGTACCACCGGGGTCAGTGCTGGGCCCAATTTCGTTTTTAATCTACATCGATGACATAGCAACCGACATAAATGCGTCATTTGGATTGTTTGAAGATGACCGCATAATATATAAGAAAATAATGTCTCCCACCAACATTATTCAATTACAGTCCGCCCTCAGTAAACTAACAGATTCGTGCTCTGTAAGGCAGATGCAAATTAACACAGATAAAACACAGCATATTAAGTTTAGTACAGCAGCGAATTCTCAGACCAACTCATATACAATCGACAATATCCAAATTGGTACAATTTCGACATATTATGACGTCTGGGTTGAGACAGCGTTTATTCAGCCCAGGGGCTCAGCAGCGAACGGGCAGTCTGAGACAGAGCGCGCACACACTCGATGATGAGTGTGGTGACACCCAATGAAGATGAGGATAGAGACCCAGACGGATGATGATGATTATGATAATGCATATATTAGTAGAAGCGCATAAGAAATGCCCACAATATGAATACTTAGGTGTAATATTTAATTTGAACTTGAGCTGCAATAACCACATAAAATACACAACTTCTAAAGCCCTAAAGAAGCTCAGTCTTTTGAAACGACGCCTTCATCTCGCGAACTGGGACACCAGATTATTAGCCTATAGTTCACTCATTCATCCTTAATTAGAATACGTATCTATTATTTGGCATCCACATCATGTCACTTGGTCTAATCACCTCGAAGTGGTTCAAAACAAAGCAGCCCGGTTCATCCTATCATCTTATTCTCGATTTCAAAGTGTCACCAAACTAAAAAGCCCTCTTAATATGCATTCACCCACCTTGCGTCGAACACTCGCCCGGTTATCTTTCTTTCACACCCTTTACCATAGCGCCACGTCTTTTTCGCGATCTCATATATTATGCCCGCACACCACATCTCGTCTAGATTAGACCACGCCTATAGTGTCAAGCCATTTTTTGCGCACACTGAAAAATACCAGAATTCACCTGTTTCACTAGCAACAGATCAATGGAATTTACTGCAATCTAGCATTACCACTCTCAACGATCATCAATCATTTCACTTAGCGTTCCTCTCGTTTCTCGAGTGTCATATCACATTTAAGAAGAACACTTCATTGTATTTCATACTGCATGTCATCTATGGTTGTGTTCATTTCAGAAACTGAACAAACCGAAAAAATAATCTAGATGTTCTCGTTATTTGTGAAATGTTATTGTTCTTGCATTATATTTCTGGTTTTCCTTCTTCAGTCGCTGTATGCCTGCCATGTTATTGCATCTTATTCCTTATAAATCCTCCCTATGTAATGCCCTCCAAGCCCTTAGGGTATCCAAATAAATCAATAAATAAATAGGTGAGTGCTTAATTCTCCAACTAGGGGGAGGGGGGTCATCGCAGCACTCCACCCCCTTATTAACCCTCCTGCTCACACCCCTGCACACACTTCCACCATCTTTGTGACCAGCGCCGTTCCACACTCCTACACTCTCTTCCCATCCTTGACTGAAACTAAACATATGAGTTGCATCTATGTCTCCACAATTCTTATTTTTTGCGCCCCTTCCCCCTTTCTGTTTGAGATCGGCTACAGCTTGCGTTCAAAAACTCAGTGTGCGTTTCGTGCAGTTCCTTGAAGAGCTCCAATGTAACGTGACTGAGATATGCAAACCGAGGTATTCCCGCTATTTAAGCATGCTAGAAAGCATGGCATGCCATACATCAATGTATAACGAGCATATCATCGCCGCTATACGCCCGCCGGCATCTCATGAAAAAGGGCTCACCGCTCCAGCTGGCACGCATTGCCTCAGGCTGTCACCGCACCATACAAGCAGAAAGTAGTAATCGGCCGGGATGATGGCGGTAATTTGTCCTCTCCGAATCACCACTTCATATGTGATGGCAGACTATCTATTTTCCCTCTACTGAGGGGTAATCAAACAGAAAAAAAAAACATATGCCAACCTAAACAGGGCTTTGTATTACTCATATTATAATCGCATCTCGATAATTTTGTTTCAAGGTATAAATGTTTTAATTTTAAAGAACTCCAAGAATAGACTTCTAATGAGCCGAATTCAGCAAGTAATACAAAAAAAGCTATATGCAAGCTAGATACAAGCTTTAGCAATGAATGCAATGAATGGTTAGTTCGCTCGGGACGAAAGACGTTATTCATATCGTGTTGGTGCATTCTGGCTTCATATAATTATACACTTTACATTGCGGCTTAGTACCCATCGGCGCATTTCCCTGCAGTAGGATACCCTCAATATCATTACTTCTATTACTTCTAACTGGTATTCTTTGAAAACCATGACTTCACCACTGAGAATTTTCACTAATTTTATTGTATCATAAAGTGACAGGCAAAACGAAACCCAGCTTTACTGGATCAAGTCACCTCAGAACAATAACTGTATTCACAGGGAAATCTTTTGTACTAGTATTCTTTATTTTTAAAAAATACCGCATATTGTTGGAGTAAGAATTCACAAAACTGTAGCCGCCTTCGCTAATGACATGTTAAAGTTGAGCCGAATTAGGCCATACAGGCTATTATAGCGCGAGACTTTATGTGTGGGCGACTATGAACTCGGATGTCGCACATTTTCACAAGACTGTCAGTGAACGAAAAAAAAAGCGTTCGCGAACAAACTGTTTTGTGTATGAAATCTCAGATATCACTGCGTAGAGGTAAACCTTGACTCGTAAGACCTGCTGTAATTTGCTTTTTAAGTAAATGATCAGTGACGAAAAATTCAGCGCTGACATTCACAAAATCTTCTAACAATAGAATGTTTATAAGTAATGCAATCTCGATGTTGGCATTATCGGTGGCTCAGGTAGCCACTAAAAGCAAGTGGTACTTACGGACAGAAAGATTTGCTGACGCGGCAGTAGTTCGTAGCCAAACTCTAAAGAAGGGGGCGAAACATTTAATTATGCATATCATCTGATCACTCTCTTTTAAATATGATGCTAATATTCACAATCTGAAAGGAGACCTGGAGCGGAAACGTCTTTGATGATTTAATTACTCTTCATGGCATTATTGTGTTTCGTTTCTTTCCGTGACATTTATCAAAGGAGCCTGTTATCCCACTTTCCGCCTTTTGTTTACGACACAATGAGGAACGAGAGGCACTTCGGGGCACTCGAGCAACACTCGGATGAGGATATTTTCTTTATTTTTGGTTCTTAGCGTATATCAACAGGAAATTCGTTCTAGGAAAAGATGACGACAGTCAGTAGCCTCTAGTAATCTTTTCATTATCGATTTCGCAATTACATTTACCAAGTCTCACTTAAAAATCACTTTCCTGCTTCCAGAATCCTAAGCCAAGCATTCCGCATCGAATGCCACAACAGACTCCCATTCGCTGGGGCTCTGCGCTTATGGTTTTGTTTGCGATACTGTGGATGCAAAAAAATTAGAGCCAAGAACAGATGTGAGCCAGTCATGACACTGCTCACACTATTAGCGAAGCCAGCCATCCAATGAACAGCAGCTTACTCGAAAGAAGAGATTTTGGAATCCTTAACATGTATAAAAAAGGTGCGCCTACTGTGTCATTCATTTATGCT
Organism: Rhipicephalus annulatus; assembly: GCA_013436015.1. NCBI lineage: Eukaryota > Metazoa > Arthropoda > Arachnida > Ixodida > Ixodidae > Rhipicephalus > Rhipicephalus annulatus. Next base: position 300,262 of record WOVY01001288.1, on the reverse strand, counting down.
TATTAAAGAAGTTTATCTAGAGTGAAATTTATTTTGTATTTCGCACTGCACGTGCCCTTTTTGCCACCTCAAGCAACAATGGCGCAAATCCAACATCGTTGCTTCATAGAAGGTGCAGCTGGTATTAAGTGCGTACCTGCAGTCTGTCAAAAGAATGTGATTTCAGTAAACGTTACAGAACATCAGATGGCTAAAATTTACTGAGCCTTCCACAACAGCATCCCTCGTTATCTGGTTTTCGGACGTAAAACAGCAACGTTTATTTTTAATTAGTCGAAGATATTGAAAAATGAAGGATAAAACAGAAAAGGTAACTAGATAGAAATATAAGCTTCGATACCCTGTGCTATGGAAATGGAAAAGGGAAGACAAGAAGAAAGAAAGCTAGGAATAGTGGCAGTGCAAGACTAAAGAAAAAGCCTATATACAACGCATACACAAAATCACAGGCACGTAGAGGTGTAACCAAGCGGTTATCCCTTTTAATTACCACACGGTCTTTTGTTCTAAAATTTGGAGAGGTCACCCTGCAGGAGAAACAATATTACTGATGGAAAAATCTTAACTGTACGGCATTTTGAAAAGAACGACCCTGAAGTGAAGTGCCAGAATTATGCCCATGATGTCGTTCTGTATCTCCGACGACGCACGTACACGAGAGGTCAACAGCCTTCCCAGGTAAGATTAAGACATCGATCAACATTGGCCTTCCACATGACGAAAATTCTGGGGTTCCAACATCATCGTATCGCCTTCTTGTTCTTTCTTTTTTTTGTAATCAATGTGATAAATCGAGAGAACCATCGGTGCGCACGGATCAACGGTGCAAGCGTCTATGCACACCAAAATCTTAATCGCAGTCAATGGGGAAAGCAAAGGAAGTCCTCGGCTCTCCAACGTGATTGTCTCCCTTTCTCTGAAAAATACGGCTACACAAGGCTGTTCTTTTTTTTCCTCTTGTGGTGATTATTGCAACAGTGGCTGCGCACAAAGCGCATAGTAAATTTATGCGTGCCAACATGATGTTCTGATTTGAAGCTGGTGTATTATCACGACACTTCTTTGATGAAGATGTTTAAGGTATTCACTGATGGCCGTAAGGCTCTGCTGCTAAGAAGACCTTCAAACAGTGTAATCCAGACGCATGAGTTGTGCCAGCCTAACTGAAACGCAGTGAGGCGAGGAATTGGTTATATATCACAGAAACGATTTCCCAAACGTCGCACGTATGTGCCTAACAATGGGAGGCACTTCTGCTCTTCACGTAACTTTTCATGAACACGAAGTTACTAAATGAGTGGACATTCCCTGATTCAACATTTTATTTAGATTCTCTGGCTGCGGTTAGGAGGACAGTGGCGTGAGGGGGGGGGGTGTTCGAAGTGAAAGGGTAGAAGAGGTGTTAGAGTGGACAAAGTTGTCCTCCTAAAAGACGGAGAAGTCAACATCGTCTGCTGCCTTGTGGGTAACTAAGAAATGAAGAGAAAGTATCGAATAGAAAGAACTCCCCCACCACAGTGGTCTAGTGGCTAAGGTACTCAGCTGCTAATCCGAAGGTCACGGGATCGATTCTAGGCTGCGGCGGTTGCATTTATGATGGAGGCTGAAATGCTGAAGGCCCGTGTGTTCATATTTGGGTGCACGTTAAAGAACCCCAGGTGGTCGAAATTTCCGGAGCCCTACACTGTGGCGTCTCTCATAATCATATGGTGGTTTTGGGACGTTAAACTCCCCACATATCAATCAGAATGGAAAGAACTATTGGGCGTAGAAACTGGAACATCACCATGACTGCCTATCGAGAGCGTGCCGACCACTGATTACCACTAAAGCCGGTCTACTTTAAAAAGCTGTAGCAATGACCATGGCGCTTTACTGGCCTCCAATGCGTGGGAGCATAAGCTGAGGATCTTTTCCACTGAATATGGTCGGTGATTTACTTGGTTCCACGAAGTATAAAAAAAATCACTGCATATCCACGGAATGAATGATGATGAGTGGGGCGAAGCGTTCATCAATCCGTCCGTGCTTCCGTTCGTGCGTCCGTCCTTCTAGTGAACACTTCAAGTACCACCATCTCGCCTGTTTTTATCATATATTCATCATATACAAGTACCGCCATCCAGTGGACAATCCCAGGACTAAACGAGAGTATGTACCCCATTTCTGATGTCAGGGCTTTGTTAACACCGAGAGCGTGATAACGACGCCGTGCTACGTTTTTCGTAACATGTGGACATGCGGATATGTGCCACTGATATACGGGTATGTGCCACAGGTTACGCACTACGACAACGGGGGACGCATAAGCTATGCCGTAAGGAGCTTCGCCCCTAAAAACATCACGTTTAATACATGCAAAGCGATTCCAAACACAAGATAATATGTGTGTTCTGTCATCTGGAACTACCAACATTATAAAGGTTGTAAATAGCTGTGGGAAGATATACGCTAAATAAGACACATATATGGGAGAACTGTGCAACAGTTCGTTGAGTGTCTGTTCCAACGTCCATCCATTGAATGGACTCAGGAACCACCAGTGACGATGAGCGATGGTCCGCGAACTCTCGAAAACTATCTAATTCTGGCGCATTTATTTAAACTGTCGTTGACTGACCAAAATGCCAACCCTGATATCATGGTCTGTTTAATCAGCTGCTAGTATTCTAACTGAGATGAATGCATTTGTTTCGTCAAACAGCCCTCTAAATGAGAACTTCTCTAACCAGAAACAGGGGAGGGCGAATTATTGATTCAACGATATAATTTTCATTCTTTCTTTTGTTTCCATTTATTTTCTTTCAATTTATATTGATGTACCTTTAACATAATATTCTCATTAACTGGCTCCACATACCCTCGCATACCGAAGCTGCTGTTATATATGGTAAACTTCCGTGTGCTTAGATTTAGGTGCAGGTCGACGAACCCCAGGAGGTGAGGATTTCCCGGGTTCTCTACTACGGCATCTGCCGTAATTATATGATGGTTTGGGGACGTTCGACCCCGAGTATTATTATTATTATTATTATTATTATTATATTATTATTATTATTATTATTATTATTATTATTATTATTATTATTATTATTATTATTATTATTATTCAGATAGGACAACAGCACAAGGCAGTTAACACATATAGTGGTCTGTCACTACATGAAAAGTTCATCTGCTCATGCATTAGGTGCTCGAAACCGTCCTTATCGTGTCGCCCAGATGACATCCTTCCGCCACACTAAAGGCTTACGGTAGTATATTTGCCCCAGTACTGACTACAATATTGATTAACTGTCTGAACGCTTTCACATTTTTCAGCATGTGGAAAACTGCGCGTGTACTAGTATTTAAGTCGGGCTGCAAAGCTGATGTTTCTAATTATCGCCTGATTTCCTTGCTGTGTGCCACACCGAAGATCTTTGATACCGCTCTTCACAACATATTGTACATTAGCGTGAATAATTCATTCATTCCTAATCAACACGGGTTTTTCCCTGGCTGCTCAACTAGCACGAATCTTGCTAGTTTCCAGCAGCAATGACGTAAATATAGAAACCATGACCACAAAAAATATTGCATCTCTGTTCTTATAAATTGTATTATGATGAAATCTACCCTTTTGTATCCGTTTGACCTCTTATGTATTTTTCAACACATGTATACACAGCCTCTTCAAGCTACTGATGTTTTGTTCTTCTATTCGTAGGAACTGTTGTATCCTGTTTACGTTCAGATTATGTAATTATTTTATTCCCAATAGCATGGGAATTTCTGTACATTATGCTTTTGTTCTCATTTGTATGCCACTGCTTGTGACCCATTTATTTTTAGGTAGCGGGAGCTAGTCAAGCTGTTTTAGTGCAGCTTTTACTCCCGCCATCCTTCATGTTGTACTAGACATGAAAATAAAGATTCAATTCAATTCAATTCATGACGTGAATTTCCCCACCTCTTTTTCAGAGAGAACAGGTGTACGTGCTCTACTGTGACCTGAGCAAGGCTTTTGGCGTAGTGAGCCACTCACTCTTTTTTCGTTAAGCTGGCAAACTTTGGTGCTGACTTGTCTGTTGTGAACCTCCTGCACGGCTATCTGCTTAATAGGTCATGTTATGTTGCCATAAATGGGCAAATGTCTTCCTTGTGCAAAGTGACTTGTGAAGTCCCTAAAAAGCCGGTATTAGGCTAACTCTTATTTTTATTTTACGTTAACGATGTTTTTGCAATTCGTTATTATTCTTTTCTCTTGTATGCCGATGACATCAAGATATTAAGAAAGTTCAATACATTCATGACTGCCGCTTGCTGTGGTCAGATTCATGTCTTCTTCTTTTTTTTTCTTAATGGTTTGACAACAACAACCTTTCTCTGAATGCCTCAAAGACCAAACTCATTATTATATTTCGCAAAACATCCATCGTGTCATTTCCATACTCTTTCAATATCATGTCGTTATGTAAGGTTATAAGTAATCTCGGTGTTTTTTTATAGCATGCTAATTTTTTTTCACACTTAAAGTTATGTCATGCATGGCCTTCGTTCTCTCGGCTGTGTTAACAGAATCTCTTAAGAATTCAGTTTTCCTACAGCCTTCCACAAATTGTACAACTAAATATGTCTTCCTCAACTTGAATATGTATTTGTGATCTGAAATGACATAACTAATTCTCACAGTAACACCAATGAGCGAATCCATAAAAAGTTCATGAGCATTTACAATCGTTGTTTTGCTAAAATGTCTCTGTATCTTGTTTTAACACTGCCAGATTATCGTTTATCGGGTCAGCGTTCATCAGAAACTATAGTGCTACAGTAGGGTCCAAATAGCCCTCTGTGCAATCGATGTATGTTGCCAGAATCAAGCGATTCGCGCTTCACAAAATGTTCCATTGCAGTCCACGCCGTCGGCTTAGTCTAAGGAGATGAGCGGAACGCCGTGTCGAGGGCAAGTGCGCGAGTGTTCGAGAGTTTCTCCAGACCCACATGTACACCACACGCTGGTGTATCAGCCATTCCGAGACGAAAGAATACGTGTGCCGGGAGGCTCGAATACGCAATGCAGAATGAAAAACCAGTCGTGACCGATCGCTGAGGGCTAAGCTTGCGTGTCGAAATACCTGTATAAAGGCAGAAACACAGACAAGGCCGTAGATCCGAGGCTTTGCTTGGTATTGGACGCAAAAAAAACAAAACTTTTTATCAGCACGAGGTGCGGACTAACAGTCAAACCTTTCTCCTTCGAGGCTTCCTGGGGTTGGCTTTGATGTCCTCGGGCGATAACACGGAAACATGTGCGCAGATGGCTTCAGCCAGCCTTCCGTAAGCGATGAGTATGACTCTCTCGACAGACACCTTGCGTTGCGTTCAGGTGACCGCACGTGCGTGAACATTATTTCCTCGTTTCTCGCTGTGGCGAGCGTCCCAGGAGACGACGTTGCTCGGTTATACTGCCCATCTGACCTTCTTCTTCGCACTCATTCCCCACTCCCATGCGAACGCTAACCGTCAGGAGACGTGGCCATCAGCGCGACGCGCCATGCATGAAGCAATAATACTAAGATGATCCTCAAGAAGCAGCGTTACTGCCACAAATGGTGCTCAGTAGATAGCGCGCACTACGCAGTGCCGTTCAACACAGGTGGCTTCGATGCCTATACGCCTCACGTACACGGAGAAGCGAATCGCTAAAGAATAATAAAGGAGTAGCTTATTGCTTATTCGTGCTGGGAAACTTGGCAAGGCAACGCGTACACTGGAAATTTCAGATGGCCAATTGCCAGCTCTGATGACTTCTTTGCCTAGTTGGCGCTAAAGGAAGACCGGCCGCACGCTGAGCACGCGAACGGCAGACGCCGAACTAGCTCAGAAAGAAAAGTAGGCACTTGTCTTTCCAACCCAATGGGCGACATCGAGCCAAAACAGAATAAAAACAAAAGTGAGTAACTCTCCAGGAATGAAGCCACTGTGTTTCGCTCCCCTGCACAGCTGTTTTTTGTCTTTATTTTTAAGACTTAAATTGATATTGTGACTAAAAATTTCTCTGGTCAATACATCTTAATTGAATTCAGTCGATTATTCTGAACAATTACCTCCTTTATTCCAAACACCAGGCGTGAAAGATTAGCAGGTTTTTACAAATTATTTTAATTACTTCCTTCAAACTACCTCCCTCTATTTCTCCTTACTTACTAACTACATCGTGCCATGACGCAAATCGTTGTAAACTCAGATGTGTTGGGACGGAATGGCCGACGAAAGTGTTTGAGCAGTCGACGATTGTTAGCGTGTGCTTGGCGCGAGTTGTTTTCAAAAGAAGCTTCGTTCCGCGTTGAGGGAGTGTTGATAGGTGGCAAGCGGTGTTGCGCTATTGTATTCAGGAGTGACAGAAAGAAAAGTCATTTATTTGAACCTATACTCATTCCAAATTCTTCGTTTATTATTTAACACTGTCAGTAAGAGGATAGTGTACCAGTGTCTTGGCGCAGTCACAAAGGAGCTGCGCGTGAGACAGCTCTTCTAGCCCGCTAGCCTGCCACGCCACACGAAATGTTCGCTCTACAGCCTGGTCAGAATTTGCTTATGATTTTCGATTTTTTTTGCTACCTTAAAATGAATTTACAATTCGCGGAGAATTTATATGCCCTCCAATATGTTACAAGAAAGATTCAGAAACATAAAAATTGTGATATACGCAGACAAGGCCGAACAACTGCCAGAGTTACCTGTGCATAAAGGACGAAGTTGAAAAGAAACAAACACAGGACAAAGCGTCTGTCTTGAGCCGAATGTAGTGTATCACCTATATTATAAACCTAAGCTGTACTTGGATTCAAGATAAGCTGCTACAACAGGTTCTGGTTATCTTGAATCGACAAACCGACAATACACGGCGCTGCCCAAGCATCTGTTTCCTGTATGTATTATGTGTTGCGTCATGAGCTATACCAGTTTCCCTACATAAAGGCAACAATTTGTGTAACAGCCGGGGACGTTAAGAGCAGTGTCCGCAGCTTAGTCTTCAGCCATCTATTGCTGTTCATCGCACGCAATAAGCTATGCATACCCCTAACGTCTCGGCAAAGAGTGCAAACATAATAAACAACTAGGCATCACTTTGGCGCATCTTCGGCTTGAGCTGAATCAAGTCAATTCCAGAGTTATCCTTCAATAAGCCGATAACATCACTGTTTAAACTTTATGCACGACAGCCAATTCAGTTCAGGACTATAAAGCAACAATGTTCTTTATCTATATTTAGTTTCAAAAATCAACCTTGTTGGGCAGCGTAGGCGGTCAGTCTCACTATTAGTTCTTTTTCGTTGTAAACATCAACAAGGCAGGTAAGTCATAGTCATTGTAAACAGCAACACAATTTGGGATAACGAGTGCTCTCCTATGTGCTTTTCATAGAAGGCTAGTAAATGGTTGTGATGTTCTTAGGGGAAATCGTTTGTGGCAGACCTGCTGCAAGAATTATCATGATTACAAAGACGCTACGTGTGTTCAGAGAAACGCGGGATTGGTAATGCACTCGTGCTGTTCCCTGGCACTATCACAAACTGTGGCAGATGGGGCACCTATCTATCTGTCTGTCTGTCTGTCTGTCTGTCTGTCTGTCTGTCTGTCTGTCTGTCTGTCTGTCTGTCTGTCTGTCTGTCTGTCTGTCTGTCTGTCTGTCTGTCTGTCTGTCTGTCTGTCTGTCTGTCTGTCCTGTATGTCTGTATGTCTGTGCGTGCCAGGCTCATGGCTCATGTGGCACATACCCGTATAACACGGGTCACAGTATGCAGGTATACGCCTTGGGTGTTTGACAATTAGTTAGATAACGGCAAGGACAGACATTGGTAATTTGAATGCGAGTGCGTTAGAAAAACTGACAATGACATCGTTCACCCGAAGAATGCAAAGGATAGAAAGCAGATTTCCAGCATGAATCAAACCGAGGCTTTCTACGTCGCAATCCAGTATTCTATCTCAGAGCTACGTCATATCTCCAAACTATTATAGAAAAAGACTCTACACGCAGGAGTAATTTTTGGTTAAACGTCAATTGTGCTTGCAGTGCTGGCAATCTAATTTTCAAAACATTACATATGCACTTCTATGATGAACGAGTCATGTCGGGTTAACTTCAATTATATACTTAAGCGCCACCTGTAATAGGTTTATGTAGCACTATCCAGGGCTAGCATTCTCGCACGCACGAGTCTACATGTCAGCTTACCGCTTTTGATATTGTAAATGTCGATGTTCCGGTTGGCATAGTTACGCAACTGTGAAAAACTGGTTATATGAAATATATACGACTGTTCAACATATGTCTGAGTGTACAACATTTGTACATATATTTAGCACCATTTCATAACGTTCCGCTTCATTAAAAAAATACATCCTAGGGATCTTACCTCCGCAAGCTTCGCGTAACATAAATTGTGATGGTACTTGAGATCCGCTCATTTCTTCTAGTTCTGTTAGAAGTTAAACAAGGAAGGCAACAAAAGAAGGAGTATTTTATGGGCTTGTGTTTCTAAGTTAGACGTGAGAAATAGCATACGATAAAGCAAAGAAAAGCATAGAAGGTGTTATTTGTGGTACTGTGATATAAATGAGAAAAAATTAAAATAAACATAAAATCAACTTACCACCAACAGGGGCCGAGCCTGCGACATTCGAAGCTTTCAGTTTCTGTTTAAATAAATGCTGTAAATGTGTAGTCAGCACCGTTAATCTCAAGTTTGTTAAACGACTACCAATTTTCTCCCTAATAATCTATCGAAATATTCTACGGGTTCTGTGACTCGTGAGATGAAAAGGGCCTGGAATGTTTTAAAAGTCATTCATTCATTCATTTATTCCATTTGCCTTAGCGGCCGTCACAGCTAGAGTGGTACAGATGGGCATATAACAAAAATGGCTTACAATATTCTGGAGATTTGAGGCTACGACAGCAGCTGCAAGCTAGTGCAATCTAATGGAGGACGCGGGCAGTCTCAAGCAACGCTTATTTTAGTAACGTTGGTCTCAAGTATAAACAATCTGACAAGGCACCGATATAGAAAGAGACAGTAGTTTCGTATTTCGGTAAAAATCGCAAGGTTAATTACAACTATGTCGAAATGTGTCCAGCAGCTCGTTATACACATTTCATAAAATCCGAAAAAGCTAACCTACACACGCACAGAATCGCGCACCCAAAAAAGAAAAGGGCATCCTGTAGATTTTCTCGACAATCAATTTATGCAGCTCGAAAAAAAAAAACATGCGCCACTAGTTTTTTTTTGCACGCTTGTTGCTTTTTTGCAATGAGTACTAACACTGCGCCCTGGTCCACTTCTTTATCTGTGCTTTCTTATTTTTCTTTTTTTTTCACTTCTGTCCAATTGAAACAAATGAAACAGTTACATTGGTAAAGAGGCTGGTTGAACAGATTTACAACAAAAAGCGTAGATACTAGGTCAAAATATTCAGAGAGATCATATCCAACAAAGAGAACGAGAGTTTAAAAACTAGAAGCCTCAGTTGACCAGAAGCGCATTCAGACAGGTGTTAAGACGCGGCTGCTTTGTGGAGAATCGTTACAGCCCCACGGCGGTGACTGTTTCGCTTCCTTGCCTCACTTTAAGCTCGACACGCAACCATTTCGTGCAGCAGGTGCACTTTCTACTCGCAAACACCTCAAGCAAGCCGCTCGATCGAGGTCTTTGGTGCGCGCAAATGGCGCCCAGTGACCGTGAAAAAAAGGCTGAGTGTGCGTACTCGGCCAATGCAGTGTAAACACAGTATGCAAAAGGCATAGCTGCCATCATTTATATCAATATATGGTCAAAGCGTGGTAGATATTTGTCAAACGTACACGAAAGAGTGCAACTACTGAAAAGAGTCTTAACGCACGCTTGCAGCAACTGAAAAAGGCATTGCCAAGGCCTGCGATGCCAAACGCTATATGCGTGGTTTTCAGTAGAGCGTGCTGCTACATGGCACAAGATCATGGGTTCCCTTCCCGACAGCGACTTGCCAGTCAGTGTCAATCTGCTGCACGGCCAGTCTGGAGGCTCGGCCATGCTGCTGCTGAGCGGGTTCTCTTGTTTACCATGGTGGCATGGCGGCCACGTTCCGGTGACAGTAGCACAATAACTTAAAACCAACACAAGAACGCATGAATTGTACGTGATTGTAGTACATACATTAAAATACATCGGCTTGTGATTTTTATTACTGGGAACCTACGAAAGCTTTACTCGAGGCTAGATTGTTGGTCTTGGGCGTCAAATTGAGAGAACGTGTTACAATTAACGGCGTTATACTGGTAACACGTTACTTTTTTTTCAGTGACTAAGTAACGCACTCGTTACTCTTTCGGAACTGTAAAGAGAAACGTACTTACGTTACTAGTTTTCGGTAACGTGAGTCACATAGCCTATTGTCGTAAATTTACACAAAACTCATTCATCTTATGGGAACCTTTTCTCCGGAGTTCGCCCGGACGGTATTTTGTCGCTGTGGTGGACTGGTGTCGGTCCGCCAAGAGTTGGCAAAGCGCACCTCGCGTGGGGTTCTTTGTGTTGCAGGAGAAACAGCAGTGGGGAGCAAATTGCCGAAATTTCTTAAGTATAGATCTGCTATGGTTTCGGCTACCTTGTTCAAGTATCGTTCAAGTGATCGAGTTAAAGTTCAAGTGATCGTTTGTTGTCAGCGAAGCGGTTCTCGTATGTCAAAAGCAGGCTGTCAAGATTTACTCGCCTTACGGACATTAAGACTCGGTGTGCGCTTCCGCACAACGGAGCGTAACTTTTTCGCGAATGTCTTCTGAACATCATCGCAAACCGAACAGCAGTGACTGTCCCAGTATATTTGGTGCCACATGAGATCTCAATCATCGAGTGCAAAGAGAATTCATTACAAGAGTACCTTATAGTGCGTCTGTCGAGCTCCTGTTTTATTGTTGCTGTGGATGTATTCGCTAATAAGCGATCTAGCTGCGCGATTACTTTAGAGCGCTCTTGTAGCTTATATAGAGCAATTTTTAGTTACTTTAGGAAACGGTCCGTGTAATACTCTAGCACTGTTTATAAACTTCGCATTCGCAACTAGCCTTTCTGCTTGCTGTTTGCAACTTCAACTATACGAGTCTCGTCATTGAACTCCTCAGCAAGCGACTCTCACCTTGGACATTTTCACACACATAGCCGAGTGTTTGCGGTAATTGTACAGATCAACGTGAGAAAAATAACACGCGTCGGGCATTTTTCTTGTTTTTTTGCAAATACGTTTTTCCTAGACGTTTCAGTTAGTAAAAACACACCACCATAATAAGAGCAGGTTGGTTCAGTTATGTTTTCTTTGCCGCGACCAACATAGATGAAATTGATCACTAAGTAATTTACGTTCCATTGCTGAAAATTATTTTCCCATGTGTCGCAGACTTAAAAGCCATCACATGCAATTATACATGCAACTTCATGCCACTATATCAGTGCCAAGCTATAGCACATTTGTGCAAACTGATCTCGTTAAATCAGTATTTCGGCTGAAATTTCTTCTTGGGCAATAGATGTAATATAACACTTAATATGAGTTTGATAATGATGCTATTGTAGACACTTGCGGCAAAGACGCACTGATTAAGATTTTATCTGCAAAAGTAACGTCTAATACTGTTTTCGGTAACTCCAACAACGGTAACGTTTTAACTTCTGTCTTGTTTTTTTTTTGGGGGGGGAGGGGGGTAATTCAGGGTGGTAACACATTCCTTTTCCTATAACGTAATATGTAAAAAAAATTCGTTTGTACGAAGGGACAGTGTTACTACACAGACTAGTCAAAGAGCTACTTCGCATTTAATATTTAGTTACTGTATTTCGGTAACGTGTGCAACACCGTAGCAGTGTCACTTCGTAACCACGTGTTGCGTGCCATGCGTACAGTGCTACTGCCATTTAGTGAATTGCACGATGAATAGTTCTCTCAGGCACATCTTGCCATAGCGCTTTAAGGAGACTTGGTATGCAGATACATTTCCTCGGAAACATTTTCTAACACCACTGACACTGGTGGGTGAAGCAGGCGTATTTGAAAGAATTTCTCACATCCCCGTATCAACACCATGTGAGTTTTACTTTTGTGCTCTACCTACTTAATCAAATTCAAGAAATTCAAAAAAAGGAAGATTGAGCAGGAGTGCATCACACGTTCAATGCAGGTTGAAAAAAGACTATTTCTGAGAGAGACACCCATTTTGCTGCTAGCAGATAGCTGCATACTGACACGCGCTTTCACTCTTGCGCACAGCTGACTTCTGACGCGCCTTTCACCGAATATCAACCTCGCCACTCTAGGTGCACCCCTCAGTGGCTCACCCTCTCCATCGAACATCACCCTTGCCTCTCTCTCGACAAGGCACCGCAGCCAGCGCCGAGCGAACACCGATGAACGGCGAAAGGATTTCAACAAAGAACAGATCCAGCAGCAGCCGCATGCATATATATATATATATATATATATATATATATATATATATATATATATATATATATATATATATCCGAGAGATAGAGAGACAGAGACACACACATACCCAATCAATTTGTCGTGATGTGCTCCAACGCCATCTACTTGGCAGCCAGGGATATATTATGGTGGTTGGATTGCGAATTCTATTGTGTCAGTGCATGTGTGTGTAGGAGGGGGGGGGGGGAGGTGCTTGTCGCACTGTTTGCCCTCATCCCGACTCGGCAAAATATCCTTTGTTGGATCTCCACGTTGTATTGCGAAGGGTCAACACAGCCAACTACCGCAACAACCTGCGTTCATTTTTTGCGGCATGTTCCTAAGGTATCGGTGTGTAAAAATATACGCTATTGCCGCACGCAGACCGTAAAAGAGGTCCCTATCTGAGTTCAGGAAATATGTGTCACCAATAACTACGTTTGCAAGGCTTGCGACTTCACGGAAAATATTCCCGCCACGGTGGTCTGGTGGCTAAGGCACTCAGCTGCTGACCCGCCGGTCGCGGGATCGAATCCCGACTGCGGCGGATTCATTTTCGATTGGGGCGAAAATGCTGTAGGCCCATGTGCTCAGATTTAGATGCATGCACGTTAAAGAACCTCAGGAGGTCGAAATTTTCGGAGGCCTTCACTATAGCGTCTTTCATAATGATCTGGTGATTTTGGAACGTTAAAGTCCACATATCAATCATATCAATTAACGGAAAGCATTGTAGAGAACGAAGAAATGAGGAACTGCTGCATATCCAAGGAACATAATCGTGCACAGCTGTTCACGATGAAAAAAAAAAACAAAAACGTATGCATCGAGAAGTTTGGTTAATGAAGCGTGGCAGCAACGTTGCTGATGTATCTCAGCTCACCGCTGTAACCACAATTCAAGGCATTGCACGCACTCCGCCGTGGAAGTTCAAGGTGATCGAGTTAATACAGCCAGACAGACTAGACTGCTGACTGGTATCGTGTCCACAAAGCTTTCGCGCTGAAGTTGTTTTCTCCAGGGGGTAGCTCCAGAGCTCGCTTCATAAGTGTTATTTTGCATCGATCGTAATGGGTACTAGTCTGCATCAGTGCGTGCGTGCGCGCACCTGTGTGTGTGCGTGCGTGTGTGTGGGGGGGGGGGTTGCGCTTTTAATTTTCTTCGATCAGTGGAATCGTAACCTTATATTATTTGGTTACATTGAATTCATTTCAGTTTCCCTCACAATTACTACACAATTAGTACACTACTACTAAAAACAACAGTTAAAATCATCTATGCGTTCCCTGGCCTAATTTTCTGTTGGATTCATTTACTGTGAAACATCGGAGATGCGAATATCGCGAGACAGACAGACAGACAGACAGACAGACAGACAGACAGACAGACAGACAGACAGACAGACAGACAGACAGACAGACAGACAGACAGACAGACAGACAGACAGACAGACAGACAGACAGACAGACAGACAGACAGACAGACAGACAGACAGACAGACAGACAGACAGACAGACAGACAGACAGACAGACAGACAGACAGACAGACAGACAGACAGACAGACAGACAGACAGACAGACAGACAGACAGACAGACAGACAGACAGACAGACAGACAGACAGACAGACAGACAGACAGACAGACAGACAGACAGACAGACAGACAGACAGACAGACAGACAGACAGACAGACAGACAGACAGACAGACAGACAGACAGACAGACAGACAGACAGACAGACAGACTTAAACTTATGTTTCGTGGTTTACTGATAGGCGCAAACAGCACAAATTTAGTTTTACTCGCATTTATCCGCAACATCTTTTATCCGCATTTCTTTTATCGCATTTATCCGCAAGACATCTTATTCCGATATGTGTTTACGGTAATTTGAAGTTGAGAGACTGAGTAATCAGTAAAGCCCCGCCGCGGTGGTCTAGTGGCTAAGGTACTCGGCTGCTGACCCGCAGGTCGTGGGTTCGAATCCCGGCTGCGGTGGCTGCATTTCCGATGGAGGCGGAAATGTTGTAGGCCCATGTGCTCAGATTTAGATGCATGCATGTTAAAGAACCCCAGGAGGTCGAAATTTCCGGAGTCCTTCACTACGGCGTCTTTCATAATGATCTGGTGGTTTTCGGACGTTAAACCCCACATATCTATCAAATCAGTAATCAGCAAAAAATATTGGTGTCATCAGCATACATGATTAACTTGGGAGATTCCGGAATTTCACATTAGTCATTGACATAAGCTATAAACAATAGCGGACCAAGTATCGATCCTTGTGGGACGCCGTTTTCAACCTTAGCACACGAGGACATCTCTTGATTAACATCAACATCCTGATATCACGGTGTCTTGATTGATTCCGAAATCCACTAGCAACGCCACGTACAACTTAGTTATTAAGTTTTCTAAAAGAACACTACTGTCATGGTGTCGAGTGCTTTGCGGAAAGCAACAAAAAGTCCGAGAGCTCTTACTTCACATTGCTTATTATCTTGTTTTTATATTAAGTAATGCAAGCTCAGCGGATTTACATCTTGAAAAGCCAAATTGGGTGTCACCTATGACATTGTACAAGGCGAAATTTTTTTTGTAATCAGATATTAATAGCACTTTCAAAAACTTGGGACAGAATAGCTAGCACCGGTATGGGTTGGTAGTACCAATATGTGAGATTAGAGGTGAAGCCCAATACGTGCAACAGTCGCGCATGTTGACGTTGTGAGGCCTGACTCCTTCAACGAGACCCTTCTCGCCTTTTTTTCGGTCTTCATCCACCTTTCATGAAATGACGGATGCACAAGGCTGGCACCTGTAAACACAGTAAAATGACAGAATCCCGGGTCGACGAGTTAGAAAAGAAAAAAAAATGCATTACGCTAATGCCCTCTGTTCTCTAAAACGGGAAGGCGCATTAGAGCCTCAATGATTCGTGCACGAAATCTCAGAGGCCGTGACGCGCCTCCAAAGGTCTATTGTGATCATAAGAAAAGTATTTTTGTTACACCGTGATTCTAATTACTTGGCGATGCAGCGCGCATTCCCTCGCTTGCGTTCCTGCACTCGCACATGCTTGGCGCGTCTTCACCGACAGCGCGGAAAGCACCTATTCATCCCTGAGTGGAAGCTCACGTTCTTCGTATCAAACATCTCGGGGTGAAAACGGTTCGCAACAGTCGTGCTCCATTAGGGCCGGTTCCCGCTACCGGCAAGTATTCTCTGACGGCGCCGTGCCGTTGACCGGCGGCCGGAGCCACCCGCAGGAAAGCTGTTCGGATTGCACGGCAAGCTCCTCCGACAAACATGGCTGCCCTTCTGAATGCAGTTGTCGACCGCCTCAAATCTCGTTCTGTAGCTCGTAAGCTGCGAACTGATGCTTCCATTTGCTTTGGAGCTTTAGACTCATGTCCTTTAGCTTCCACAACACAGTGCTCGAATCGATTCGGCACCGTTTTTGAGAACCGTACTCAAACAATCGATGTTATAGGCTTAAGCAAGCCTTCCTGAATCTCAAGGGGTATACGCTACACCTCTGTTTGCTGTTGCTAACGCTGGATAGCTAGCGACACTTGTCCAAACGCCAGCTTGGCGACGTCATTTTGGAATTGTCGTGCGATTTTTTGAATACCGGACAGGCGAAAATGCCCTATTCACTGCTGGATCTTAGTCGGGGAACAACACGTACGACATACCGTGAAAACCGTGGAGAAAGAAGCAAGCAGCTCGAAGTGTCCAGCGGCAGACGCAGACAACGCGGAAAGGCGAAAGCAGACGACACGGCTCAGCCATGTCGCTCCTCCGTCGCTGATTCGCTAAACCACTCTCCGGCAAACAGCGAACGGCACAAAAATGGATCTGGGACCCTTTTTTCGAACGGCAAAAAACTGCAGACGTGCGCGAAACAGCCGCGCACATCTGCCTGAGAACGTCAAACGTCAAATGGCAATGTATGCTTGCCGCTAGCGTGAACCAGCCCTCGCACTGCAGGTCGGGACCAAGGAAGCATTCGTAACACCCCGAAATTCTTGTTGGGCTAGTCGGTATTTGTATTTGAGCTGTGATCGTACCAGCTGCTTTTCAGTGTAATTACATATTTATCTGTTTGTGAGGTGGTCGAATCAACAGTGCTTATTTTTTTATGTCTCTCAATTGTATGAGAAAGTAAATGTCAGCTTGAGTACTGTGGTCACTGGTGTATTTAAAACCCCCATTACAAAAATATCTCGCCGGCTCTAATCTTCAGTTTAAGTAACTGCAGTTGCTATTTTGTAGTTGTTCATCAAATTTTTTTTCTTAAGCATTATGAACATTTGTTTCAATTGATAAGTTCTAAAGTCCTAGTACTGCTTTGAAAATGTTTGCCGCACTATTTGAAAATTATTCTTAGTATTTGATATGGCTCTAAACGTCGCTGTGAGTCGCAAAAAAAAGGCGAAACTGCGATGAAAATCAATGTCTGCTATGAAATAGTCACACACACGTGATAGTCAAATATTATTTTCAGTACAAAGTAGAATCACGCACGAGAGAAAAGCACTAGAAAATAGGCGTGCGCACCGGGAGAGGGAGGCAAGGGAAGCGGCTGCCTTCCCCCTATTTACTGATGTGGGAAGGGGGGCGGCAATGTGCGCCCCATATATTGAATAAATAGAGAAGAGGGCGCTGCGATGAAGCTTCGCCCCCCTCTACCCACTGAAAAAGAACCCTGCTCACGCTTATGCACTAGAGTACATGTTATTGTCGACAGCACCTATTGCACAATCATAAAGTCCCGTGTACACTCCGCCCCAAGCGGGATTCACACGACGGAATGTATTAGCGAATCGGCTAATGGATGGGCATGACATGTGCAGCTGTGTTCCTTCTATTTACTCCACACACACAAACAACGCAGACGACCCACTAGCGGCGTGATTAGTTCCACGTGATACACTTGAGCACAACTGTTTGGGTTGCAGATGCATTTTGAAGATGCAACTATAGCCGCAGACACAACTATCTCTTGTTTTTGCACTCCCCGCATTGCCCTTACTCCTCTGTCTTTCTCCAAACATCTGCTTATCGTTCCTCTTTGTACAAGGCCGTTTCACCTTCGGGGCAAATTTATGTAATCCAAATGCACTATGGGGTCATCCACTTTTCTATAACACTGCTGAAAAAACATGGCTGCTCAACGGCCTAGGCTTAAAGAATTCGTGAACCAATCTGTGCCCGTTTACTGCTTTGTTCAAAGTTGTCCTCAAATAACTGATGTCAAGCGGCCGTCACCCTCTGGTTAACGTACAGGCGTGATTGCATCTCTAACCTTGTCCAAAATTTAGTGCCTGAAGGTTTGTACATGGTGCTGCCGTTCGCTCACAGTCTGAGAAAGCGAGTGCATCTCTGACGTTATCTCTATCGTCCACATTGGTGGGGATAAAAAAAACAAAAAACGATACTTCTGAAACACGTGGGAGCTTATTTCTTTCTTTCTCCCCTCATATGGGGGGTACGCATCAGTGAATGCGTCGCAAAGCTAGTGGACAGCGAGATTACGCAAATTCTCACTGGGCCTCGTTCGGCCAGCTATGTTCGAAAAGGCCCATGATTGTTTGTATCTAATTTTGCATGTGAATCAATATGCAGTGCTGGATGCAAGCGGAAAAATGCCTGACGGGCTGTTCTACGGTTCACTGTCAGCCTTTGGAGATATGGGCGAGTGCCTTCACGTGAGGGCCATCAATCGGCGTCTGAACGGCAAACTTGAGGAGTACTTCCAAGGCCAGTACTGTGCTCTCAACATTCGTTTCAAGCTACCGCCAAAACCAGCTCGCTACAGCCCCAAGACATTCCTGAAGAATCTCACCGATGAGGTGCCTCTCTACAAGGTACTGTGCTTGTGTTTTTCTTATGTATTTAGAAAGCAATTCTGCGTGGCACTCAAGCCTTTACGACTTCAGGGGAAACAAAGAAGGCGACCGAGTGGAAATTCTGTGTTTGTATACATTTCGACAACCATGTTATCCGCACGAAAATAGTATGTACGTAACTAATACACATTCTTGTACAATACCTTTATTGTTACTACCACCGTCCAACACTAGTGGAGGTCAGGGGTGGATCCAGCCACAAATTGAAAGGGGGGCGGGGGACCGCTTGAAGTAAAACAAACAGTGGGGGGGGGGGGAGGGCTTGCTCTTTCGTTTTTAGTGGTAGCTATCATCCCAAGAACCCCATCACGGCGTAAATATTGTTAACTAGTGTTCGCAGTGGTACCGCCCATTTGTTCTAATCGGTGATAGATGAGCAACAGGTACTGAAGTTAGTAGTATGGGATACTGAGACAGCGAAACCCCCCTATGGATACACCAATAATGGAGGTGCATAGGTGCACTTACAATGATATAGCAAAATCAAAAGGTCCCGCACAGAAAAGGGAAACCAAGCTTTATGTGTAGCGTGTGTATAGGGAGGGCGGTGTAATGCAATTAGCTTCATAAGTCATTTGTGTCCGCTTGCTTTTGATTACCCAGAGGAAGTATTTTCTAGGCCACAATGCAAATATAACTGTGCTTTTACTGATAAGAAATGAGAAAGTCCACTGGAAATGATCTCACTGGATGAATACATTCCATCTTATATCAAATGACTTGTGTTTTCAGCCAATTTTTTCTTATAGCCTCCACTCCGATGAGGCACATATGCAATATCCCCGTTTTTTTACCGCATGAAGTTTCTGGTTGAACAAAACTGAACACTGATAAAGTGTGCTACATACCGTATTTCACAATGCGTGGGCTACATATTAACTTCTTTTTTTTTCGCGCAAGCTTAGCCACGTGACAACCAACAGCTTATGAAATCGCTGTAAGCAAAAGCAGTGCATTGCGGATGAAGCTGAAAGTCTTTCCTTGGTATACACGCGGCAGCTGCAAGTGTAATACCAATAGCGAAATAAGGCATTTGCGAAGTTAGATGTCTACGTGCTTAAAATTGACTGATCTGATCAATGTTACCGCGATTGAGAAGCGGACTGTATATTTACCAGAGGCGTCACGTTCAGTGCGCGCATGCGCATAACTGTAAGGCACTCGAAGTAACTCTGTAGAAGCAGCCAAGCCATGCATATGATCAGCTAAAGTTCTGAAAATTCTGAAAGTCGCTATATTATCTTGATAATTTATCTATCCCTCTCTCTTAGCCCCTGCACATCGTGCACGATGAAACTCCTTAAACATTGATCATCTCTTTCAACAGCACCTTCTAGGAGACGTGTCAGTGGGTTACTTCTACTTCACACCCATCCGGATGGCGCTGTGCGTGCCTTCGACGTGCACACAAAAGGACATACAAACGTTGGGAAGTGCCGGTAAGTATTTCACTACAAGACTAAATTGTCGCCGCTATAAAATACAGGACTTTAGGCGCAGTCCAAGTCAATTTTGACAGAGCTTCTTTCATCTAAGAACATTTCTTTGTGCATCCGTCACAAGGTATCTAAAAAAAAGCTTTTTAGAGGCGAAGTCCCTAAAGCCGTAGGTCTGTCCCTCCTAGCTTGTTGTGGTTCGTGACTGCCTAGTTTGATGACTCACTCAACAAGTGAGAACAAGAACAGACAGACAGACAGACGGACGAACAGACGGACAGACGTTTGGCCCCACTGATCATCATTCACTCAATGGATATGCTGTGTTCATTTTCTCGGCCACACCAATGCAGTCAACATTGCCAGTTCAGCAACACATCTAATGCGTACAGCAGTAGTCTCCCCCGAAAGGACATCATTAAATATAATGATCATAATCATTATTCCGAATTACCCTCTGCTCTATATTCCTTTCTGTTATATGTATCTTCTCAACGAAACATATTTATTAGGAGGAGATGTTTGTGTTAAAAAAACGAGTTATTTGAGCTTGCATAAAATTTTAAATGTGACTGGAAAAAAATAATTCCCGTAACCCACTGGCGCTTGCACATTAAAGTGAATCGCGATGATTGCACACCTTCTAATCTATCTGTTAAATGTTAGATATGCAATATGACTGTGCCTATATAGTTACTGTACAGCTGTGCCAGTGTAATCCTCGTTGTACATGTTATACTTTCTGTATACAAAAATAAAAAATCTGGCAATTAGTGTCATTCATTTCTAGAGCTTTTATTGGAACTCCCAGCTGGACTTGTAAAACTTTTGCCATCAGTACATGCCTATACTGCGAGAAATAATGTGTAAAAGGTACCTTACACGAAATTATATAGCCTTGCAGATCCAAGAAGCAGTGTAAAAAATGGTAGATAGTTTAATTCCACACAGGTGAATGAATAGTCACGAGAGAAATGCAGTTATCGAACTACTCCACACTGTGGAAAGGGGCTCTTACCACGGCCAAACATTGGAAACATAAGAGATAAAATGTGTGACAATTAACCTGCCTGGTAAGCGATAGAGAAATTATGTAGGTAATACTATAAAATCTTGCCGAGCCGTATTGACTCGTGTTGCTCATTGTCTGGCAGCTTTTTCATCCTTGCGCCTTTCACGAGGGCACGGTCGATTTTGGAGTGATTAGCCTGCTGTTGAGGAAGCATGCCTATTCTGCCACACCAATGCAGTCAGCATCGCCAATTGAGCAACACCCGTAATGCGCACAGCAGTAGTCTTACCCCAGAAGGGATATCACAAAATAGATTGATCATCACCACTACTTCGAATTCCCGTCTTCTCCTGCGTTATCTCTAATAGGCAGACAAGAAACCCTTACAATCGAAAACAGCAATGAGATAAATGTAATATTCAGCATCTGCTGGCTTCTCTTCTCTTTAGTCATTTTTTGTCGAGACGGAATACTAAAGCAGTAGGTTTTCAGTGGTGCTTATAGGTGGAGCCGAGTGGTGTGAATAGGGCGCTACCAGGGTACATGGTATTCGAGTGCTTCCGCCGTGCGCGGCCAAAATAATTGAGGGAGATGCCGGCAAAATGGCTGAGCCCACCTGGTGGAAAACACCAGGGGTTGAACTCGAAAACATTTTCTTTTGTAAGTGTTGCTTTAACAGCCCACTGCTTTCGCTAATAACATGTAATACATGTACGACATCTACACTGGAATTTGCACTTACGAACAGCTACGATGTGAAAGCTTCACAGCACCCCACCCATAAACAGAAGATGGAATTAAGTTACGTTGGTCAGAAACGCGAGAATCTCTCATAGGTATATTCTCGTCATGCTTGGAATCAATATGTACGAAATTAAGACAAGAAAAAGAACAAATTAGTTTACAAAAAGACACGCAAGAAATGGGCAACGGGCCACTTTCGTCGCAGCGTGACCTGTTCTCGTATCTTTTTTTTTTCAGTCGGTAATTTGGCCCAACTGGATGTGACAGTTCCCTTCTGCGAGAAACTAAAGCCGACAGAGTACAACACGATCCAGCTTATTGCAATGTAAGTCACGTTTTCAAGAACTTTACAGCTTTCCCCCAATATTTACAATTAGGTAGAGTAAATATACAGTATTTAAATTTACGTACCAGGTTGACGGGACTTCTGTTACGGCGTGCCTCCTAATCGTATCGTGGTGTTGTCATGTGGAACCCCAGGAATTATTATTAGAGTAACTAAGCACTCAGTTCCCAAAGGTCACCCGCCACAGTGGGCAAGTGGCTACAGCATTCAACTGCTGACTCGCAGGTCACGGTATCGAATCCCGGCCAAGGCGGCCGCATTTTCGATGCAAGCGAAAATGCTTGAGGATCATGTGCTTAGATTTAGGTGCGCGCTAGAGAACCCCAGTTGGTAGAAGTTTCCGGAGCCCTCCACTGCGACATCTTTCATAATCATGTGGTGGTTTGAAGACATTAAACTCCAACAATTATTATTATAGTCTCCAAGGGTCCGCCTTGGTAGCTTAGTATATTTTACGCTTCACCTTTAATGATAAGAATTGTCGGGGTTTATCGTTTGAAAACCTCCATATAATTATGAGAGACGTCATAGTGGATGTTTTCGGGGATTTAGACATTCTGGGGTCCTTTAAGTTGCACTGAAACTTAAGTACGCGGGTACCCACTATTTTCGCCTCCATCAAAAATTCGGCCGCCGCGACCGGGATTCGATCTCGTGACCTGCGTGGGAGTCAGCAGTCGAGCACAATACCCACTGGACCACCGTGGAGGGTCCACTTATTTTGGTGATTATAGGCGGATCGCAGTGATCCTTGGAGGAAGAAACAGAAAGGGGGGAAGCATTACGTCACACGAGTTAAAGCCCACCGAGTCGGGCCAACACGCGAACAAAACATCAGAGCGTGCGGTAGGCTCTAGTACTCTCGGTTCTGTGCAATAAATAGAGATGCTTTGCCCAAGTCTATAGTTACTTTCGTGCAATTTCTGCTGAACAGTCACCACACACTGCAGCGTATCTGCAGGAAGTTCTGCCGATAGGCATTTTATCCACAAAATCAAGCTATGCAAGCCAGCCATACCACTACGCATCACACCCACCGCAGTGGTGTAATGATCATGGTGCTCGAGTGCTGATCCGCACGAGATTGAATCCCAGCCGCGGTGACCGCATTTTCGAATGAGGGGAAAATGCTGTAGTCCCGTGTACTTAGATATGGGTGCACGTTAATGAACCGCAAGTGGTATATATTTCCCGAGACCTCTAATACGGCGTCCCTCATTATTGTATGGTGGTTTTGGGACGTTGAACCCGAACAATTATCATAATAACTGCACATGACAGAAAACTTAGAATCTATAGATTTACCTCTAAATGTGCGCGACAATTCTCAAGAAGATAAACTAGAAAGAGAGATAATCTATAGATTAACTCCTCATACCTCGGCATCATTTTCAGGCAAACTCAAACAAAAGCTTGCGACTGTTGTCTTTGAATATAAGTCACTATCGCAGCATTTACATGCATCGCTCTCGATTTCGAAATTGGCAAGTAAGTTAACATACGCAAGTATCTCGCCGGACAGCTACCGCGAGGCTGTACACTTTACCCTGTCGTAGTGTGCTGGGGCGCATCGTTATTACTCCAGGCTGCGCCAATTGTCGGTTTGGTGGTCTGGCACGACACGGCTTCATAGCAGCGATGTGTGGTGACATACACAGGGGCATCTTGGCGTTCTTCTTCTGCCTGGTGCTGCTGGGCACGTTCCTGGACGTTGCGCCAAGGTTGTTGAAAAGCTGGGTCAGTCACGAAACCTCATCGCAGTGCTCGGAGAAAGACAAGGGCATGAGCAACAGTGAGTATACCCCTTGTTTCTGCTGGACACTTGGAAAACATTCTGCCCCGATTTCGGTTGGGTCTCCGGGAACCGTACCCTGGTGCATGGAGCACCGCGTAACTTTACATGTTGAAATTTAAAAAAAACAAATAACCTTATCTCACGTGGCTAATAATAATATTATTAATAATAATAATATAATAATAATAATAATAATAACGAAATGGTGAACAGTAGGATATAGAGTAGTGATTCGAAGGTGGGTGCATTAGAAGTGCAGTCTTGTATGTACGGAAACAGCATACGTCTAAAATTAAGAAAGCAATGGCGAAGCTTGCACTACGTCACACAGGAATTGAAACAGCGAAGCGAGACGATTCTGGGCTATATTCTGGTTGCGTCTAGATTTTCTGCTAGGTTTTAGTCAGGTGATGCTAGGTTGACCCACCTAATATGCGTACATATATGCACTAAGCTCAAGAATGCGTATGCGGCTTATACGAATAAACAAAATAAAGGTAACACGTAGTTAGCCCTGCTGTTCTGCGGGTGTTAATATTACGCATGAAACTCATCATTTCACATCATTCAGACGGCCAATGATTAACAGGTAGATTGCAAGTCAACTTAGCCAAAGCACTCGATGTCTCGAACAATCTTACTGGCTTCTGCCGCCATTGCTAGGTCATCTATTTGTCTGTTTGCTCAAGTGCAAATGTCCTCCTGCTCTCGCAGACGTCGCGCTGGACATCCTTCTGTCCTTCTCGGCTTTTTCGAACGGCAGGCGGCTGCTGAGCACACGCACAGCCATCGGGGTGCTGGAACCTTTGCATGGCATGCGCGTCATCACAATGGCCTGGATCATACTGGGACACACGTTCTTTTACAAGAGCTACGTGCTGTCAGGTAGGTTTTTAAAGACGATAGTTTTTCTTGGATTACTTCAAAGCAGAAATTTTAATATGTCTATCTTTCTGCTTGTCTGTCAACGACTCAGTCACCCGGCGAAAGTTTAAGCCCTTGCTCAACGCCCAGCCATCTTGATCTGGTGGCTGCGTTCATACTTGTGAACATTGTCGTCAAAAAGCAATATATATATATATATATATATATATATATATATATATATATATTTGTGACGCAGCATCAATACGTAAGCGTTCGGTAGTGTGTTTTTTATTTAGAATATGCATATATACGCAATTCTAAATACCGCATTGTTTATTAGGCTGCGCTGACAATGTGATGCTATGAACACAAAAGCGGGAGTTTCCTACGCTTCGCTAAAACGACATGGTGCTGTCACCTGCCACGGGCTCTGCTTTCTACAAAAAACTTTTTTTTACATTACTGTCAGATGACGTCCATATCTCGCGCAGCGCCTCCAGACAAAGCACTATGGTCTTTCGGCAACCTTTGCAGCGAAGCTAGCAGGTGCCCCGCCGTGGTGGTGGCTGAGTTACTCGGCTGCTGACTCGCAGCACGGCCGGGCTAGACTGCGCGCTCCCTTCTCGAAGCGAAGCTAGCAGGTGCCCCGCCGTGGTGGTGGCTGAGTTACTCGGCTGCTGATTCGCAGCACGGCCGGGCTAGACTGCGCGCTCCCTTCTCGAAGCGAAGCTAGCAGGTGCCCCGCCGTGGTGGTGGCTGAGTTACTCGGCTGCTGATTCGCAGCACGGCCGGGCTAGACTGCGCGCTCCCTTCTCGAAGCGAAGCTAGCAGGTGCCCCGCCGTGGTGGTGGCTGAGTTACTCGGCTGCTGATTCGCAGCACGGCCGGGCTAGACTGCGCGCTCCCTTCTCGAAGCGAAGCTAGCAGGTGCCCCGCCGTGGTGGTGGCTGAGTTACTCGGCGCTGATTCGCAGCACGGCCGGGCTAGACTGCGCGCTCTCTTCTCGAAGCGAAGCTAGCAGGTGCCCCGCCGTGGTGGTGGCTGAGTTACTCGGCTGCTGACTCGCAGCACGGCCGGGCTAGACTGCGCGCTCCCTTCTCGAAGCGAAGCTAGCAGGTGCCCCGCCGTGGTGGTGGCTGAGTTACTCGGCTGCTGATTCGCAGCACGGCCGGGCTAGACTGCGCGCTCCCTTCTCGAAGCGAAGCTAGCAGGTGCCCCGCCGTGGTGGTGGCTGAGTTACTCGGCTGCTGATTCGCAGCACGGCCGGGCTAGACTGCGCGCTCCCTTCTCGAAGCGAAGCTAGCAGGTGCCCCGCCGTGGTGGTGGCTGAGTTACTCGGCTGCTGATTCGCAGCACGGCCGGGCTAGACTGCGCGCTCCCTTCTCGAAGCGAAGCTAGCAGGTGCCCCGCCGTGGTGGTGGCTGAGTTACTCGGCTGCTGATTCGCAGCACGGCCGGGCTAGACTGCGCGCTCCCTTCTCGAAGCGAAGCTAGCAGGTGCCCCGCCGTGGTAGTGGCTGAGTTACTCGGCTGCTGACTCGCAGCACGGCCGGGCTAGGCTGCGCGCTCCCTTCTCGAGGCGAAGCTAGCAGGTGCCCCGCCGTGGTGGTGGCTGAGTTACTCGGCTGCTGATTCGCAGCACGGCCGGGCTAGACTGCGCGCTCCCTTCTCGAAGCGAAGCTAGCAGGTGCCCCGCCGTGGTGGTGGCTGAGTTACTCGGCTGCTGATTCGCAGCACGGCCGGGCTAGACTGCGCGCTCCCTTCTCGAAGCGAAGCTAGCAGGTGCCCCGCCGTGGTGGTGGCTGAGTTACTCGGCTGCTGACTCGCAGCACGGCCGGGCTAGACTGCGCGCTCCCTTCTCGAAGCGAAGCTAGCAGGTGCCCCGCCGTGGTGGTGGCTGAGTTACTCGGCTGCTGATTCGCAGCACGGCCGGGCTAGACTGCGCGCTCCCTTCTCGAAGCGAAGCTAGCAGGTGCCCCGCCGTGGTGGTGGCTGAGTTACTCGGCTGCTGATTCGCAGCACGGCCGGGCTAGACTGCGCGCTCCCTTCTCGAAGCGAAGCTAGCAGGTGCCCCGCCGTGGTGGTGGCTGAGTTACTCGGCTGCTGATTCGCAGCACGGCCGGGCTAGACTGCGCGCTCCCTTCTCGAAGCGAAGCTAGCAGGTGCCCCGCCGTGGTGGTGGCTGAGTTACTCGGCTGCTGATTCGCAGCACGGCCGGGCTAGACTGCGCGCTCCCTTCTCGAAGCGAAGCTAGCAGGTGCCCCGCCGTGGTGGTGGCTGAGTTACTCGGCTGCTGATTCGCAGCACGGCCGGGCTAGACTGCGCGCTCCCTTCTCGAAGCGAAGCTAGCAGGTGCCCCGCCGTGGTGGTGGCTGAGTTACTCGGCTGCTGACTCGCAGCACGGCCGGGCTAGACTGCGCGCTCCCTTCTCGAAGCGAAGCTAGCAGGTGCCCCGCCGTGGTGGTGGCTGAGTTACTCGGCTGCTGATTCGCAGCACGGCCGGGCTAGACTGCGCGCTCCCTTCTCGAAAGAAGCGCGCGCAGGCGCAGTCTAGCCCGGCCGTACCCCGGATCGAACCCCGGCGGAGGTGGCTGCATTTCCGATGGAGGCGGAAATGTTGTAGGCCCGTGTGCTCAGATTTGGGTGCACGTTAAAGAACCCTAGGTGGTCGAAATTCCCGGAGCCCTTCACTTCGACGTCTCTCATAATCATATGGTGGTTTTGGGACGTTAAACCCCACATATCAATCGAAGCACGCAGGTACGCGGTCATTTTTTTAACTTTCGCGCACTACTCTGGCCGCCACATCCGCCGGCCGGGAGATCCTATGTCAGAAGTCCACGCTAAATTCATATTTCATTGATTCTCGTGAAATCACTGCCAGCAGTTGTTTTCTTAGAAGTGGATATGTATTTCGGAATGGGGTAGCTTGCTGGCATGGGGTACCTTACTGAAATGGGGTAACTTATTGGTATGCTTAGCGAGAGAAACAGTATTTGACTTCAGCGTGATCAGGTGGCATACAAATACAGTCAAGGGTATGAGTTTTTCGAGGTGCATACAAACTAGCCTTGATATGAATAAATGTTTATCTTTCTTCGAGGTGCGCTGCTGTCACGTGGAACTCCCTTTAGCTGTAAGCCGTGCAATATATTCCGCTCATTTATGCAGGAAGATCAAGTGTAAAATCGTGCTTCCCAGTGCCACGGTAGCCTGCAACATCAGCTTCGAGCACAAATATTTTGCTAAATATATTCCCGCTAGCCTCTGCAGATGCTACCGAAATGCTTACGAGTTAAATGTATAATGATGTTCCGAGAGCAAGCGTTGAGCCCATTTAAAATATTTCCTCTTACATTGTATAGGCCTAGTTTTCTGTGACTCTAACCTCTTTCAGTTATCAGTGAAAATACAATGCTCACGTTATCCTTTTTTTTTTAATTATCCGTTGCTTCATCTTGCCCCGAAGCAGCCGTCATCCGCTTTCGCTTTCTCTCTATACAACTAAAGCGTGACTGAGGACATAAGTGCATGCTGAGGAGGTCGTAATAATGACCTCACCGTAGATATATCTACCACGTGACCCTGAGCACACGCTAATCGTTGACTCTACGCTTACGACCCGCACGCATTTAAGGGCACGCGGCTGCTCCTTCTGGGGCACGTTCGCGTCACCGAAGGCCTTTCCAGCCTCCAAGCGTCTAGACTCGTGCCGCTCCCGTACATTCCGCCTGGGAGCATATTGCCATTAACCCTGCAGGTAGCTGCTGCGACGCGCAAAGCCGAACGCGGGAGCACCGCTGGGAAGCCCTATTGCCTCGGGTACAGGCCATGTAGGATGGGGTAAACGTATTATCTCGTCCTCTGCTTAGTGCACCCAGTAATGCTAAGCGCGACTCTGCCAACGTCAAGAGACTGCGTTTACTGACGCGCCGATTGTTTGCGTCACAGCAGTGATATCAGTCCCTGTTTTCTCGTTCTTTAATCGATGCGCATAAATACGGCAAGGGCAGCGCACGCCGGGGCGTCGCTGGGTGCTGATCAAGGCTCTCTCGCAAGGGCGGCTGTGAAACGCCTCTCGATATCGGCAAAGGTGTAACCTCGTCTCGTGTGCGCGTCCTTTTCCCAGGTGGCCTCTTCGAAGCGCTCGAGTACGGCAAGTCGTTCCCCTTCCAGATTGTCCTCAACGTGTTTCCGGCCGTCGAGACCTTCGTCGCCATGTCGTGAGTGTGCAAAAGGGGGAAAGGGCGCTCCCCATTTACATCAGGGCACGCTCTTGCCCACTTAATAATATTGAAGAATAAATGAAACACTCGGAATAAACAAATGCACTAATGAAATAATAACCATAAAAAATATATGTACCCTGCAAAGAGTATACACTTCATATACGTAAATATGTCAGTGTCTTGCAATCTGTAAATTTCAACTAGTTTTCATGCGGGCAAAAA
The DNA here is from genome assembly GCA_013436015.1 of Rhipicephalus annulatus. Lineage (NCBI taxonomy): Eukaryota > Metazoa > Arthropoda > Arachnida > Ixodida > Ixodidae > Rhipicephalus > Rhipicephalus annulatus. The sequence goes on along the minus strand of WOVY01001288.1, from coordinate 271,212 downwards.
GAAAACACTCGGTAATCAAAGCAAATTTTACATAATTTTACCGTGTTTACATTTCTAATTTTGTCTTTGCGCCTTCTATTTTCTCCACACAGTGGAATTTTGGTGGCATATAACAGCCTGCACAAGCTCGAAAAGCGACAAGGTTCATTCAACCCATTGAGCTATTTTCTCCATCGGTATCTTAGGTAAGTGTGCATAAAAAACAATTCAACAAATCTCGTAATTTTTCCGCTGTGAAACCCTCAAGCGTTATCGCAGCATTTTGTCCCCTATTTTGGCTGATAAAAAACAACTCGCTGGACTGCCTCACATAGAAGTATTCATCCCAAATTGTCGTCATTGCGTCGCAGCATCTACGTCATCGCTGTCACTGTTCTCGACAGGTATTAGTCATCAGCCGCCCCATAATATTGTAACAGATAGGGCAGTTTGAGTCTGGGGCATTTGTCGTGGCGATATAGTGGTTCTGTCGCTCGCTTGCTGACCCGACAGTCAGAGATTCAATGCTAGAGTCCCGTGCATTTAGGCCCACGTTAAAGGACCCCAGATGGGCAAAATAGTCAAACCCCTCCACTACGTCGTGCCTCATAATCATATCATGGATTTGGAAAAACTCTATAGTCGGATACAAGCCCACAGAGGCCCCACCGAGACAGCCGAAGCGTGATGGCCGATAACGTACGTTCTATAAAAAAAGAGTTCTGTCAATACACTCGGCAATGTTCTCCGCGGGCGTGGCCACGGGCCATTCTGTCTATGACGTTGGTCCTGAGTGCCACCTATTGGTGCAGGTTTGTGTTCATCCACCTTTGAAGAGGAACATGCCATGAAAATTTAAAGTTCGACTATATAGATATTACTATACGTACTTATCACGGTCGTTAATGAATCGGTTTTGCCAGGCTATCACAGACGTGAGGTCCTGCCCTCTAAAAAAAGATTACCTGGTGTCTTATCGAACGCGAAAATTGACCGCCATAGGCATCAACACGAGTGATGCAAAAACCACGACTGAGTGATGACGTCACCACATGGCGTCTCAATGAAGCCACAGGTTTGTCGCCAAAATGTTTTGCGTCCTTGTGACGTCACGACACGACGTCATCCTTCCGTCAAATGTGGGCTGATAAAGGAGGCCGTGTAAAACCACACTGGAATCAATACATCGACTCAGATGAAAACGATGGCTTCCAGTTGTCGAAAGCGAATGGATTTGTTCGGTGAGCTCTAATTTGCCACATAATTCTCCCATAGAAAGCTGCGCCTTCCATTGTCCTCCAAAGAGAGTATGTTTAACTTCAATAGTACCTTTAAAGGAACTTAGGCAGGTGACGAGAACTCAAAAAAAAGAGTAACGGGGCATGTTTATTTTCTTAGAGCGCATATTCATGCTGTCCTGAAGTCGCCTTTTGTCGCCGTCGTTGTCAACCGAGTTTTCGACATCGTTGTTAAATATTCATTCTACCTTGCCACCCTCGTTATCATTGTCGCGCTGACGTCATGGTGCCCCTGTCGTCTTCGCACCATTGCACTCGGAATGACATCGTCGGCGTGCCGCCGGGTGACGCCATCGACATTGCGGTATATAGTAATGAACATGTTCCATTGCATCGTCCTAGTCGGCATCGCTGTGCTGTCGTTGCGGTCACGCACACACCTGTTTACAATGCTCGCCACACACAGACACCTTGCGCTACTGGTGCCGAGCGAAGGAAACATCGGTGCGGAGTGGAGGAAACATCGGAGTCAAGATGGGTAAAATAGCTTATCGCGTTAATTATGTGCCCGGAAGTATGCATATTTGGCAAAGAATACTCCTCATTAGAAGCAAGGCATGCCTACTTTCGACAAAAATGTAAGTTGACGTAGAGGCTGTGGCTGACAAACGATGCGATTCGCTCATGTACACGTGCCACAAAGCGAGAAATAAAAAAACACAAGGTCAATTGCTACAAATCCAGTCCCTTTCACATATAATTATTCAATACACATTTCTTCCTTTTAGTTAACAGAGTAGTATCCTACAATATCCGTCAGTCTGAAACTACATTGTGTTTCAATACCTTGGCGGACGAATTACATTGTCCCTATTATGGACACTGCACATAGAAACCATATGCCATCATGCTTCACACATACGTCGCTATTTTCGGCACAACTTCAAAGCTGAATTTTCTGACATAAAGAAATGTGCCTATGTTACTATTCTTCACCTTGAACTGATGTTTTTCACCCTTCCTTTTTAGGAAGGGTGAAAAATCTCGGTGCTGACTGGGGAGCAATTCAAAATCACTCCGCCCGTTTTATTAAGCCGCGATGCCAGCGTCACTTCATCTAAGCAAACAATCGACCCATGTTGACTTGCGTCGTGCCTCACCACATCACGTGTGCGCCTTCGCTGGTCATTTTTTATTCTTTGCTCACATATTTTTTCCCGCCTTCCTTGTACTAATGTATTGTGTGTCTGGGTGCGTGTGATTGTTTGTTTGTTTCTCTCTCTGCAACCTCTTTTTATTTCTTTCCTCACACAATGATTAGAATTCGTATCACTGAGGTGAAACCAGATTCGAATACCCGGTAAACTTCCTGGCCTTCTTCAACTACCTCTCTCTTTTTACTATCAACAGCAGTCAGGTGACATCCTGTTCGGATCATTCCCGAATAATCTGCTCGTTTTAACCGCAGTCTCCTCCCTCGCACATATAAGTAGATGTACCTTAGTGATGAACATATCTCTGTTCCAGGTAGCTTACTGGCACTTTATGCCAGACGACTCTTGCTTGTGCTGACCGTGTAGCTCTTGATGAGAAACTAACCAATTACTTTACCTGAACGTAAGACGTTCAACTCACACTCTTCACGCTTCCGCTACGTAAACTATTTTCTACGCATACGCACTTTTGTTACCGAGTGTCATGAATCTACAATAAGTTTCACACTACTTATACGGAGCCAGGAAGGCCTAATTAACTGTGCATTATACATTTATTTTTTTTCACCGGCCGTTGCTTTTGTATAGCATCAACCGCTATGGCGGCAGGCATTTTGAAATCAGTAGAGACATCAATTACGACAGTAATTAAAGATATTAAGTTTTTTTAGTTAGTGATGACCATCAGTCGGCAACAATTGTGGAGCTCACTCAGACACTCATGAAATATATTTTGCGCTTAGGACTCACTCGGACTCACATTCACCAAAATTTTTCTTAGCCGGCCACACTCAGACTCACACTCGCGATAATGTCCTTCAAGCGGACTCACTTGGACTTATCCTCACGAAAATATTACTCACCAGCACTCACTCAGACTCAAACTAATGGCTCCATGTGAGTCTGAGCGAATCCCAGTGAGTCGACTCATCAGTGAGTTCACCGACCTATGGTGACGACAGAAGCGTTCGGGCCAAATGGGAAAACTAAAGCCCGCTCTCAGATTTCCCAGAGAAAGCTACTCACCATTGCTAGCGAATAATAAAATCAAACTAGTTTTGCTGGCGGAACCGATACAGAAGTTTGGAAGGCGCTGTCCCTGTGGACACATGTGCTTCAATGTCAGCGCTGAAGCACATGGGTGCGGTGCTTCAGGTATTCACCGGATAGCCATCTTAATGCTACAGTTTCTGCCGCACAAGCGCGTGAAAGAACTCGCTAAGCTTTGAAACACTTCTAGAGGCAATCTATTTATCGCGTATTGTGCTCGCTCCGTGAATCTATAGCTCCAGTACCAACACGCCACAGCGTACCTTCCATTTTTCTCCGGCTCCGTCTGTGCACCAGCAAAATAAATCTGTTCACCTACATACGAGGCTCCGATAGCATACTGCTATGTACACTCTGTAAAATCTGTGGTTTCATTAAGTTATTTCCAATATATATTACGTAAATGTGACGTGAAGCAGCTTAAAAATTTTCTAGTTTACTTAACATTGCGAATCAATTGCAGCGTGAGCAATCAATTGAACTTCTACTGAGTGTAAAATCTGTGTTGTTTTCAATAAAGCTTTTTTGATAGCGTTATATATTGGGTATTTGTTTTGTACGTCTTTATATGTACCCTTATATGGATTCTTAGCATAGCAAAGGATTTTACACCTATTACACCTCTACGATTTCACCCTAATTGCACAATTATCTGGTGTTCGCGATTTCTGGAGCCCTCCACTACGGCATCTCTCGTAATCATATGCTGGTTTTGGGACGTTAAACCCCACAAATCAATCTATCAATCTTATTGCGCAGTTTTCGAGGGGATTGTGAAGCGCATATTGTGACAATTCGAGGACAAAACGGGAGAGAGTGCCACGCTTGGTTTCGCGCAGCGGCCTTTTAAACAACGCTCGTGGTGCGCTAGCGACCGTGGCGTCGATTCATTCGCTCGGCGGAGCCGTCACCTTGGCCGCCATTAGGGAGTCGATGGAAGCGAACACGAACGCTGCACAGCCACGCGTGACTTGGCGTGCGTTGTGAGGAAAAGAAACTACGGAGCAAACGAGTGCGCGCGCAGCAGAAATTGATTTGAAGGCAATATCGAATGTTTGAATATGTCAGACATGAAACGCCACGGGCTCAACACGCAAATTGCCGCGCCCGTCCACTTTAGTCCTGAATCTGTTGCACATCTTTCATTTCTTGTTCTACGATTTCCATACTGCCACCTCTGCTTTCACTTCACGAAAATCGTACGTTCAAAGAAGTGCGAACGAGAGAAGTGCGAACTCTTTAATGAAAGGCAGAGAACTAAGCGGGCGTATACAAATCACTGACCTTACTATACTCTTTGTGGGGAAAGGAAAGAGATTAAAGCGCGAAAAAAAAATGAAGTGAAAAATACAAAAATGTAAAAAAGAAATAAGAAGCAGTCTGTAAACGGCTGGCCAAGTAAAATTATGCGAGACATTGTTGACACGTTGGCGATGACCTTCAAGCATCAGTATCACCTGCATGAATTCTTAGTAGTTACATAGAACGCTATATCGCTGGCTACCGCTAAGCGGTCGTACGAGGTGCAGGGTTACACTCACGTGTATTACCACAGGATAGCATACATCAGTATCTGTCCTAGTACCAGAGTCCTTCAAGGCTCTGCTAGTACTTAGGATTTTCCTCTGCCCTCTTTTTTCGTGCTGCTTTCACTTCATTCGCAAAGGTTTATTACCTTCTTTTATGACTGGTTAACATTTCTTAATTTCCTGCGTGTGTCGCTACTATGAGAACCCCTCACTGCGTCGTCGTCCTCGTTGTTGTTGTTGTTGTTGTTGTTGTTGTTGTTGTTGTTGTTGTTGTTGTTCAATTGCACACTGCACATTGTTATTAAATACATTTTTTTTGTTCACACTCAGGTTAACACCGGCGTTCATACTAGTGTCTCTTCTCATGATTTTGCTGCCACTGACCGGAAGCGGACCAGTCTGGAACGAAACACTGCAGCCATTCGCAAAAGCTTGTGAAAAAAGATGGTGGACGAATATTCTCTACATTGGTTCTTGGTACCACAGAGAGGACATGGTAAGATTTCAGACCATTGTCTATAATATCTCTCTATCTGTTTTTTTTTTTTCACAAGACGATTTAATAGGTAAAAACGTTTGTTTTTTTTTTTCAGTTCTAAAAGGCTAATCACTGCCAGTATTCTTCCTAACCTACACGTCCGATGAGCACCACGTACTTTAGATGGGCGAGCACGTTCTAAGAAATAACTGGAAAACAAAACATAAACAAAAACTTTGCATATATAATTGCGTACTGCACAGCCGTTTATGGATGTCCTCAATTATAACACATGGGCAGCATCACTGGGCCGTTTAATGTCTGCAGACTTGTCCAGTTTATATGTGCGAGCCAATAATGAAGTGTCTTACCTCTTTTAAACATGTCAGTTGATAACATAGTGCTGCACATAAGCTGACAGGCATGCTTGTTTTGGGTTAATTGCAGTGCTTGCCTCATGGATGGTACCTCTCGTGCGACATGCATTACTACATCATTGCTCCTGTCATATTCATGTTGATGTACAGGTAAGTTGGTACAGCGGTTCTAAACATACTTGTACGGTCTCGTAGCCTTAACATCGAATAAGCTGCGTAATGTGGTAATTTAATGGCGCCCACGAATATTGAAGCAGTTGAAAGTTCTTTTTGCGTTAGTTGTTAGAGGTATACCGCAATGATAGCAAAATGAAAAAAATTGGACCATCTCCAACTAAAGGAAACTATGTGTAAATGTGAAGCAGCGGGTGCTAACGCTTACACTGGCGGCGGCGTTGACGCTGGCGCTAATAAAATTGAAAGATAAGTAAAGACGCCCTTGACTGAATTCGAAACGCGCGATCCACTGCCTACATATGCAGGGTGCATATGCGTATCAGCCGGGGGAACAAGAGAGGCGCGAGCCCCCCTCCCCCCCCCCTTGAAAAAAATTGGGGGCGGGGCTGAGACCCCCCCCCCCCCTTTTGACAGTGATCACTCTTGGCTGCACGCCGGGGAAACCAACAAGGCGAAGTTTTCCGTCACAACAGTTATCACTCAATTTCGTTCTTACGGGAGAATGAAAATGTTACGAGGCAATGTTACAACAGAGCGAAATTTTGCCAACATTGCCGCTGTGATGATTTTCCTTCTATAGGCTTTTGGCGGTTCGGGTCGCCTGTACGACGCTTTCGCGTCTTGTTTTGTAGTATTGCAGAGCAGGCGAGCGCTGAACAGGGACCCTTACGAGTCGGGCTCGTTAGTTTTCGCTTAACTTGGAATCTCTTTTACAGCACAAAATACATGTTGGCCAGCAAACAAGCACACACGTGCAGCGCTGCTTATTTCTCTCTCTTCCTTTTTTCTCTCAGCAAGTATGAGCTCATAGCGATGTATACGGGCACAAACCACAAAACACCATTCTGCTGAAAGTGGAAATATTTTATTAAGCTCGCAATGCATCTCGCCAGCTGCTATATGTAGCCGCTGCTTAAGTGATTGGCAGCTAGCCTACTTAAATTACATTTAGAAGGAGATGCTATCGGCTTCGTGTTGTCATGTAACAAGCAGGCGATTTCGTGGCACACAGAAAATTTCAAATGCCGAAGAGCCAATCGCAAACAGTATGCCGTATTGAAAATAGATCATTCTCTTATTTTTTACGTGGTCGTGCATAAGTGGTCATTACACGATGGATCTCCTTTGCGTCATTTGATGCCTCGCGTAACAAGGTGGTGCTGTGTGCATGACAACGACTCTTTACACCAATCATATGCAGCTAACGACCATTTCAAAAGCAAGCAATGAGGGATAGTTTAACGTTATAATCAGCCACATTTTGTGCTCTCAATGGACTATTTTGTTTCGACCGTTTTTATTGGTGTATTTATGGAGGTGCCTGGGGAGCCCATTAACGAACATTAACACAAATACAATGAGTGTAAACAATGTACTACGCCCCTAACACCACAAATTATACATTATAACGGAAAATGTTGAGAAGTTCATAATAAGTTAATAACAGTTATATAACAATAACAATATTATTAATAATTGAACGCTTCAAAAAGTGTTCAGACTATTAGAAAATAAGGCAAATTGCAATACACACACGCCTGAGTATATCCGAGAAAGTGTGATACTTATTATGAAAAAAAATATAACAGCAATCTTTCGTTGGAAAAACGTGGTTGATCCTTCCGTCATAGAAATCGGCATATAACACGAATGTAAAACGCGCCTTTAGAAGGGTAATTAACTGTTCACTGTAGGTTGATAACACAGGGTTTGCTGAGTGTATGCTACGGCATTTGGCAGCTATAGCCCCATTCAACGTGAATGTATCTTCGTTGACGCTAGGTACGTCTCCATCCTGATGACTAACATTTAATATAAATTTATTTTAAACTATTGTCGTATCTGTAGATATTAACCGCCAACACATAATCAGAGAAAAAAGGCGTGATAGCAAGATGAGCGATATATATATATATATATATATATATATATATATATATATATATGTGTGTGTGTGTGTGTGTGTGTGTGTGTGTGTGTGTGTGTGTGTGTGTGTGTGTGTGTGTGTGTGTGTGTGTGTGTGTGTGTGTGTGTGTGTGTGTGTGTGTGCGTGTGTGTGTGCGTGTGTGTGCGTGTGTGTGTGTGTGTGTGTGTGTGTGTATCGGCTGACGAGTGAGATAAGTTTGCGCCCCCACTAGCGAAGGAGTTTGTAAAATGAACAGTCGATTTTTTACTAGCAGACGGCCTTGCGAGGCGAGAGAAGGGGAGAAGAGGAACAGTGTTGCGGGTGTCACACGCGGTTAGCGCCGACAGGCTAGGAAGAGAGTGACGCCAACGCGCGTGCACTGTGAGGGACGGCGTGACCTTACTGGCACCACCCCAACACCTGCGGCCAGGGGAGCATGGTTCGGACAGAGAGACGGCGTTACACAAGATAGTCAACGAGCTGCTTCGAATCTAAAAAAAGTAAATAAAGTTGACGCCCGAGATGCGCTCGATACCCGAGTTGCGCTTGAGGTAGGCCGAAAGAACGCATGTCTGGGGTTCACCAAGAAAGTGCAGTGGGCAATTCCTGAGGCAGCGCAACGGCATGCCGTACAGCGTTTTCGTTGTCAATAGTCTTCGTTACTTATCGTAAGCTATAGATGAACAAACTACAGGAATGCAACTGCACGCGTAAAACATTACTAAGACCAGTCATTCCACACGTAGGAACCGTTTGGGACTCTTAAGCGAAATACACTGTGCGAACACTTCAGCGAAAGCGGAGAAAGAATCATTTATCGATATACAACACGTAAAAGTCCACTGGAAGATATCATTTACATCCCTGTAACAGATGACCCGTATAGAGAGTTTGGAAGCGAGGAGGCATTGTGACAGAATAATTCTTTTTATTTGTTTGTTTGTTTATTTGTCTGTTTGTTTGTTTGTTTGTTTGTTTGTTTGTTTGTTTGTTTGCTTGTTTGTTTGTTTGTTTGTTTGTTTGTTTGTTTGTTTGTTTGTTTGTTTGTTTGTTTGTTTGTTTGGCAAACCAGCAAAAAGTGAATGCGTTTAAACTGTACAGCGACAAAACACATCGCTGTAGAGTACAATGTTCCGTCTCAAACGTGGCTTTTACCACGCGTTAAGTGCATTTCGTAATTCCCTTCAGTGACACACTTAGAGAACGGCCATTCATGCTTCTTCTTGCAGCCTTTCGGCTGTTGAGCATGACTTGCAGTTATGTTAGGGACTGCGAAATTATTGCGTGATCAGGTTCGCCGTGCCGCAGAGTTGTATAAACAGAATGACATCTACAGTGTTGTTGTTTTTTTTTCTTGTAGGAGGCCTTCTGCGAGCTTCGCACTTCTGGCCATTCTGGGAGTTTCGTCTGTCATAGCTGTTGGTGTTCTCACGTACATGTGGGAGTTTCCACCCATCCCCATGTTTGTGGACCCTGATCCAGAGTGAGTTGGCGCTGATGCCAGCCTTAGCTGATAGTCTCACCTAGTTTATGCTCAAATACGCGGACGAAAATTTGTTGTGGGGTTACCTGTCTGGCAAGTTCGCCAACCTTGTATATAAAGCCAGCTTGAAATGGCAAAAAAAAAGGAAAGTATTGCCACCTTATGCTAAAAGATAACTTGCCGTGGAAAGTTATCTTTTCACCCACTTTTCTTCTATTTACATTATAATTTGGTATAATATCTTTCCCTATACTTTCCTTGGCATTATTATCTGTTAGATCTCATTAATATTGTTTAAAAACACGAAAAAACGAGCCCTTAAGTATACACTTCATTCCTTAATCATTAACGAGGGTCTCGTACTGACAGACTTAGTGCCTTTGGGTTGTATACGAGGTACTATTGGTCAGCTGCCCACTCGTAACAAGTTCACGTGCTACGTGACGCCAAACAGGCTCAAAAAAGTGTGCCACACTCGGCGCCATGGCTACTGGTGGCGCTGACTGACACTCCCACGTTAAAATTTACATATAAACCCAATAAAGTGGCTGGGGGGATAGCCACCGTGTTAGCTCAGTAGTAGAGCATCGAACGCGTCATTCGAAGGTCGCAGGTGCGGATCCTGCCCACGACAAGTTATCTTTTCACCCACTTTTCTTCATATTTACATTACAATTTGGTCTAATATCTTCCCCTATACTTTCCTTGGCATTATTGTCTGTTAGATGTCAGTATATATATATATATATATATATATATATATATATATATATATATATATATATATATATATATATATATATATATATATATATATATATATATATCCTTCTACGACATTTATCTTTCCTCAATGGCCGTTTCTATAATGGTATCGATGCCAAAATTGGTATGGCATAACCTGTCTGTATATATGACGAGTATAAATTACTAGCCGTAACATAAAATTGATAGCTTGTATTTCATGAATGTCATGATTTACATTTCATGGTCTTGCTTCTTTTGCGGTGGTTTCGTTCACATGACATATATTGCAATACTACTCTTGTGTGACATGACTGCTTGGTGTACAAAAGTAACAAGCCCTAACCTGTAAATTATGAAATGCATGTCATGTAATTCATCAGCATATGCACCACGTTCATGGTGCACTCGTGGTCGTTTTGCTAGCTTCAAGTATATATCAAATTCAGTATTACTTGACGCGAACAGACGACGAAGGTAAATGACACGTCCAAACATTCGCTAAGTTCGCTAAGAAATACTTCGCGTTTAAGAAACTAAGTGCGGATGTACAGACGGGTCCACTGTTAAAGGGAGCACCTGCGTGAGCACCATGTTTATATTTCGCGATCTTACGGAATCATTGCGGCTTAGATATCTATAGGACTACTGGAGGCTAAAATTTCCGACTCCTCTTGATAGAATATTGACTTCCATGAAGATTGTTTCTTAATCCAGTTGCTCTTAGAGGGCCAGGAATATTGATGGTGTGCATTCGAGTGTTCCCTTTAACAGTGGACCATACTGTACATACTCGTTCTACGCAATTCAGCGACTGAACTGTGCGTCGAATGACCTACCTCCCCTTTCACTCATTTACTTTATTGTATAACTTTTCTCAACAGTCACTTCAATGAGTACATGAGCTTCATCGGATACCGGCCGTACACGCATCTCACATCCTTCTGCATCGGCATGGCCACAGGCTACTTCCTGTACAAGCACAAAACGCTGCATATCAACAGGGTAAGTGCAGTGATGTCAAGGAACAGCAATTAGAGAGAGAATCGACAACAAAATTCTCCCGCGTATAACTTAAATCAAGGCTTGAAAAATAAAAGGCGCGTCAGGAGCGAATTGAAGCCCAACGCACACTATTCACCCTGTTGACTACAGCCACTCAGGCAAATTTTTACATTCACCTAAACAAACTTATTCATTCTGTTTCATTACCAAACATTTCAATTGTCGAATGACTTTCCAAAGTATGGAAACACACCTGTAGAAGAGATTCAGAGACCACCGATGAATTGTTTCCTTGCACAATACTTGTCACATGGTCCTTTTTCTTGTATTGAGGCGCGCGGAAGCCACACGAAGGAGCGCTCGCCTTGCGCACTTGATTGTATTGTCTTGCTGTCAAATGGGTCATCGGTGTACAAGGAGACCTTCTTGAGATTCTAGCTAAAAAGAGTATATGCGACCCGATTCTTCGTCAGCGTCGAATTCTCTACATGTTATAGGCCACCTGCAGTATGCATATACTTACACACAATTAAATTTGGAGGTATTGGTCATTGCAACCAACCAATGTAACGTGCACTTACCAACTGCAGGTCACACGTCTGCTGGGCTGGTTAGCAGCAGCCCTGGTGAACATGACAGTGGTTTCGGAGTGTACAACTGGAATGCGTACGAGGCCCCATCGCTCTCTGTGGCAGTGGCCTACGCTGCGCTCAGCCGCACTGCCTGGACGCTCGGCATTGCCTGGATGGTGGTAGCCTGTGCCACCGGCAACGGAGGTATACACAGTCCAGCCCTCTAGCAGCAGCACGACTGAAGCATGTTATATGATTGTCCTGTATGCAGCGCTATTTTCATGCTTCGGGTGTCTTCAGTCACGCTGTCCTCAGAAAGCTCAACTTTCGTGTCGTTCTCTGACACACACAATCAATTATTACATACAATGTTCATGCCAAAGCGTTGGTCTTACTGAGACGATAGAGGCTGACGAAACTGTTCACAGACAACGCGTTTCCAGAGGTCAGTCACATTCACCAAAGTGGCCGACTTTGAGCCCCCCCCCCCCTCTCTCCTCCAAAGTTCACTGGGGAGGGCCGCCACCCGCACTGCCCACAAAGCCTGTGCATATGCTTGTACTTTTCCATTCCAATTGGCAGTACTGACTGTAACGTTAGTGTGATTTTGCTGATAATATCACAGAGAAAAATTTGAAGATAACTTACGAACCTCGCCTTCTGCTTTTCTCTTTCGACGAGCGCAAAGAAAGAGTACATCTCTGCACCAGTGTGAGTTACATCACTTTCAAGAAAGGCACATGACCTACTTTCGCGCCCTATTTTGACGCAGGTTTCATTAACAAGGTGCTGTCGTGGCGGGCCTTCGTGCCTCTGAGTCGGCTTACCTATCTCGTGTACCTGGTGCACCCACTGCTCATACTGTGGCACACAGCCTACCTCAAAAAGCCCTTCTACATCACGCAGTTCTTCGTGGTAAGTGTTCAACAAGTGTGTTACCGGGCAGAGGGGTAGAACAGCTAACTTGCACAGATGAAATGCACAGGTAATGTCACGTTTGAGTGTGACCATGATACGCTTTTAATCCTGCAGTAACGCATGGAATAACGATACTGGAATAACGCATGAGCAGATAAGCCAGTTTACATGAACTGTCAGCTCACGTCATTTTCCAGAATAGCCTAATGCATATTCCATGTGTTGCCGAACAGCAAGCCTGTAAAGAGAAGCGTATTCGTTCTTGCGGGCAGCCGAGGAGGTAGCTTAAAGTATAGAAAAAGGGAAAAACAATAAAATGTTAACTGAGGGTCACTTGTCTGCCCTTGCTGGTTTTCACAAAACACATTTTCATCATTGGGGCAATGCTTGGTACACATCATACTTTTTTCGAAAACCCATGTCGCATTTCATTCTTGAGAAAACATGTTTAGAGGTGTTTAGTGCTGGTGGTTTGGCACTGCCCAGCGACAAAAGTCGAAATAGTGATTTCATTCGGGATCCCCCAGACACATGAACAGCGAATGAAGCGTGTTGCCCGTCACATGACTGTGGTGACATTTATGTGGTGCCGAGGCGACGTACGCGGTGAACAGTGCGATCGCCTTCATCAGGTAGTCCTGCATCTGCTCCGTGCGTGTCGGCATACATATATATTATTTTTAAATTTTCATTGCTCCCGGACCCACATATCTCTGTGCAGCTGGAAAAAGGTAACATCTTTGTCATAAGCACCTTCGCCATATACCGTCGTAAGACCTGTGTCAGAAATTCCGGTGCCACACTGTGCACTTCAGGACCTTTCTGTAGTTTCAAAGCTGTGGGGGTCCAGCGTTCTCTTTGAAAAAGCTCAAAGCGCATTGAATACAACGCGGCTTTAGCTGCACGACGACGCACTGATAACAAGTCACTGTCCTCGGATTTGGAGCTTATTGCAGTCGGAAAGATCTGTTGTGGATATGTCAAAAAGCGCAAGGGACATCTGTTGTCAATATAAAGCACGTGAAGGCACTGCTCTAAATAAAACTCAGTTTAACAGTGCGCGAATGCCGACAATGACCACATGAAATAGCTTGGACTACAATATAAGTTCATGACATATGTGGAACACACATATCTGTTCTCGAAATCGTGCTCTATCGATATGTTCCATGGAAACGCTTGAGCATATATATATAGTGACGCACATGCCCACTTAGACAAAGAGTGAAACAAGTGCAACTTGCGATCTTTTCGTTTGCAGGGCTACGTCTACCTGGGCCACTTGTTCTCGGCCTACTGTCTATCCTTCTCGCTGAGTTTGACCTTCGAGTCGCCTTTCATTTTGCTCGAGAGGATACTGCTGGGCAAGTCAGCACGCCAGATGGGCTATCATCCCGAGAAAACAGATAAGATCTCTACGCAAGACTTTTCCAAGAGCCCGGACTCGCTCCCCACCAAGACGTTAGAGAACGGCTCCAGCACTTGCGGTGTCTAAGTGCGGCGATATATGGTTGTGCGTGCGTGCATCTTTCATTCATTGTCTTCGTTCGCGAAGAAGCCGTGCATCCTCCACGCCTCCCATGTGCTTGCTCAATGGAAGTCCGAACTGCCCTCAAGTGATGCAGGGCTGAGAACTTCTCCTTGTGGATGCTCTTTTTTTTGCTGTTCTTTAAAAAAACTATGCAGGGTGTGTGCGTGCCTTTATTTTTTTACAAGTTTCTTTTTTTGTTGTTGTTGTTCATTCTATATAGTTGTGTGAGTTTTCGCCTGAGGAACCAGAAAAGTGATGGTCACTTGCGTAACCTGCAAGGTGCGAGTCGTCGTATAAACTTATGAAGACGTTTCGTGTTGATTCAATGCGCAAAAAATGCCGCAGCACAATTATGAATTTTCCCGCGTATCGCCGCCGAGTACTGTAATGATTGTGTAACCTAACTTTGAACGTAATAACGGACACACAACACAAAATCACAGCATTCAGTAACCGTACAGAGAACACTGCCGCCATCTTCCCATGCAAAACTGTGGTAGCCAGGAGCACGGCTTTACATACCTACTTTACAAAGGAAGCTGCGCCCACTTTCATGACTTCTATTTTCGCTCCCCGTAGTCACAAGGAAGCTCCTCATTCTACGTTTGCGTGAAGCGTGAAGTGAAGTGTTGCTTTCGTCAAATGCATAGAAATACAGCTTTTTTCGAATATACTATATATATATATATATATATATATATATAGAGAGAGAGAGAGAGAGAGAGAGAGAGTAAGGGGACATAATTCGTATACAGAAAATGCCTGCATGTCCTGTTATCGGTTGATGGATGGTAACAATGAATCCTGGATGTTGAGTGGCCATGCAGTAAGGTAATGTAGCACGAAATCCTTTAAAATAAAGATGAAAACTAGAAATTAAAGCTAGTGAACCCCGAAGACAGCTCAGACGTCCCCCAGTGCCCCTTTGGATTTGTGGTATAGATCACTGCACAGCGCTTTAGCACTGCAGCAAAGCTAACTTTGTGGCTTCTGCTAATGTATTTCTGGACAAGCAATTTGACAAAAAAGCTGGCACTTGAATGAGTTTCAGCGTCCAAAAAGTAAGATGTTTTAATACATTACGTGTATAGGGCTTGTAGCAGCCCTGTGAAGGTGTCCGAATTTTCAAGCACGTCCGGAAAATCGGCAGCCTTTTCATTCTTGTCACCGATTTTTGTAGACCTATCCTGTCCGATATTATGGTTTTCTCACAACAGCCAACCATTTTTCACGGCACTTCACTATTGTTATAGGTGGGGGGGTCAACTATACACACGCACACACACACACACGCACACACACACACACACACACACACACACATATATATATATATATATATATATATATATATATAGGGAGAGAGAGAGAGAGAGAGTTGGTGGCTTGAGCATTCGTTATACGATCCCCACTTCAATTACTTGAAACTAATGCTAAGCGTACAATTTTACATATTACTGAATACTCAGTTTAACTCAATGTCACGTTGAATTGTGTCCCTTCCCTTGTCATTACAATGCAGAGTTTTAACATAGTAAAGACACCAACGCAGTAGCATACCGAAAGTCGCAGATGCAATCAGCAGTGCCAGCGGCAACTTCCACGCTGACCCTTTGACAACGCAGTCCCATTCTACGCTTGTTTGAACGCATCGACAGCTGCATTTTCATAATGAAGGGATCTTTTTGATTTCCTATCGGAAGGGACGGGCAACAAGCGCCCCAACATATGCCACTATAGCGCTGGTGTTCACGCGTACACCCTTTGGGGTTTCCGAGAGCGCTTACGCTACAGTTCTCCACCATTTTAGAGCTCTGTAATACTTTTGTACATAGACGCCCTCTCGTACATGAACCAAGCAGTGCATATGTTGCAGATATCTTTGTAAACAATAAATAATTATTATGTGATCGACACATATTAGTCAGAGTGTTGTGTGAAAGGATGCATGTAGCTTACCAGATTTTCTTCCGATGAATTGTGCCTTCATATTGTTCCGCCACCATACATTGATGCCAATTGAATGAATGATGCTACTACATAATACAAAACTGTAGCTTGAAATTGTACAAGTGACGCAGATGATATAGTTTTTTAGACAACACAAGTTTTTCACATAAAAATGCTGTAACAGCATATGTTGTCTTCGCATACCAACTCTATATACGTCTTAGCGGAAATAACTTGCCGCGGTGAGCTTTGCCAAGAAGACACTCGTTTACAGAATATCGTAACTTTTTTAACATCAACTTTGGCGCAGTCATTTATGTGGGAAAGCTGTAGGGCACCACGATGATATATTCTTTTTCATATAAATAAAAATCTCATCACATCATCATTTTTTCTACCCTACAAGGTCATACTACAAAAGGGGTGGGATTGCGCTCTAGCCATGAGCGATCACTCAAAAAAATCTCTGAAAACGAAACTGCGGGTAAATGAGGCGCCTCGCATCAGGATCGCACCAAGAAGAAGTTACACCATCTCCCGCTAAAGGGAACCATGTGTAGATGTGAAGCAGTGGGCGCCAACGCTTACACTGGCGGCGGCGTTGACGCTGGCGCTAATCGTGGCGTTGCTCAATAGAGAATACCTGGGGAGGCGCAAAGCATGCAGTGATGGACCGCTGTTTCCTACGGGAACATGCCGATCGCTGTTAATGTGTAATGAGAGATATAAGACTCCGATTGGGCACAAAGACCCGCAGTCCACATTAAGTCCAAGCGCACGCTGAGAATTTTTATTGTTCAACAACGCACAGGAGACACCTCTGACCAACACTACATTGGAGCTTAAGATCCGGTGCCTATATGTACGGGGAGGCCAGCGAACGGTTGGGCCGCACGAGTGGTCGGGTTTTTTTGTTGTTTTTTTTCAGTCAAGAAACTTGCTAGCAGACACTGCCTGCGTGGGCGTTTCGAGGCAAGTGAGGGATTGTGGCAGCTTGGGCTAGTTGGTATGGCATGACGATAGTTATTGCGCGAGAACAAAACGACGACACAGAGACAAGTAAGACGTTGCGCAGGAGAGGGCATAGCGGGACTGGACGCCCATGCGCAAGAGGGAGTGTAAACGCCGCTGGGAGGAATGCCTAGAGGATAGAGAGGGGGAGCGAGCGTAGGTTTGCAGACACTGCCTGCGCCGGCGTTGCGAGGTGAGAGAGGGAAATGAAGTAGAGGAGAGAGAGAGGGACACGCATGCGCAGTGGAGCGTGGACGCCACCGGACCATGCTCGCTCATAAGTTGCTTCGTATAAATAGCAAGCCGTCTATACACAAGTGTGCTGCTTATCAAGGCGATAGCTTTACATGGCTAACGAGTCGGTGACGTGAACATCATAAGGAACTGGGTCAATCATGGTGGTTCTGCAACACCCGGTTAAGTGCAGAAGCCATTGTCCTTTCAGCTCTAATAGTGCCATTTGACATCATAAATAAAAATTTGCTAAAGCCTAAGCTAACAAAAAAGCCAGAACTGTTCATTTTCCCGAGCTAGCCAGAAGCAAAGCCTGCTGGTATCCAGATTATTATTACGGTCTGCTTTAATGCGATAATTTGTTTCGCAGAGCTTCCGGTGTCGGCGTTGTTGGTTGTGACCGGAAAAATCGGCGTTGTTCGTGAGCGAAAATTCGAGATAAATGCAAATATGTACAAAAACTGTTTGATTCGGTGGAAATCGAACCCAGAGCTTGAGCGTGACAAACTGGTATTTGACCATGGAGCCACACCAGTACTTCGTAAAAAAAACGGCTACAAGAATGTCATGTATTGGTTCGAGTATCCTTAGAGAATAATAGCATATTGCGAGGCAGAAACATAGAATAACACCAGGTGTCAAAGAAAAAAAAAAGCAGGGGGTTAATAAGATGCTCGGTATGGTATGGTATCCCTAACTGGGGTGGGGGAACATAGGACTTGAAAACATATGAATCGAAGAAAGAGTGGGTGGTTCAAAGCAATGTACGTTTTACCACACATTCTTATTGCTATATTTCATGCTGTATTGTGAACCCTGTACCCGGGACGTGTGTGCTTGTAAAGCATGAAAGTTACTTTCACTGTATTTCCAAGCAGAGGAAGCTATTATCACTGTATTCACAAGCAGACGCGTAGCTGTGTGGTAGAATGGCCACGCAAACGACCCCGGTTCGATCCCCACTTGGACCCAGAATATTTAAATGCTATGTATCTTATGGTTGAGCTTAATCGGGTGTGCGGCGTGGCCACCCTTGCTTCGCATGCGCGTCCCCTCCCCTTCCGCTGCCCTTCTACGCTCTCCCTCTCTCCCGTAGGCGTCCGTCCCTCTATCCCTAATTGGCTACACTCCCCCTCTCGTCTCGCAATGCTGACGCAGGCAAAGACCACTAGTCTACGCTCGCTCTTCTTTCTCTTCTAGGCATCCCTCCCTGCGGTGTTATAACGCCCATTGCGCATGCACGCCTGCTCCTCTTCTACTACGCTCCCCCTATCGCCTCGCAACGCCAACGCAGGCAGCGTTTGCTAGTCTACACTCGCTCCCCCTCTCTCTACTAGGCACTCCTCTCTGGGGCTTCTACACCGGATGGATGGATGGATGGATGGATGGATGGATATGGCTGTACCCTTTAGATCGGGTGGTGGCTAGCGCCACCAAGCCGTAATACTTAATGAACCAAAAACTATATTTTTTTCCTTAAAAAGTGAGTTTGAGGATTCGTACTTTGCAGTGAATAGTTTAATTTTCACTCGTGCCTTGACTTTAGCCACCAATCAGATAACCTCCTTCTAGTTAAGTCTACCCACTTAAAGTCTATTTTGCCCTCGCTGTCCCTAAATCCCAGTGCTTTGAAAAACTCTGCGCCATCATCCTGAACTATAGGGTGAAGCCCTTTACAGAACATTATCAAGTGTTCGGCAGTTTCTTCTTCCTCTCCACACGCACCGCATACTGTGTCTACCCCTTCGTATTTGGCCCGATATGTCTTGGTTCGCAATACTCCCGTTCTGGCCTCAAACAGTAGAGAACTACCCCGAGCATTATCTTAGATCCTTTCCTTGGCAATATCCTGCTTAAAAGTTCGATAGATATCTAGTGCGGACTTCTTGATCATGCCCATTGTCCACATGTCAGTCTCCGTTTCCTTTACTTTCTTCTTAACCGATAGTTCTTTTTGGTTTGGCCACCTGCTGTTTTCTGAGTATTTACCAGTCAACTTCCTGGTTAACTTCCTCCATTTTGTATCGACATTCTTCATGTACAAGTAGCTGAAAATCTTCCTAGCCCAACGCTCTTCCCCCATTTCTCTCAATCGCTTCTCAAGTTTTATCTTACTGCTAGCTTCCCTGCCCTCAAATGATGTCCATCCCATATCACCTTGTACTCCCTGATTTTGTGTATTCCCGTGAGCTCCTAAAGCAAGCCTACCTATTCCACGTTGCTTAATTTCTAATCTTGCTTGAACTTCTGATCTCATGCTCAAGACCGCATTGCCGAACGTCAGCCCAAGAACCATGACCCCTTTCCATATTCCTCTCCCAACATCACACCTATTGTAATTCCACAGTGCCCTATTTTTCATGACTGCTGCATTCCTGTTACCTTTAGTCGTCACGTATACTTCGTGTTCCCTCAGATACCTGGTCCCATTGCTTATCGATACGCCCAGATATTTGTATTTATCTGTTATCTCTAGCGTGACCTCCTGTATTCTAAGCTCACTACCTTCGTTGTCATTGAAAATTATGACTGCTGATTTTTTCTTACTGAATCTAAAATCTAACCTATCTCCCTCATTACCGCAGATGTCCATCAATCTCTGCAAATCTTCTTTGTTCTTGGCCATTAGCACTATATCATCTGCGTACATTAATGCTGGTAGTGCCTGATCAATAAGTTTTCCTTGTTTGACTAAAAATAGGTTGAAGCCCAGTCCACTTCCCTCTAATTTTGCCTCTAATCCTTGTAGGTACATCATGAATAATAAGGGTGACAGGGGACACCCCTGCCTAAACCCCCTAAAACCCGATATCAAGTGGGGTCGCCCCCTGGTGGCTACTGACCGAAGCGCACCTAGTGTGGATTGCTCCCTGCGTCTTCTGCTATCCACATAGGCTAGCACGTGCGCGTACGTCAAGCTCGTGCTCAAATGGTGGCTTGTCCCGCTCTATTAGCGCAAGAGTAATTGCTTGTACGTTTACTAGCGCTGTCTGCAGAAGCATTTTGCCTTACTCGCCTGTATATGTACCGCAATAAGATGAGGTCGAGCACTTGGCGAGAGTGATGTGTATCGTCATCGTAGCCTCTCTTCGCCATGATCATGTCGGCGTAGGTGCCGCTTTTTAGCTGAAGCCCATCGTGAAGTGCACTTGGCGCCGTCCCAAACATGAGGAATAATAAATATTGCGTGAATGCAGCGTTTTAGCTTATCAGGGATAAACTAAAGTTTTGCACTGTTGTTAGGTGTCTACTTAAAAAATTGTGGCGTTCTTGCTTATCGCTTATGCGACGAGCCTTAATTATGCTTGAGATAACCTTGTATTGTACGGTCCTAGTCCCATGACACTGCTGTATAGTAAATTCTGACACTTCGGTACTTCAATTGAATGACACGGAGCTGATTAAACTTGAGTTGCCGTGGGCAATTTTAGCATTGGGTGACATCTATACATCTATACAGATAGACCCGTGTTCTTATCAAACGTGAACGTTTGGCAGAAGTCTGCCTCGTTGGGATAGGAATGAGGTACTTAGTAAACTCCAGCAAAAAATTGTATTCAGAAAACTGACCCAAACTGACCCAACTAGCCCAAGTTTCCACTCTTGTGAGTTACATTTCTAGTACATCGGGCATCTATATCTCCTCTTTTACAAGCCCTTCTCTTCTCATCAGTTTACAGCGCTCTTTCTGTCTACCCTGTCCTTTTTCCTTTGTTCGCGCGCTGAAACATCTTGCAATATGACTACGCACCAACTAGCCCAAGTTTCCACTCTTGTGAGAAAACTGACGTTTCGAAGCCAGACCAAGCGCTGACTCAAGCGCTGTAATACAATTTTTGGTTGGAGTTTCCTAATTGCTTCACCTATGTTCTTAAATTTGAATTCGCTCAAAAGAGGCCATATTGTCAAAATTAATCCAGACGGCGTGTCTCACATATGTCGTATAATTTAAAGGAGAACGCCACCTTTTTTCACTTTATTTTGAGCATTTTTGTGGCGTTGTGCTAGATTTACGGAAGAGGTGGGCACACACTCGCTTGAAAAAAAAAAACCTTTGTTTCATCAAGTTATTGAGCCATTGCATCCCTGTGATGCAGATAATCAATATAAGAAAGCTGCTGGCCGAACTATTACCTTTTTATACTGTTATAGGAGTAAGAACAAGCGTACTTAAGCGCTCTAAGTCACGTAGCTTTCCTGAACAAACTTATCGACTGTCCTACGTTTATTTCATGAAGAAATTATTAAGACAAAAATACGGATGAGTGATTGCTGCATTTTTGGGTTCATCGCCCAAAAACATCGCATGTCTTCCTCTTTGGGGGGGGGGGGGTGAGGGTGTTGGTATTTATGACCAGTGTGTATGAAGAACGAAATCAGTCATGCTACAGCAGTGCATAGTAGACGGGACACAAGCTCAACACCTAAAATAAAAATACAAGGAACGTGACACACTGCAGTGCGAAAGCGCCGACAGTCGTCAAGCGCGAACATCCCTTTTAATGGCAGACTGCGTTTTTGTCACAAGTAACAGTAACGTTCGGTGAGCTTCGTGCACACGTTAAACAATGGACGGCATATATATTACCAGTAGGCAGCAGTCAACGCATTTTATTCGCCGACAATCCGCTCACAACGCTCAGAAAGCGCACCACCGGGCGCTTATCCACACTAGCACGGTGATGGTGCTGCCCTCTATGGCCCGATCTCTGGGCGAATAGTCCTAGAGCCTCGCCTTCCCTTCCACATATATACCAGCCGCTGTATATTGCCTTGAATGTCCGAAAATAGGAGAATATCGTCTGCATAAAATAGACCCGGAAGCTTCTGCTCTACCATCACGCCAGCCTGTTTGGGTGCCAAATAAACCTAGTGTTGCTACCTTCCAGCGCTTTTTCCATCCTCATCATGTGCAGCATTCATAACAGCGGGGACAAATGACATCCCTGTCTCAGCCTCTTGTTAATTTCAACGCTGTCATTGCTACTTATTCCTTTCCATTCTATGTAAACTGTATTTTCTCGGTATATTTCTCTCAAGAGCTGTATACAGTTGTCACCTATGCGCACTTCCTTCAATATGTCCCACAAAATTTCCTTATTAACGTTGTCATATGCCCCAGCGATGTGCAGATAAGCTACGTATAAGGGCCTGTTTTCTATTTTAGATATTTTTATACACTGAGTAAGAACAAACAGGTTATCGTCTAACCGCCTGTCGGTTCGAAATTTATTCTGAAGTTCTTCCAAAATATCATTTGGCTCTGCCTACGTTTCTATTTTTAATTTTACTGCCTGCATCGCCATCCTATATAGCATAGATGTAATGGTTAGCGGTCTATACGAGCGAATGTTAACCTTTTCTCCCTTGCCTTTAGAGATTAAATTCATTCTACTTTTCCGCCAAGCGTCTGGTATTTCCTTCTCCTGTAAGCAATTTTCTATAGATTTCAGCAGTGCTTCTTTAGTGCTTCTTCCTAGTTCGTGAATGAGGCGGACGGGAACCTCATCTAAGCCCGGAGTGGAGCGCTTAAAAATTTTTCCTTCGCTTTCTTCCGATTTAAATTCTCAAGTACACATCTTTCTCAGTAGCACTCGTTTTCATACTTTTATTCCCCGAGGAAGTCCCCTGGGCGACATTTTTAAACGAATCTGCTGTTACCTTTCATATATTGCCTAGTGTTTCGTGCCCTTACAATTTATTTGCTCCTTCATCTACCATATATGTTGTTGCATTGTGACAGACTTCCTATTAGCGCTTTTAGGTGGCTCCAAAATATTCTAGACGCGGCCTTCTTTTCACAAATCTGTCTTCCAGCGTTCACTTTCACCTTTAAGTTTTGCCTCGACCAATTCCTGCACAATGTTTTTTTTTCTCTCAATATAGTTCTCATATTTGGTTGACTTCATCCTGGGGCCGCTTCTCCCTTTTTGCCTGTCTGTGCTCCCGTGATGCCTCACGTCGCTTTTCGATCACTTCCCAGATTTCTCTGTTCCACCAACTTTTTGGCTTTCTCTTTCCTTTTTAAAAAGTAGTTTTCTTTTATTTTTCCATCTCCTTCATCATCATATGTAACAGCTTACTATACTCCCCGTTTTTGCCCGGTAGTTTTCCTATTTCGTCCTCGACTCTTGAGGCTATATTTGTTACTTTTGTTCCATTTAAATACGAGCTTCCAAACTTTGATTCTATATTCAGATTTTCAGTTTTATGTCCGATTGCTAATGTTATGCGTTTATGATCACTACCTAACCTTTTAATGCCTTCCTCATCTATTCTAATCTCTCTAAGTAAGTGTCACATATTCCCTGTGTCATAAAACAATAATTAACGCTCGATTGCCTGTGTCCAATGTCTCACGTGATCTGCCTCTCACACTTAGGCCAGCGTTAACTATCTCAAGAATATATGTTGATCGCAGAGACCTAGCAATAACCTGCCATTGGTGCCTGAATATCTGTCAAGGTCCTGTATGTGAGCATTTATGTCCCCTAGAAATATTATTGTGGCCCCATAACCGAATTCTTCAATATAGGCGCCTATGCATTCACTCTCTCCAAATTCTTTTCCATTCAGTTATTGCCCGTCCACAAGTAAGCTACACCTAGCTATATTTTCTTTCCCCCTGTTGTGCCCGAAACCCAGAAGTGCTCTGAACACGTTTGCTTGTCTGTCCCAATTGGCTTTGCTGTGGATTAGCATTTCAACACTCCCACCTTTCCTTTCTGATATGTTCCTGTTGCATCCTTCCCAAGTATAATTCTGAATCTGTGATGGCTCTTCCAAGTCTCTAAGGTGTGTTTCAGTAACCGCATAAACACCTATCTGTTCATTGTTTAACTTCTCTTCAATCTCTAACAATTTTGCCTTCTTTTCTGCCACCCTGCATAATTATGAAACTAATTTCAACACGCGCCTTCTCCCTTCCTTTACATTTTCTCTGGTTTTTTTTTCCTATAGCACCTATCAAAAAGTCGCCCTGGGTGTTTTCCTCATTACTAGCTATCCTGGACCCCGGATGGCCCGCGTGGCCCTCAAAAAAGCTACTGCGCGTCCTGCAAGTCGCCCACCCACCTCATGGCCTAGCCTCCTACCGAAGTGAATTCTGTCAAGTTGAAAACCACTCTCCTATGCACCCTCCTATATACCACTGCACGTACTTGTAGGGAAATGGCGCGCATGTCATCGACCCCTTTCGCCAATGTGGTAGCTAGTCCTGCTGAGTCTTCATGCAAGTCATCGTTTAGTCGAACACCCACAATTATCACGAGGTTTCGTTCATTAGCTTTAGTTGTGAGTTTTGCGCTTGCTTGCCTCAACACTCCTTCCAGTTTATGCCCTGGTAACTCACCTATTAAAACCCTCTTGTCACCTCTTACTCTCTCTGATTGCTTTTGCGCATGTTTAGATTCGAGTTCCCGGCCATCATCGCGTGCTGTGACTTTTCTGCTAGTGCACCGCCCCTTGAGGTTACATGCGCTTGTGCAGCCAGCTGCTTTGTCTACTCCCACCCCCACAACTACATCGCGGAAGCTGGATCTTGTGACCATTGAATCGATTGAGCCTTTTTTTTCGAACACGTTTCCCCTTTCTTCTCCACTATTATTGGTGCCGGTGCCCTACTTTACCCGCCATCAGTTGCTCATTTGATCATATTCGCTGGTGTCTTCTCGGCTGACGTAGGCCTTTCTCCCAAGTATTTGTTGTGCAAGGGAGTTTAATAGCGACGCCAGGTAGTAGGCAGGCACCCGGTACGGACAGAAATGCTCGAGCAGTCCAGCGTCTACAGATCGTGCACACGCTCGCGCTTCGCAGTCAGAGATGATCGCACTAGTCAGAGCCTTGCTAATTCCACGCTACAATACCCCGGCGACGAAGATGAGCCATCCTGGCGACTCAAGGTGACGAGAGAACAGGAGGGTCGTAGCAGGGCTTGAGGCGACTGACGTGGACCGTCTCACGACCAAGGCGGCACTTGTCCGTGGATGGCTTGAGTGGTTCAATCACATAGGTGACAGAAAAAGGGTGCTGTATGACGCGGTAAGGGCCAGTATACTTAGGTGCAAACTTGAGAGTCAGTCCAGGAGAGTGGAAAGGAAGTCGGAGCCACACGAGAGAACCGACGGGGAAAGTGTCCTGAACAAGATCATGGTCGTGGCGATCTTTTGGGGGGGCTTGATTATCGGCTGTGAAGGACCGTGTGAGCTGACGACACTCTTCGGCATGTTCGGCCATTTCAGAAACTGGTCTGAACTCGGAGGCATCAGGATTGTATGGCAGAATTGTGTCGAGTGTGCTGCATGGGTCACGACCATATAAAAAAAAATGGAAAAAGCCTGTTGTTGTTTGGATCACCGTATTGTAAGCATACGTTACGAAAGGAAGAACAACGTCCCAATTGCAGTGGTCGGCATCAATATACATAGCGAGCATGTCTCCCAGGGTTCTATTGACATGTTCTGTAAGGCCGTTCGTTTGAGGGTGGTAGGTTGTTGATGTGCGGTGTACCGTGCGGCATGAATGTAAGAGCTGCTGCGGAACTTCTGACAAAAATACGCGGCCCCTGTCACTCAGGAGCTCCCGTGGTGCACCATGACGAAGAATAAACCGATGCAAGATGAAGGTTGCAACGTCACGAGCACCAGCCGAAGGTAGTGCTGCTGTTTCGGCGTACCTTGTGAGATGGTCGGCAGCTACAATCATCCATCGATTACCACCAACAGAGCACGGTAGCGGGCCATATAGGTCAATCCCAACACGGTCAAATGGGCGTGCAGTACATGGTAAAGGCTGCAGTTGACCGGGTGAATGAGGAAATGTCTTGAGCTGCTGACACAGGGAACGTGAGCGAATGTGTTTGCGTACAAACGTGTACATACCCCGCCAGTAGTAACGTTGGCGGATCCGCTCATACGCCTTTAGCGCACCGGCGTGTGCGTGTTGTGGTTCAGCATGAAAATATTCGCAGATGTCAGACTGCATATGGCTGGGTATGACTAGAAGCCATGTACGACCCACCGCTTCATAGTTGCGACGGTATAACAGGCCATCCCGTTTGGCGAAATGCGTTGCTTAACAGCGAAGAGCACGCTGGTAACCGGAAGTTGATGTGTCAGAAAGCATATCCAAGAGCGAGACAATCCAAGGGTCTTTCCGCTGTTCGGATGGCATGTCTGTGACGCTGACGGCAGAGAGGGGAAGGTCAAGGGCTGATATTTCCGTATCATCAGATTTCACGGGTGATCGTGAAAGCGCAACTGCGTCAGAGTGCTTTCACCCCGCTCGGTAGACGACGCGTATGTCGAATTCCTGAAGGCGTAGTGCCCAACGTCCGAGGCGACCAGAAGGATCTTTCAGTGAAGACAACGAACAGAGTGCGTGATGGTCAGTTACCATGTCAAAAGTTTGGCCGTACAAATAGGGGCGAAACTTGTTTAATGCCCACACAATCGCCAGTCACTCTTTTTCCGTAACAGAATAGTTGACTTCTGCCTTAGTGAGAGCGCGGCTGGCATAGGGGACCACATACTCCGTAAAACCTGGTTTGCGTTGCTCGAATACTGCACCAAGGCCGACACCACTTGCATCCGTGTGTACTTCGGTCGGCGAAGTAGGGTCGTAATGACGCAGTACGGGTGGTGAGGTAAGGAGTTGGCGCAGTGTTGCGAAGGATTCGTCACAGGCTGATCATCTGCAGGGCCAGCAAGGAGTTTGGTGAGCGGAGCGATGATGGCAGCAAAGTTCCGGACAAACCGACGAAAATAAGAGCACAGGCCCACAAAGCTCCGTAGTTCTTTAACTGTAGTCAGCTTAGGAAATTCGTCAACAGCACGAAGCTTGTCAGGGTCGGGAAGGATGCCGGCTTTCGAGACGACATGACCAAGTATGGTGAGTTGTTTAGCCCAGAAGTGACATTTTTTCAGGTTAAGCTGAAGCCTGGCGTTTGTAAGGCACTGTAGAATCTTACGCAGACGAGTGAGATGCGAAGTGAAATCGGGTGAAAAGACCACAACGTCATCAAGATAGCACAAGCGTATGTTCCATTTGAGACCGCGTAAAAGGCTGTCCATCATTCGCTCGAATGTGGCGGGCGCATCGCAGAGTCCAAATGGCATTACGGCGAATTCATGAAGACCATCTGGTGTGACGAACACCGTTTTTGAACGATCAGACTCAGCCATTGGGACCTGCCAATAACCTGAGTGAAGGTCAAGCCAGGAAAAGAATTCGGCACCTTGGAGACAATCGAGAGCATCGTCTATGCGGGGCAGAGGGTAAATATCTTTCCTCGTGATGTTGTTTAGGCGCCTGCAGTCTACGCAGAACCAGATCGAACCATCCTTTTTTTTTGATGAGTACAACTGGTGAAGAGAGAGGACTACAAGAAGGCTTGATGACTCCATGCTGTAGCATGTCATCTATTTGTTCTGCAATTACGCGACGCTCCACCAGGGACACACAATAGGGGCACTGGCGCAAAGGAGTACTCTCCCCAGTGTCAATTGTGTGCACAACTGTGTTCGTTCTTTCTATAGCACCGCTTGGGAAAAGTCAAACGAACGCCTGAATTCGTGCAACAGGGTAACAAGCTGCTCTCGTTGAGCCGGGGCGAGATGACTGTCAATAGAACGGTGAAATGCATCGGACGACACGCTGTTCGAGGCAAAGCGAGGAACCAATGCGTTCAGCTACATATTCGGCTTGGTGTCGAAGAAATTGGCAGGCACGATAGTACCTTCATCGATAAGCTGAATGTGGCCGAGCGTTTCATTGCGGTGCAAACTGAGGGGGCACGAGTTGGGATTGGAAATAAATGTTCCGGTAGTGTCTTGATCTTGACAAAGCGCAAGAATGGCGAATGGCAGCGATGTGTGGTGGCAACTGCCAAAGATGTCAGATGGTGTGAATAGGCCGGTAACGTCAGAAAGTGAAGCGCAGCAGGCAGGGACAAACTGGGCGCTGAAAGGAGGAAGGCCTATGTTCGTCGCGACGACGTTAGCCACACTAGATGCGGCCGCATCAACAGAAGGCGCATCACGAAACGGTAGCAGCTCCACTTCGGCCCCAGCGCAGTCCACGATGGCGTGATGACGTGATAATAAATCCCATCCTAGGATGACATCGTGGGAACATGAAGCCAACACGTCAAATTCAATTGTGTACAACACGTCTCGAATAACCACTTTCGCTGTACATGCCGCGATGGGCTCAATTCGTTGGGCGCTCGCAGTGCTAAGAGAAACCACGGGAGAGAGCATCGTCACTTTACGAAAAGAGCGGCAAAGTCTGATCAATCACAGATATCGCGGCACCGGTATCGATGAGTGCAAGTGTTCGTACACCTTCGACGATTACATCGATAAGATTAGCGGGAGACAGGCGATGACTTAAACGATTAGACGATGACGCAGCTCGTGCCTCAGGAGCTGCGGCAGTTAGTTTTCTGTCTCAATGGAAGTGG
The DNA here is from genome assembly GCA_013436015.1 of Rhipicephalus annulatus. Lineage (NCBI taxonomy): Eukaryota > Metazoa > Arthropoda > Arachnida > Ixodida > Ixodidae > Rhipicephalus > Rhipicephalus annulatus. The sequence continues at coordinate 242,355 of WOVY01001288.1, read as the reverse complement.
GTCGTCGACGCCTAGGCGATACAGAACGACGACTTGTTGAAGGGGAAGGCGAGCGGGAAGTAGAACGTCGAGAAGCGGAGGTTTGGTTGCCGGAAGCAGCTTGCACATCGCGTTCGTGAACTTCAGGTGGCACGTGAGGCTCGGGGTATGGAGGCCGAAACGAGTAGTCAGGGTATCTTGGTGCATTAACTGCGTTCCGGCATGCTGCTGTGTAGCTGGAAACGGCGTGGTGGAAGGTCGCACAGGTTGTGGCGTATACAATGGCAGACGAGACGGAGGCATTGCCGCGACGGCCGCATAAGTCAGTGGCGCGGCAACAGGTGTTGGTGGAGAGGCAGACGTAAGTAATGACAACGCCTCGGAGACCTGCTCCTGAATAGCCTGTCTGATTGTCGGCGTTAGGTGGTTCGTTGGTGCTTCGGTGGTCGGCAGATACGAGAGACACGAAAGCTGTCGTGCGACCTCTTCGCGTGCATATTCTTTTATCTGCTCCAGCAGGGTGCTGTCACCACCGACGGCCATGGCAGCGAGAGAGTCGTCTGCTGTCGTCGACCTCCGAACTGATGCACGTTGTTTGCGAATCTCTTCCAAGCTCTGGCACGAGGTCACAAGTTCGGATACGGTACTTGGGCCCTTTGCCAGCAACATTTGAAAGGCATCATCGTCTATTCCTTTCAAGATATGCCTGATCTTGTCTTGTTCGGTCATCTCAGGGTTAAAGCGGCGGCATAAATGGATAACATCTTCATTATAGCTAGTGAAGTTTTCGCCCTGCGTTTGGGCTCATCCGCGTAGGCGCTGTTCAGTACGCAGCTTGCACACTGTGGGGCAATCGAACACAGCTGCAAGGGTGGTCTTGAAAGTGGCCCAAGTGGTAAATTCAGTAAGGTGGTTTGTGAACCACAGGCTGGCGACGTCTTTGAGATTAAATGGGACAAACTCCAATATCGAGGGGTCGTCCCACTTGTTGGAGGTGCCCACCTTTTCGGCCATAGATATCGGCCATCATCACCGCCTGCTGCCCGTGCGTCGTGCTGCTCTTGCCTGGAAGGTGATAGGGAACGGGCCATCGTCTCGGCTGTCTCACGTCACAGACCAAAAAGAGCTAAGTGCTGTCGCAGCGCCACCGCTCAGCATAAAAAGGACTGCTCGCCCCTGACCCTCCGGGATATGCGGCCACGCAGCGCAGAAATCAAACGCCTTCCTGCTTTGTTATAGATATCGGCCATCATCACCGCCTGCTGCCCGTGCGTCGTGCTGCTCTTGCCTGGAAGGTGATAGGGAACGGGCCATCGTCTCGGCTGTCTGACGTCACAGACCAAGAAGAGCTAAGTGCTGTCGCAGCGCCACCGCTCAGCATAAAAAGGACTGCTCGCCCCTGACCCTCCGGGATATGCGGCCACGCAGAGCAGAAATCAAACGCCTTCCTGCTTTGTTATAGGTACGCACTTGAACCCTAGTTGTTTTTGTTTTATTATTTTTTCCCTTTTCTGTGGCTGCTGATTCCCCACTGTTGTATTTTGCCTTACACTCCTGGTCTCTTGTGTCATGGGGGTTGACATTGCAACCTACAGGGTTCGTATCGGAAGCTTTAGAAACTGCTGCAGAAAAAAGATAGCGGATGCTGAACGCCCTCATGCAGAGTCCCGCCTTCTGTGTGTCTTGTGCCCCAAACCCTCTCTAGCACTTTTAATCTGCCTAACGTTGCTTTTGCTCTGTGCTGGGGATATTGAAGCCAATCCAGGCCCCAGAGTAGATGATGTGTATGCTCTACTGAAAGAATGCATTGAAACTAACAAAAAGAATTTTGACGCCATTACACCAACCTTAAACAAAATTCAACGAGATGTTGCTGACATTAGGTCCCGAGTTTGCGCAGTTGAACAAAATCTACCTTTAGTACCTGAAATAGGCACGGGCGTCAAAGCAGTGAATGACACACTTGAGGAATTTAAAATGACTTTGTCGCGGACTAATGGTGACCTTGAAGGTGTTGTCGATGACTTAAATAATCGTCCACGAAGAAATAACTTGCTAATTAAAGGTTTAGTGGAAGAGGAGAAAGAGGATTATGAGGCTAGCGAAAAATTAGTCAGGGATTTCTGTTCCACGAAACTAAAAATAAACTTGCAACCCGGTGACATTGAACGGGCGCATCGAATTGGGCAGCCTCGTCCTGATTTTACGCGCTCACTGATAATAAAGTTCTTGAATTTCAATACGAAGGATTCCCTTCTTCGAAATGCACATAAACTCAAAAACACTGAACCTAAAGTCTGGCTCGAGGAAGATTTCTCCCCTAAAATACAGTTCGCAAGGAAAATGCTCCGCGATTTCGCTAAACAAAACAAAGAGAAGGATGAACGCTACAGCATACGGTATAACAAACTTAAGCTCAAAGGACACATATACCACTATGACGCGGTTTCCGCAAGAGTAGTTCAGGCAGACCCTCCGAAAATTCCCATCACGGATTGACAAGCTGTCCGATTCAAGCCTAGAAAAACAAAAGTTCAAAACCTATCTATTCTTCTCGCTAACTTGCGTAGCATTATAAATAAAGTTGACTTGTTGCTTTCAGTAGGTCACGCATGCTCCGCTGATATAATTCTAGGCACTGAAACATGGCTCCGTGAATACATACGCAATTGTGAACTATCACTTCCAGATTATTTCACGGTCTTTCGTAAAGATATAACTTTGTCTCGGAACGATGGCGTCTTAATAGCTGTAAGAAACTCTTATCAACCCTCCCTTGTTACTATTGATACCACTCTCGAGCTACTCTGCGTAAAAACCCAATTTGAAAGCTGCACTTGTGTTATCGGGGTCTGCTATCGGCCGCCTGACAGCAAACCAGATTTTGTTGATCGCCTAACCCATGTACTAGAATTAATTTTTAAGAAATTTCCTCAGTGTGTCTTACTGCTTGGCGGTGATTTCAATTACCCCTCCATTAACTGGGTCACACCATCATCGCTATCAATATCTGTCGGACTTGAAATATCTCGCTTCCTTCGTATCTTAAAACTATTTCACCTAACTCAAATGGTAACTACACCGACGCGCGGCCATCACATCCTCGACTTAATTTTTACAAACAATCCGACAAACGTTGTAGTCCAAGTCCTTGATTAAATTAGTGACCACGGAGTAGTACACTGTTCCCACCCTCTGCCTTTCCTTAACGAGAAAATAAAGCCTAAACGCATACTAAATTACAAAAAAGCAGATATTGAAAAAATTAATTGCATGTTAACCGAGTTTTTGTGCCCCGCCACGGTGGTCTAGTGGCTAAGGTACTCGGCTGCTGACCCACAGGTCGCGGGATCGAATCCCGGCTGTGGCGGCTGCATTTCCGATGGAGGCGGAAATGTTGTAGGCCCGTGTACTCAGATTTGGGTGCACGTTAAAGAACCCCAGGTGGTCAAAATTTCCGGAGCCCTCCACTACGGCGTCTCTCATAATCATATGGTGGTTTTGGGACGTTAAACCCCACAAATCAATCAATCAACCGAATTTTTGTGTTCTTTTCTGAACGAATTTAGCAATCATACAACAAATGAAAACTGAATAATATATCGGAACTTCCTTAAAAAAATTGAAAATACGTGCATTCCTGTGGTTTCCTTCACAACACAAACAAGTGCTTCCTGGTTTTCAAAGAAGGTTAAAGGTTGCCTAAACAAAACGAAAAGAGCGTACAAAAAGGCTTCGCATATTAACAGTTACCGCACTTGGAATAGGTATAAAGAACTAGCTCGGGAGTCAGAAAAAGCTATTGAAGAAGCTAAGGATTATTATTTCAATGATACGCTGCCGAATCTGTTAAAATCTGATCCGAAAAAGTTTTGGCGAGTTCTTAACCCTAAGGATACGGACACTATAATAACATTAAAAGACGCAAATGGGTCGACTGTACCCACCTCTGATTGTTCTGAGGTTTTAAACAATGTCTTTAGCGAAGTTTTTGCAGACGAACCACCTGTTGACGAGTCCTGTTCCGTCACTCCTATTCCAATTACTTGCCCAAGCGAGCCCCTTATCGTCACGGAAGTAGGTGTATCACGTGCAATTGCTAGACTTCCGCTTCGGTCTAGCCCTGGACCTGACGGCATCAGCTCAAAACTGCTGAAATTAACTAGTCACGTATCATCGTTTTTATTGTCCTTAATTTTTTAGCAATCGCTTGATTCTGGGTGCGTCCCTGACGATTGGAAATCTGGTCACGTTATACCCATTTATAAATCTGGTGATCCCTCAAGTCCAAAAAACTACCGCCCGATTTCACTCGCATCAGTTTGTTGTAAACTCCTCGAACATATAATTTACTCCCGCATTATGAGACATCTTAATACTAATAAAGTGTTATTCGAAAATCAACATGGGTTCAGGTACAAGCGGTCTTGCCAGACACAGTTATTTGAATTATCTACGGATTTACATGACTCTTCGCACAATTCGGTTTACACAGATGCTGTATTTATCGACTTTTCTAAAGCCTTCGACCGTGTTCCCCACATACGGCTCATCCAAAAAATAAACTGCGTAAAGTTAGACATAAAAACTACCCGCTGGATTCAGGAATTTCTATCTGGTCGCTCTCAAAACGTAAATATAAATAATAATCTTTCCAGTTCCTGTGTCGTTAGGTCAGGAGTACCTCAGGGATCAGTTTTAGGGCCTTTATTATTCCTGATATATATTAATGACATTGCGAACAATATAACTTCAACAATTCGACCGTTTGCCGATGACTGTATAATTTATAGACAGATCACATGCACTGATGACGTAGCTATTTTGCAAAGCGATCTAAATACCCTGGCTAAATGGTGCCACACGTGGAAAATGGAAATTAATACTGATAAAACAAAGGTCATGTCATGTTCTTCGAATCCAAATCCTCCATTAAATCGATACATGTTATGCAATTTGGATATTAAACGAACCTTTTCTTTCAAGTATCTTGGCGTGATATTTACTCCTGATTTAAACTGGGCCATGCATATTGAACACGTAACAAACAATGCACTAAAAAAACTTGGTTTTCTTAAGCGCCGTTTATATCTCGCAAACCATGAAACTAGACTTCGCGCTTACACTTCCCTCATCCGTGCAACCCTCGATTATGCTTCAATTATTTGGAACCCTCATACAGCTATACTGTCCGACTGTATTGAATCTATTCAAAACAAGGCTGCCCGCTTCATTTTGCACTCGTACTCGCCATACCAAGGTGTCTCAGCATTAAAACAGATTCTTAATCTTCCAGAACTTAACACTCGTCGTAAATTCTTCCACTTGACCTTTTTTCACTCTCTGTATCATGGTATTACACCTTTTTCATGCGCTCATATTTTTCCGGCCCATTATGTGTCCAATCGCACTGATCATGCTCGTAAAGTGTCGTCCATATTTGCAAGGACCAAAAAGTACCAAAATTCCCCTTTTGTGTTATCTGTAACCGAGTGGAACAAGCTTCCCAGCGAGATTGCGATGATAAATGATCCGTCTGTATTCCAATCAGTGCTGTGTACATTTCTTGATGTGTAATATGTCTACTGCTACTATATGTTACCCTATTGTTATGTCTCGTGTACCAGCGAAACGATGAAGAATAGTGCCATGCAGATTCCTGGAATTGAAATGTACTGGAGATGTGAAATGAGCCATGTGTTACATCCTTGTTGTAAAATGTACCTTTTACCTAGTTATGTCTGATCGCTGTGTGCGTTCCTTTTATATGAATTGATGTATACCTTGTTTTTAACAGTATCCCTCCCTATGTAATGCCTCTCGAGGCCTTTAGGGTATTTAAATAAATAAATAAATAAATAAATAAATTATACTTTCATTATTATTACACACGTAATGACCGCAGTGAAAATCGGCAAGGGTATACGCGTGGTTAAAGGTCTTCTTGATGGAGGGTTGCGATCGACAAGCTCGTTATCAACTCATCAGACTTGCCAGCTAGACCCTAGCCTAGCATCTAAGCAGACGGCGAGCTCTAGCTTTCGTGGGCAGACACCGGGCCGAACTGACGATTGAGAAGAAAAAAATATAGGTTTTTATTTAAGGTTTCTTTCTCTCTATCTCTTTACCAGAAACTCGTTCACAGACTGTCTTTTTTCTGTCGTGCATTCCCCCTCATTTTTTTCCTGGTGTGCTGGTACTTCCTCAGCGACATGTGTACCGGTGATCAATGTGCCTAGAATGGCGGTTACCAACATGGTGTTCCCGAAGTAACTTCTTACAGCAAAAGCTGTTATGAGATCACAACTCGGGTCAGGCGCGGCGCCGCAGTCGTCCACCATCACTGGTGTCCGTAACCCCTATCGCTAAATAGGAAAAAAAAAACCTACTACCAAGGACACAGTGGGGCTCGAACCCAGGCACACTGCGTACCAGCCCAGTAATCTACCACTGAGACGCGCCAATGCTTGGGATATGTTCGCAAACTTGCCTTAGCAGGTTTGATGCCGGGAAAGGGCCGGTGAGGTGATTCTTAAATGAAAAGAAGAGAAAAGTGGTCCCCGTAACTGTCTCTCAGGGGGAGGATACCTCAACAGTAGCTCACGAGGAATGGGGGTAAGGAGGGATTAAAAAGTATAGGAATTAAAGGTATAGAGATAGAGGAGCAGGAGGAGAGATAGGCTCAGGGACAGCCACATACGGGAGTAAGGAGAAGATAGGAAATATGGACATGGTCCCAGAAATCCGAGGACGGGGAACCACTCAGCGAGAGGTCTTGTCGTCGTCAGGAGATGGCGTAGGGCGAGCCAGTCGGCCAGAGCTGCGCTGTCTCCGGAATCACAATGAGTAATAAAGCGTTTCATAACAGCAAAAGAATAATGAGAATAGCGTAACGAGTGAGTCGTCTAATGCTCCAACCCATTACAAAAGCTTGTTCTTGATCACCTATTAACTGCGGCGCATAATAACTTCAGGCATATTACCTAATCGTCGACAGCCACTGCATGAACAATTAGCACAAGATTCCTTGCAGGTGTTTAGCGGATACAGCGCTTCTCAGGATGACGAGAAATAGTATAGCTAATGCTCGTCTACTTATTAGAAATTATTATTATTAATGCCATAGTGGGAACTCAGCAAGTGTGCTTGCAGCAGGAACCCAATGAGTGTTTAGAAAAAGCTCTGAAAGGCCGCTTTTCTAGCTTTCGTTGCGACTGTGTTGCGCCTTCCGCGCAGGCCTGGCATTTTTTAAAAGACCCCAAGGTGTGGGCGTCGTCACTGGAAGGAGGGAGAGTTGCGTGTGAACTGACTGTTGTTCACCAAATTAACATTGGCGGTCCTAGTCAGCAGACAAGGTCGCCTCCTCGGCAGTGTTTGCTGCACAATGGGGATGATGAGGATGAGGTGACGGTGACCAGCCCCTTCGCAATGGGCAACACACTCAGTGTCCTGGCCTGAAAAAAAAAGAAGAAAACAAAAAAGAAAATGATCCACACTATTGAAGGACACAGGCAGGAGACGCGCACATAGAGGTCTAGGTCTTGAGTTTGCCGTATTGTTGACCACCACTCAGTAAGCCGCATTTTCGTGGCTATAACCACGTATTGTCCCTTCCCCCCCCCCCATTGTCTTTGCTTCCATCTTTATCGAGCATTTGAAGCCCGAGTGCCTGCAAGAGGGTTGCGCCCTCCACCGGGGCAGTTGGGAGACTCCTGCAGCGAAAAACGAGGTGCTCCTGAGTCTCACTCTCTACACCGCAAACTCTGCACAGGTTCCTGACAACAGTGCTATCAAACTTTCTGTGGTACTCCAGAGTGCGAAAAGCCCCAGCTGTTGCCTCGAACAGGAGGCTGCTGCCAATGCTGTTATCGTAGAGGCGCGACCCACAGATGCTCCGGAAATTTCGACCACCTGGGGTTCTTTAACGTGCACGCAAATCTGAGCACACGGGCCTACAACATTTCCGCCTCCATCGTAAATGCAGCCGCCGCAGCCGGGATTTGATCCCACGACCTGCGGGTCAGCAGCCGAGTATCTTAGCCACTAGACCGCCGCGGCGCGGCAGAGCGGCAAGCCTTCGTGATGGTATCGGGTGCGAGGACATACCATGGCGCCACCATGCGGAGGTGTCCCTGTGACGTACGTGGTTGGACATGACCAGGCTAGACAGCACCTGTGCGCTCACTTCTTAATGGCCTTCGCAACGGGTCTAGTACACGCCTCTCGCCACTCCTTTGAGAGGGGCGCTGCAACCCTGCCATCTTCCACCACTCCGTACAGCCCGGGAACACATGAGTTCAGGCACGCTACTCCACTTACCGCGCGTTGAAAAACAAGTTGCCTAATACTTAAATACAAAGGAGTTATTTGTTTTGACTTCTTATTTGCGCTAGGTGTATCGAGCTTAAGTTTATTGAAAAATGTGTATATGTAAAAGCCCGAAGTACAGCTCTCCGCCATCAAATGTGTAGGCATTCTGTAGTTTAAAAATGAATATTTATTGCTCCTAAGCACTGGCAGTAGTTGAACACTTTCAAGTGAAAAACTTTGCCGAACTTCACAAATGTGTTGTTCACAGCCTAAAAGTCGTCTTGTGTGTGTAGGTGGAAGGCTTGTCGTTTGCGTCAGTCAGTTTGTGTGGTTTACGAGGAGAATTCTTGAAAATTTTTCGGCTATGAGATCTGCGGATCGTCGGGAGTGGCTGTCGTCAACGCTTTTTGTGCAGCTTAAGATGGGAGCGCGTTGCAAGTAGGTCTGGACTAGTGTTTGCAAAACTTCTGGCACATTTATGCGTGGGAGGTTTTTAGAGGCCTTATCAAAAAAGACCACTCTTGTTCAGAAGAGCTAGAAACTCGGGCCTCGGGTAGTGTAGTTCAACCCTCTCTTGTGCTCGCAGCAGCTTGTAAAGCTGATGCTGCTTGTTGTTGGTCGTCAGCAGCTCAGCGCAGGAGTCACATCCGAGGTCTGTAATAAGCTTGGCGATGTAACCGCCGAGGTATGTTAAGCCGGAGAAGGTGGAGACGGACAATCCTCGTATTCCAACAAAGACCTAAGGTCCTTATCAAGTATATTCGATATCATCGCAGCCTCCTCCTCAGCTTTCACATTTGATAACTTGATTAATTTCGGTCTTAGTATGTGCAACTTAACGATGTGGTCCAGAGCAGCGGTGACGGCTCTAGAATCCAGCATGTCATTTCCACCGCACATTGACCACACCCTTCCGAAGATTGCTTCGATGGGGTCACTGTTCACTTTTTTTTGTCAGTACATAACTGAATTTTGTTGTTTCCACCATCAACCTTGTTGTAAAAAGCAAGGCTTCGTACCTCTCGTTGGTGAAGCCTGCACTCACTGATCCGATGGAACTCTTCTGTATTTTTTCCACATATGAGATAAACATCCTTCAGCCACAGTAGGCGATTGTCATCGCTCCTAAAAATCGAAGCTTTGTGGCCGCTTTCATTGAATTAAGTGTCATGAATGTGAAATCATTTCTTCATGGACTTCATGAAGAAAACGGTTGAACTTGCTCCCTTGAAATCTCTGGCAGCACACGTGGAATTTTGATGAAGGTGTTCTACGGCTGCAGACACTTGAGGGGTGAAAACTTGGAACTGCTCGCAGCATATCCATTTTTTCCGAATTGGAAGGTTCGACATGTTTCCTTGTCAAAATTCAGGCCAGCTTCCCAGTATTGTGTTTTTGATGCTCGTATAATTTCTTCACAAACACACCAATAATCACTCCTGTGCCAACTGCGTTGAGGTTGCCATTACCCATGTGCTTGAAAACAATCACGTTTGTTGAATAATTGTCCGTGACAATGCGAATGGTGATAAATCCACATGATTCCACAGCAGCAATGACTCCTTCATTCATGCAAAGATGTCTCTACTACTGAGTTGCTTCGTGAAGTAGTACGAGCATGAAATCTTGTACCGACTAGTGGTACCATGCAGCACAAAGCAGAGGACTCTGTCCACAAGAGCTTCTTTCGCTGTATTCGTCACGCTACTCCCTGGCTTGTCCTTGAGGCCAAGGACTGCATCAGCCTTCCTATCATAGATACACTTTTGTTTTATGCTAGCTTCATTTATTATTAATGAGGTCATATGTTATTTGCTGCTGAGTAGCGAGGCCTCGTGAACCAGACGGTACTTCATAGCATTGCTCCTACCAGACGATGTCCGGCTTGGACCTATATACTTCTGAAGAGTACATTTTGCTGGCAGTGTCAGAATTCCCGAATTACGAGTGTGATCGTAGCCTTTTGGGGACAGAAAGCGCCATATCACACACTCCCCAACAACTTCTTCTAGGTACGCTAAATGCTTATCTCCGTAACATTCTATTTGATGCAAAAGAAACGCGGCCTTTTTTTTCTCCTTTCTGTGCATCTGTTGCGATTTTCTTAACGCACGCATGGTGCCTGCTTTCGCGATAATATGCGGACGCCTTTTTCTCTTCTTTCAACAACTGCTACACCTTCTCACGTTTGATGGTACGACACTTGGGAGCGTAATCTTCCTATCATAGCCAGGTATCGACCCGCGCGATGAGCATTGCTGTTCATTGTTTGTGTACAAACACTTACTGCTTCTTGTTCAGTGAAAGCATCTTGTGAAGCCGCAACATCCAGGTCTGGTTCGTTGGTCTCCGCTTTTCGCTTCCTTGATGTTTGGCGTATAGGGCGAAGCTCGTGAAGCAGGTTCTTTGCGGGGCTTCTTTACACTTGGTCTCATGTAGGAAGGATGGTTCTCGAAGAGAGTGAGCGCAGAGTCGGGAAGAAATTTTCTGATGCGGCACTTGGGCACATAGTCTACATCGTGGAAGTGCCTGCTACATACGACTGTCGATGCAGAGTTGTCGTTGATGATTAGGTTCTATCTCGCAATACTCTTTTACCATTTAGCGCACAGTTCAGCATTGCTTGGAAATTGGTGAAAAGAAACACCGGGTGTTTTCCCTGAACTGGACTTGTAATACGGAACACAACAATACACCATCGCACATCTAGTATATATCCATACGTACTGCTCGTAGTGAAGGTTGTACGACCGTCTTCCCGAGTAAAAAAATCACTGCAGACTGAACACTGAGAAAGCTCTGAACAAAATGCAGACATGGTGGGGAAATACCAGAATCAAGCAAGTCTCACTACAGAGAAACAACCTGCTTGTAGCGCCACAAGAGAATTGAAAAAAAAGCTGTTTACTAGCCGAAAAGTTGGGATGTCAGTTTCTCTTCCTAAACATGTTCTTCCACGAACTCAAAGTATAGCGCAGAAATGATTTGCACTAGAGATTTTAGTTTGAGGGCAAGTGGCTTGCGAGCGTAAAGCACGAGACAGATGTGCGATTTTCCGTGCGATGCGGCGTATGTTGCAACAATGCGACCACTGGAGTGGTAATGAGCTGCGCGGTAAAATATTCTGTAGAGCTTCAAATCTTTTGACGTAAAGGGGAATGACGGCGGTAAGCTTGCAAACAACGGAAGGCACTTTCCCACGACGCTATCGTTTCAGGGGGTAGAGCGACGAAAGCTACGAACAAAATAAATAAACGTTTTCTAGTACGTAAACGCAGCGAACAAGCTACTTTTATGTGAGTAGCCATAAGGTCCGCTTGGTTTGCCTTGCACTGCGTGAACCATTTCCAGGCAGTTAGGATGGCAGTAAAGCTAGAGCTGAACTCGTTAAGTATCGGTTAAGCGAGTGTTCACGTAGCGCGACACTAGCTCGACATCGAAATGAACGCCGAAGTGCAGGTGTGCATCCAGAGTACCACCAATAGCGTGCTGGTGGCGCCGTGTTTCTCACTTGTTCGTTGTGTGCTTGTGTGCGGAAGCGTTGGTATGCAAGCTGGCAATTTCGTACAAAAATCCATAGATTTTGTCACAACATGTACAGCTATTGTGCAAAGTTTTATACAACTGATAAGAGTTCGACGATGCATCATCGCAGTTGTTACGATGGAATTTGCAACGAAACAGAATCTCGAGGTTCCACGAAGAAGTCGTGAGCCAGTACCTCGATTTTTTTCCGAACGTGACAACTGGGCGACGATTGGTCAGTGCTGAGAAAACGTGCTTGGTCGTTTTGTGCTACTTGGGTGGACAGCCCCTTGGCCGAACGGCTCGACACTGACGTGTCGACCGTACGACCGTACACAGCTGCTTCAAGCAAACCTTATATTTTCCCAACAGCGTGAGTGCGGAAGTGATTCCCTGGAGCCAGACAAGAGCAGAAATACCGCAAAGCCAGTTCCCTAGCAAAAAGCGGCTTCATGGGGCCTAAAAACGCCATTAGATGCAAAGGCGGCTGACGTGTGGAAATGAAAAAGCCGATGGAGTCGCCAAATTCTCATTTACGTGGTTCACGTCTTCATTCAGTATCGGCGTAAACCTCGTAAGAACGCCGCTTACGGGTACACATAATTCGTCTGCTACCATGGCTGCAACAGCGCCACTGCTTGTACTCGAACTGCACTACCTCCAAACTCACTGCAGGGTCTTGTCTGAACTGGCCATGCACGACTCCCACACTTTTTTAAACGAATGGCTTAGTTCAAAGGTCGCAGGCTTGCGCTACAAAAACGAACGGTCGAGTGCGGCACCGCGTAAACAAAATCAGGGAGTGCAAATAACTGGACCGGACCTATCGTCTCATACCGGGTGCATTTTCGATGGAGACCAACTGAACATTTCTCAACAATGAATACCTTCCCCTTGCATATTGCACGATAAAACATCTACGATTGGAGTGCTTCATTGCTATCAAAAGTTACAGTGCAACTCTAATTTCAACCAAGGTGCGAGGAAGTCTGCCCGAAAAATTACGCGTACGTAAGCCTGTTGCCAACGTGCAGCATAAGTTACAAAAAAGTTACTTATTGCGTATCGCAAGCATCCTTGGATGCGAGCAGCCAAGTTTAAAAATGTTGATAAAAAGCTATCACTGCGTCAGGACTGCGTGACATATAGAGCTTAACATAAAAAAACATTCCCATAGGCATGCAGTCACAAACATCAACAGTAAGAAATTATTTGTTAGGCAAAGTAGGCAAAACCGAAATGTAAGTATGACTGTACAAAAACATGCTGCGTATACATTTCATTCCTGTTTGTAAGCGGAGCCTTGCTTGACTTGTGAAACGCACTTCGCCACTTCGAGGACTACGCCATCTACGCTTAACAGGGATGATTTGATTTGTGGAGTCAACGTCCCAAAACCACCATATGATTATGCCAGACGCCGTAGACTTCTTGATGATGATATATGGTGTTTTTTGGCGCAAGGGCCATTTGATGGCCAAAGAGCACCAGTTCATGGGACAAAGAATGTGGACAATCACTGTGATTAGCGGCTGTATAAGGGCCATAAAATTTCTCGCAGTAAGGCGGGTAAAAACATACCACAAGTAATAAAATCATGACCATGCCGTGAAAGGTGCGTGGGGTGTGAATAGGTGACAAAAGTTGGGGATAATGAAAAACGATGGCGGACATTTGTGGCATTAGCACAAGTACCTCACTCGTTCATACCCTTGCGTGCAAGGGCCGTGAGGCAAGTGCTTTCCTGTGTAGCCACCGCAGCAAAAACCTCCCTGGAGAGGTCGTGCTACGGGATGCCCGGGTATATGATATGAAAATTACGAATTTCTTTTAAAAACGCGAACAATGATTTATGACTAAAAAGCGGTTCCCTACCAACGAACATTGAAAGGTGTAAAGGTATATGTTGTCGGTAGGGTAATGGAAAATGCTGTTTTCTTATAGTTTCTAATTGTTTACATTGGATTAAAACGTGAAGGACTGTTGATGCTTCACCACATTTTTCACACAATGGTGGATCACCACCGGAAAAAAGATGTGTGTGTGTCGTGTATGTGTGTCCTATCCTGAGTCTCGTTAGTATTACCTTTGTATGACGCGATTTTGATACTGGCAGCCAATGACCAAGGTGTGGCTTAATAATGTGTAGTTTGTTTTGTGTGTGTGTATCCCACTTGCTCTGCCAGTATTCCCTGAGGTTTCGTTTGAGAGACGGCTTAAGATCAAGGGCCGGGATTAATATGGGTGTAGGGCCAGTGCTTTTGTGGACGGATGCAGCGAGCTGATCCGCCCTCACATTGCCTTGGATCTCACGGTGCCCTGGCACCCAGCACACTACAACATGTTGTTTTAGTGTGTAGAGTGTGCACGAAATGGAGTAAAGTGAGACCATGACCGGGTTTCTTTGTCTTTTAAGACTGTGCAGAGCCGTTACCACACTGAGGGAGTCTGTATAAACTACTGCTTTTTGTATTTCTAGTTGTTTGATGTGTTTAGCTGCCACGAGTATCGCGTAAGGTTCTGCTGTAAAGATACTTGTGCCTGGATGTAGAGAGCCAGCATCCGAAAAGGATGGGCCGACAGCAGCGTAGGACACAGAGGAGTTGGACTTGGAGGCATCTGTAAAGAACTCAGGACGTGTGTATTTGTGTTGAAGTTCCAGGAAGTATGTTCGGATATGGGCAATAGGCGCATGTTTTGTAACTTCTAGAAAAGACACATCGCAGTCTATAGTCTGCCATTGCCACGGTGGCGGATATACTACAGGAGCCATTAAACTGTGTTCTAGTGAGACTCCAGTTTCCTCGGCTAGACTTTTCAGGCGAACTGAGAAAGGCTGCCTCATCGAAGGCCTGTTTTAAAACAGAAATGAGCTCGACAAATCATTAGTAGTAGAGTATGAGGGGTGCTTCTTATCTGCTTTCACCTTAAGGAAATAAACAAAAGACATATAAGTTCTCTGCAGATGAAGCGACCGCTCATTTGACTCAACATAAAGGCTTTCTACGGGGCTGGTGCGAAAAGCACCCGTAGAAAGGCGGATGCCCAAATGGTGCACGGGGTCCCGCATCTTCAAAGCACTTTGAGTTGCAGATTGATAAACAACGGCCCCATAATCTAAGCGGGTGCGAATGAGGCTTCGATACAGATTTATGAGGCATTGCCTATCACTACCCCAAGTAGTACGTGACAGCACTTTTATAGCATTCATGGCTTTTAAACAATTTATTTTTAAATTCTTGATGTGCGGTACGAATGTCAGCTTGTTGTCCAAGATTAAGCCTAAGAATTTATGTTCGGCTTTGACGGACAGACGTTGCCCGTTCAGTCGAATGTCAGGTTCAGAGTGCATGCCTCTCTTTCGAGAGAACAAGACACACGTGCTTTTTTGTGGGTTAAGTCGAAATCCGTTTTCATCTGCCCATTTGGAAACATTGTTTAAGCCCAGCTGAACTTTTCGCTCACACATTGCCAAGTTTCATGACTTGAAGCCAAGCTGAACGTCGTCGACATAAGTACAATAGAACATATTGCGGGGGATGGACAAGTGCAAAGAATTCATTTTGATAATAAAAAGTGTGTAACTAAGCACACCACCTTGTGGCACGCCTGTTTCCTAGACAAATGTTTGGGAGAGAACACTGTTCACACGGACACGGAATGTCCGGTTAGACAGGTAACTTTCGATTATATGAAACATTCTTCCGCGCACGCCAAGGTGGGACAGGTCTCTTAGAATTCCAAACGCCATGTTGTATCATAAGCTTTTTCGATATCGAGGAACACAGAGAGAAAATATTGTTTATGGACGAAGGCGTCTCTGATCTGTGCCTCGATACAAACAAGGTGGTCTGTCCTGGATCAACTCTCTCGAAACCCGCACTGAAATGGGTCGAGCAAATTGCTTGTTTCAAGAAAGTGTACAAGTCGGCAGTTTATCATTTTTTCGAAGACTTTGCACAAGCAGCTCGTAAGTGCAATAGGCCTATAACTCGAAGCTAAAGAAGGGTCCTTGCCCTCTTTCAAAATGGGAATAACAATAACCTCTTTCCAGGAGGTAGGAATAGTGCCAGAAGACCAAATAGCATTGTACAAACAAAGTAAGGTTTTTCGGGTTTCGTTTGGTAGGTTTTTTAACATTTCATACATCACACGGTCAGAACCTGGGGCAGAAGTACTGCAGGAGTTTAGAGATGTTCGGAGCTCAACTATGCTAAAAGCTTGATTATATGCCTCGTATCTAGTGGATTTGTGTTCGAGTTTCTGCTTTTCTATTCTTGTTCTGTATTTTTGGAAAGTGTCAGTATAGTAGGACGAGCTAGATACCTGCTCGAAGTGTGCACCGAGGAAGTTTGCCTGATCTTCCAAGGTATCACCCTGAGTGTTTACGAGTGGAAGTGTGTGTACTTGGTTTCCTGCTATCCTACCGACCATGTTCCAGACTTTAGCCTCCTGTGTGTATGAATTAACCCCTGATAAAAACTTCTGCCAGCTTTCTCTTCTGGCCTGCCGACGCGTTCTCCTGCCTTGAGACTTTATTTTCTTGAAGGTTTCAAGATTTTCGGCTGTCGGTGGGTTCCGAAACAGCCTCCAAGCTCTGTTTTGCTGTTTGCGCGCGTTTCGGCATTCAGAGTTCCACCATGGCACACGTCGTTTTCCAGGGTGTCCATTTGTTTGTGGGATGCATTTTGTTGCAGCATCAATCAAAAACGCTGTGAAGTAGTTCACAGCAACATCAATGTTCAAAGTACAGATGTTATTCCAACCTAGACAAGCGATAGTATAAAACTGTTCCCAGTCGGCTCTGTTTATGAGCCACTTGGGAACACGTGGTGAACACTCAGTTACTGTCGTTGTGCTCAAAACTACGGGGAAGTGGTCACTTCCGTACAGATTACTGACGACTTTCCACTGGAGTAGAGGCACAAGAGATGGAGATACAATTCTCAGGTCTATGGAGGAGTAGGTGTTATTAGCGAGGTTATAATAGGTTGGTTCTTTTCGATTTAGGAGACACGCACTCGACGAGATAAGGAACTGTTCGATCAGTCGACCTCGCGCGTCATACCAAGAGTCACCCCATAGCCTGCTGTGCACATTAAAGTCTCCAAGGAGAACATAAGGCTCCAGAAGTTCATCAATTAGAGAGTGTAAATCGCGTTTTTGCAGCTGATAGCTAGGAGGAATGTAAATAGTGCAGATTGTGATCAGTTTATCAAAAAGAACCGCTCGAACAGCCACTGCCTCAAGGGATGTTTGGAGTTGTAAGTGTGTGCATGCTATTCCTTGATTCACTATGATGGCAACACCTCCGGATGATGTCATGGCATCAACACGGTCTTTTCGGAAAATAACGTATTTACGAAGAAAATTTGTGTGTTTTAAATTAAGGTGTGTTTCTTGTACACACAGCACTTTTGGTGAGTGTTCATGTAAGAGTTCTTGGATGTTGTTAAGGTTTCTGAGAAGGCCCCTGACGTTCCATTGTATAATTTGAGTGTTCATGGTGAATGTGAAATAGTGCTGTGTGTACGAAAAGCGAGTGGCTGTTTAGACAGGGAGATTGAGTTCACTTAACAGGGCCATCACCAGGCCCTGTTATCTGCTTTTTTGTTTTCTTGACGCGCTCCAGGGAGCCACGCCGCTCTTTCGGCACCAAAGGTGCCGACGTATTCATTGCCTCCTCGGAGGCACTGAATGCCCGCACGTGCAGGCTGTTAATTTTAATTTCGGGCCTCGCCTGGTGAGGTGAGGCCTTGAGACCGGAGGACTCTGGAGTCTCCGGTCTCTGTTTGGGAGTAGGCGGTGTAGCCTGGGCTACAGCCGCCTTGGGGGCAGGTGCCACAACCACCGGCTCGGTATGCGCGGGCCGAAGGAGTGGCGAGGGCTGGTGCGGCGGTGCCCCCTGACGCGTCGCATCAGCGTATGTAGGTCCATAGAATGGAGCGACTCTTTGCCGTGCTTCCTTAAATGTAATGTTCTCCTTCACCTTCAACGTAATTATTTATTTTTCTTTTTTCCAGTATGTGCAGGAGCGTGAATATGCGGCATGGTTTCCTTCGCAGTTTACACAGTGTGGCGGTTGTTTGCAGTTTTCAGACACGTGGCCTAGGACTCCACATTGTGCACAAGTCTGGCGACCACGACAGGTTTTAGAGCCATGGCCATACCTCTGGCATTGGAAGCAACGACAAGGATTTGGTATGTACGGCCTGATAGATGTCTTTGTGTACACTGTTTGAATAGATTCCGGTAGTTTACTGGATGCAAATGTGAGTATTAAGTGTTTCGTCGGTGTTTTCTTATTATCTCTTCTAATGATGATTCTCTGTACATTAGTGACATTTTGGCTCTTCCACCCCTCCAAAAGTTTAGTCTCAGTCAAGTCAAGTAAGTCCATGTCAGATACCACTCCGCGAGTTGTGTTCATTGATCTATGTGGTGTTATGGTTATTGGTATGCCACCAAAATCTGAAAGACGGTCTAGCTTTTCAAATTGTTCTTTGTCACGGATTTCAAGGAGAAGGTCTCCACTAGCCATTTTGGTTACCTTGTATTCTGTGCCAAGAGTTTCAGTAAGACATCTAGAAACCAGGAAAGGAGAGACGGTTCTGGCTTGCTTTTCAGTTTTTTCACAGTGGATAACATGATAGTGAGGATGTGTTTCTTTGGGCTGGTTAAAAAAGTTTATATCATCGGTGCGTACCCGCTTTAAGCCGGTACGATCAGACAGTAAGGGGAATGCTCTGTTCATGCCTGTCTTATTTTTGTTTAGCAGCGTTGGCGGCCACCCATCACGGAGCCTAACGAGGGGACGCTACAAGTTTGCGGATGCTGAAACCTGCAGACGCCAGCCGTACAACGCCACTATAACCCAATGCGCCTAGACCAAGGTAGGCTATTTGCACAGGGTTAACCCTAGCCGCCAGGAAGTTTGGAAATAAACGGAAGAGAGTAGAAGACAGGACAGATAAACAGTAAAAAATAAATACGAAGATGTAGGGAGAGAGAGATAGGAAAAGGCGACTGCCGATTTCCCCTGGGTTGCCGGGGGGAATCGGAAAATAACGTATAACGTTATTTTCCGTAACGGAAAATAACGTAAATAACGATCAGCCCAGGGGTGCCGTCTACGTGAAGCCGGGGCCAAAGTGGTGTGTTGCCTCTGCCGGGGGGCCTTAAAGGTCCAATCACCCAGCGTCGACTCAACCCCCAGGATCCCCTTTTCCCCGGACACGGCAAAGCCACAAACGGCTAGGCGTGGGAGGGAGTCAAAACTCCCCCGTTAGCTCGGGTCCGTGGTGTCGCTACACACCAAACGCCTACTTGCGCAGGCGCCCCTGCAGGGGCCGTCGACTTCTTAACAGGGATTAACAATTAAGGATGTCTTCTCCGATCGGGCGGGCCATCGCGATGATGCGTTTTCGAAAACTTGATATGTGGGGTTTACCGTCCCAAAACCACCATATGATTATGGGAGACGCCGTAGTGGAGGGCTCCGGAAATTTCGACAACCAGGGGTTCTTTAACGTGCACCCAAATCTGAGCACACGGGCCTACAACATTTCCGCTTCCATCGGAAATGCAGCCGCCGCCGCCGGGATTCAATCCCACGACCTGTGGGTCATTTTCGAAGACTAGTCCAGTCAATGGTGTCATGGTGTCCAGTCATGGTGTCCAGTCATGTCCAGTCAATGGTGTCCAGTCAACGGTCATATACTTGTCGTTTACACTCGCCGCATTGGTCCAACGGCTGGAGACTCGGCTGCTGACCTGGAGGACACGGGATCGCATTTCAGCAGCATCGGCTGCATTTTCGATGGATGCAATAATTCTGTAGGCCCGTGTGCTCAGATTAGGGTGAACGTTAAATAACTTAATCTGGTCGAAATTTCCGGAGCCATCCACTACAGCATCTCTCATTATCATATTGCCACGTTCCTTTTCTCAAGTTTTGTTATCGCCCCAATACACTACGTAATTCTCAGCGCAAACCAAGCCTGCAGTCTTCGAGAAGCTTCAGGACTGTAGTAGGTAATCTTTATAAAATCACGCCCACTCCGCGAACTATACAGATTATTCTGGAGCCTACGTCACCGCTAGCGATAACGCTAGAACATTCGATGACAAGTGTATAAATGCCCACGCGCTTCGCTGCTTGTCATGGCTTGTCAGTTGATCGACAGCTGACGATCCGTTCGCCACTATCAGTGCAGGTCTGCTATTGTGATCCGACTTTCTGTTTACCGGGCACAAGTTCGCTCAAATGAAAAGTTTAACCTTCATCGTACTGTCTACTTCTTTGTCGACATCACGACTTTGTGACATCTGGTGGAGGTGCTGCTTTTTGGATGTTCCGGACGCCCCCTTCAAGCCGCGAACCAAACCCAAGCGGCAAAGAAAACGCGGACGCCAACCCTAAACAGCGAACAAACCGCAGGCAGAGGGGACAACCACCAGAGTACGGGCCCCTTCCTGAAAGAGCCAGGCAGCCCCGGATCCCGACATCAACTGCAGCAACCATGACAGTTCCCATGCAGCCTGCCCCAGTCGTTCTCCGGCCGCCCAAGGAACCTTCAACGTTCCATGGATCGTCAGGCGAGGAACCGGAAAGCTGGATCGAAATATACGACCGAGTCGCCACCTTGAACAGCTGGGACCCCGAAGAAAAATTACGCCGCGTCTATTTCTGCTTAGAAGACGCTGCGAAAACGTGGTTCGAAAACGACGAATGCACGCTGCGAACTTGTAAACTCTTTCAGACGACGTTCCTGAGCACGTTCACGAGCGTCGTCCACAAGAAAAGGGCCCCCACATTATTGGAGACAAGGGTGCAACTACCTAATGAATGCGTTACCCTCTTCGTCCAAGAAGTGATCCGGCTTTTTCGACACGCCGACCCCACCATGGCTAAGGAAAAGAAACTCCGGTTCCTCATGCGCGGAGTTAAGCAGGAGCTGCTTGCGGGACTTGTGCGAAATCCGTCCAAGACTGTCAGCGAATTTCTTACCGAGGCCACAACTATAGAAAAGGCGCTTGAGATGCGCACAATGCAATACAACCACCGCGCCTCATTCAACTGCGCCGATGCCTTCAGTACCGACGACCTGCGCGATATGACTCGAGCGATCGAACGGGGGGAGCTGCGGAAACTGTTACCTTCAACGCAGCCTCAAGCCAATTCGATCGCTGACATTGTCCGCGAAGAAGTTCGGCAGTCGCTTGGAATCGCAGAAGAACCGCAGACTGAACCGGAAGCAATGAGCTACGCCGCTGCAGCGCGCCGCAACGCTCCTCCACGCCCTCATCAGGACACTGCCCCGCCGCAGTTCTTCCGCCAGGCACCGCCACCACCACCGCCGACGCCATACCGCCCACCGGCCGGCCAGCGCTACGCTTCCAGGAAGACTGACGTCTGGCGCACCCCTGACTACCACCCACTCTGCTACCACTGCGGTATGCCGGGCACACGTACCGCCGCTTCCAGTACCGACAGATAAGACTGCGTGGCTTCGCCGTCGATGCACCACGTCCGCAGCCAGGGGAACGGCCACGTGACATCGCCGACTACCTGACAGAAACTCAATGGACACCACGAAGTCCTTTCCGTTCACCGTCGCCCCAGCCGCCGCATGTCACCGCACCACCGGCAGTACTCTGGCCCAACGCGGGGCCGGTCTCCTAGCCCATATCAGGGAAACTAAGGGCAGCTACCGCGGTGTAGGTTCGGTTGCTGTGCGACGAACTACCGAAGATCCTCCGACGACGACGACGCTGTGACGGAGCTTCCCGAACACGTCGCCAACCAGGCAAAGTCCTGACGACTGTAAAGAAGCCTCCAAACTCTCAAGTGCTTTCTAGTGGGTCTACCCAAAAAGGACGCCGCTCGCACTGAGAGTCCGTGCTTGGCCGTTACTGTCGCCATTGTGTATACTCGCTGTGTGCCGGCTAATAAACGCCATAACAAATTGATGGAGAGTGCTACGATCCCCTTCGATGCCCTTGAAACTACGATCACGTACCCTGCAATCTACCATGTCCCTCGACGCCTCTCAGCAAACGCCTCCTCCCATGCTACCCCTTGTCCTGGTGTCCCCAGGATCCGCGGTCCACCCATCTTCACGGGCGCCGATGGCACTGACGTGGAGGACTGGCTCGCCATTTACGAGCGCGTGAGCGTCCCCAACAAATGGGACGAGGACGGCAAGTTGACAATCTTGGTGTTCTACCTCGCGGGCGTTGCAAGTTTGTGGTACAACAACCACGCGTCCGATTTCGCAACCTGGTCCGATTTCAAGACCGCTATCACCAACGTTTTTGGCCGCCCTGCCATTCGTAAGCTGCAAGCCGAGCAGCGCTTACCCGAACGCGCTCAGCAGGCTGGTTAATCGTTCACCAGTTACATTGAAGATGTCCTGGACTTGTGCAAGAAATACAACGACAGCATGTCCGAATCAGACAAGATCCGGAACGTCACGAAGGGCATTGACGATGATGTCTTCACGATGCTGCTTGCCAAAAACCCAGCCACAGTGGCTGAAGTCATCACGCTGTGCCAGAGCTACGAGGAGCTCCGCCGGCAGCATTCGATGACCCGTCGCTCCACACCACGAGATGCAGGGCTTGCTGGCTTGGAGGCGAGATGTGATCAGTTGGCACTGCTGGCAGACCTCAGGTCCTTCATACGTGAGGAAATCGCGCGCCAGTTCTCTCTACTTCCCTTTGCCCACCCACCGGCTCTTCAACAGTCGGCAACTACCATTCTTCCACCCATCCGTCGAGCGATTCAGCAGGAAATAGCGGAGGTCACGCCTGCGTAACACCCACCACAACTTCTGGCCCCTGCGCCCCCAAGTTACGCCAAAGTGGTCGCCAAGACACCTCCAGTCGTTCAAGCGCTTGCACCACTGACTTACGCCGAAACTGCCGCACAAGCTCCGTTCTTTGCAGCGGGTATGCCGGCTGCGTATGTTGGCGCAACCCCTCAGCCTCATTTTCAGCCCACCATGCAGCCTTTTCCAGCCACCGTTCTGGGCGAGAACCACCCCGGCGATCCGATGGCGCCCACCCGACAACCGGCCTATCTGCTTTGCTTGCAGTTACGCCGGTCACGTAGCCCGTTATTGCTCTCGAGTACAGCCGGCTCCCATTTATTTGCCTGTTGCTGGCCAGCTTAGCTGTCCATATAACGACGAACTGCCGCCTATGCCACTGTCGTCTCGCCCAGGTCCGTCTCCTCGAAGGTCGCCGTCTCCACGACGTCAGTCCCTGTTCCCGATTCGGCCAAGTTCGGCGGCTCATGAGCGGGAAAACTGGTAGTCGCAGTCCCAGAGGCAAGGACTGCGACGCAACCACATTGTGAAAGCCCTCAGAGCCGCCCATCTAATGCCATTGACGTGCTTGTGGACGGTGTTCATGCATCTGCTCTTATTGACACTGGAGCTGCCGTATCAGCTATGAACGAAAACCTTTGCCGCTTGCTTCAAAAAGTGACGACGCCAATTTCTGGGTTGTCCCTTCGTACCGCTAGTTCACATCGTATTCACCCTACAGCAGGGTGCACAGCTCGCGTTGTCGTTCAGGACGTAATGTGTGTCGCCCAATTCATCATGATTCCTGCATGCCCTCATGATGTCATCCTGGGATGGGATTTTCTCTCCCGCAACGACGCCGTCATTCATTGTGCCGCCGCCGAAATTGAACTCTCCCCCTTCTCGCATTTGACGCCAGAAGACAGTCCCTCGTCACTGAGCAAGATTCTCGTGAAAGACGATACCATAGTGCCTCCAAGCTCGACGATGGGTGTATCGGTCTACTGCACTGGTCTCTCCGACACAATTGCACTCGTTTCGCCATCCGACCGTGCTTAGCAGAAGGAAAAGGTTGCTAGTACCACGGCCGCCGGATCAAAGCGCACAGCCCCGCCGCAGTGGTCTAGTGGCTAAGGTACTCGGCTGCTGACCCGCAGGGCGCGGGTTCGAATCCCGGTTGCGGCGGCTGCATTTCCGATGGAGGCGGAAATGTTGTAGGCCCGTGTGCTCAGATTTGGGTGCACGTTAAAGAACCCCAGGTGGTGTAAATTTCCGGAGCCCTCCACTATGGCGTCTCTCATAATCATATAGTGGTTTTGGGACGTTAAACCCCACATATCAATCAATCAATCATCAAAGCGCCCAGGGTGCGGCCTGCTGCGTGCGCCCGAAACAGCGGGAGAGGTCGAGTTCATTCGCCTGCCGCCGCGGCGCCACCGGTCAAGGACAATGAAAAGCGGCGGAGTAGTGGTGTGCGCGCGAATTCCCGGGATATTATAACTCGCGACTCTTCGTGCTGCAAGCGAACACTTTGAATTTGATATCCTCTCAGTGCTTTGTTCCACCCTACTACGGGACCAATTCCCTTGTGACAAATGATTTATCGCTACTAAGGGAGACGGAGTGACCTCGACTAAGCCATCCCGCCTCTGCGACAGTCAGCTTTAAATTCATGCTTATGACAAGTTTGCCCCGCCCTCAGGCCACAGGATTAATACACGTATTTCATATTATTTTACAAAAGGACTTGAAAGAACTTTCAGACCGCTTTTACGGCATTTAACTATAGCACAACGTTTCAGCTTCTCGTTAAAATCACTTTTGAATAAAGGCCATGATTTTATGTTTGCCTTTGTCCACTGGTGCGACGGTGGATTACATAACCTTCAATTCATTCCAGAGTATTTCAGGAGCTATAATAACTCTAAATTAGCATCCGTCTGCATATTTCCCGTTCGAAGACTGTTGAATGTGAAATTGTCTTTTTTGCTGTGCATGTGGAAATAATGAAAATGCCGGGTATTGTGCTTACAATGAAACGTGCGTTTATTAACTGGAGCTCTACAATCTCTAAAAGATCAGTATATTTTCTAATACAGCAGAACAATTTTGCCTGCATTACAAGGTAAAAAAATGGAGGTGCCATGGTCCTCAAAGGCACAGAACTTTTTCTGGAGAGGGGCTTGTGTGCCAGCCTTACAAGACGTTGCACAGTGGCACTCACATTCCCTGCCCAGTTAGCTAGGAGTGGTCGAAGCAGCTTTTTTAAAAAAACATCACAGATCTGGTTCGTGTGCTGAAGGCTGCCCGAACCACACCGTAGTGCTGGGCAGGTAACCAAATGTGGAAGGAGGGCTGAGTGAAGAAGTTTACACAGATTTCCACTTCTTCGAACTTGCAGTGTCTTTCATCACTTCACTGACAAAGTCACATGCGAGTTTGCAAATTTTCACGATCTCCATGTTGGGATACCGAAGTTGTCCGTTATCGATTTTCTTCACTAAATCGTAGATGCTGCCTCACGGTTTCGTCTCTTGCAGGAGAACCTTGCATGATTCACAGGGCAACTGCAAGTAATAAAATCAAGCCAAGTAAAATTTTCATCAAAATTACTATGCAACAAGTATGTAGGCTCCTTTTCTTACTTCGCTTAGCTAAAGAAAAATATTATCTAAATTTTGTAAGAGTGGGAATGAAACAACCTGCGGCGAAAACAGTGGCATACACGCATGTCTGGTGTCGACCCTTACAGTGGTGGCACACCGGCGGGGCGGGACCCGCATCTTGATTCGGGCCGGAACCCTGGCTCCGGACTGACCTGAGTTTTTCTTCACTCGAGGTCCACCTGGAACCCTGCCCTTGGTTTTTAATGGCGAAAGGGAGGGCAAAAGGAGAAAAATATGAGAAAGAGGGAGAACTGCTGGTTCGCATATTATAGTTAACATTCGAAGAAGGCGAAAGTGAAGTGAATATTGTTTAAGACTGGCTGGCGCGCTAGCGACGCGTTCGAAAGAATGCAGCAAATAATGCAAAGCTTAAAAATAACCGTCCTTACCTTCTCCTCACATGCACGCGCGATGTATCCGGCCAGGTATACTAGGGGTGCTAGTTCGAGGTCATCCGGCACAGCAAGCCAAACATTTAATACTTCTAGCTCATAGGAAAGCCGCTTAGCACCGAGGACGACCGCAAGTAGCACGGCCGCGGTGTTGCCTTCTCGGGCTTTGAGTTTTAGAGGTGCATTCGTTTCGGAGTTATGGGGAGCGTTTCCGATCTTAGCAGCTTGGAGGATTCCAACCTGGGGAAAAAAGTGCGTAGGTTACATTGGTGTGCTCTCCAACGGGCACCAAATATACTTTTAACAGCTTTTCGGCTGTGAAGACCGCGGTTCTTGCATCAAATCTATCGTTGCCTCCATTAAACTGTCGAAAGCAACTGAAGAGGGACTCCACGGGGTCACTGTTCAAGGCACGGGTCAAGACATAGCGAAAGCTGGAAAAAAGTTTGTTTGATACCTAAGTCAATACACATATACGTAACTTGCAATAAAAAATATGAAGGTGAAAAAAGAAAAACCTACTTGTTGTCTAATAGATGTTAAATCAATGCCACAGTTGACCTCGTCGTCATTATCATTGCCTCGCATGTTTCTTTCGTCATTTTCTTTTTTGTTTTGCCACCAGAAAGCTGAATCTCTTCGATGTACGTGATTAAGTCTACTTCAAGCCACGAAAGACGGTCGTCGTCGATCAAGTAGAATGGTTCTTCCCTTCGACCACGCGGCTTCACAGCGCCAATATTGTGAAGGTCATACCACTTCGACACCATTTTCATGAAGGTGATGGTGGGCAAACAGTCCTGAAATTCTGTCGCATCAGGGTGGCATTGCGGGTTTTCTTGTAGGAACTCAAGCGTTGCTATTACGACTGGGGAGAAAACTTGCGTAGCCCTTGACACTTTCATCTTTTCTAAGTTGTTCGGTTCAACGTGTGACTGTGTTAGGAACCTTGCTGGCTTTACGAGTAGCTGTGACTGAATGCTGAGTAGCTTCTTCAAGTACAGTCCACCTTGAATTAGATTATCTCCGTCCATCATCTCTCTTTCCACAAGATTATTTCTGAGGTTCTTGATGAGGTGATTCAGATCAAAAGATAAAAAAAGAGGATCACCTTGTCGCAATGGATGTGGCACTACATGCGCAAGCATTCCGTCCTCGGAAAGGCTCTTGAAGAGCGCAACATTTGACTGGTAATTGTCGGTAACAATCTTCGTTACACGGAAACCCACACCTTCGACTGCCTTCATGACATTCATTGTCATAGAACGAAGTTGCTCACTCCTGAGGCACCGAGTAAAGAAGTACCCAACTGTTATTACATAGGCAGTTGATAGCCCTCGCAGGACGAAGCACAACAACCTGTTCGCCACTTCAGGCGTTGCACATGATTGCTGCTCAGGACCCATGTCAACGAGACCGAAAACCTTATCAAGGTGGCGATCGTACATAACTTTCTGCTGTATCGCCATTTCATCGATGATTAGGGAGTAGAAAATTTCTTGTTCGACTTGTAGCGCTTGAAACTCTGCGCGGAGGCGTTCTGTTATGAGTGATGTGACGCCTATTTCGCCTGTTGAGTGCCCGATGTACTTCTGTAGTGTGGCACCACAAGGCAACTTGAACAGGCCTCTTGTTCTCACATACTCGTAACCTTTGTTGGAGCACGCTTTCCAGAGGACGCACTCCCTCAGAATTGATTCAGTATACGCTGGCTTCTTGGAAACGAAATTCGACACTTGATTCTTGATAAATTCGGCGGTTTTATGGCCTTCGTCTGCGGCTCTTAGTACACTCACAAAACAGGCGATTTCTTTGTTGCTTTCGAAAGCTTGAAGCCGTTCACGAACCGTATCGTGCTGGCTTTGGAGCGTCTGCAGTGACTTATTGAGGCGGGAAATTTTCCGCTGCAGGCGGTTCGTCGTTTTCTTCGCATCCTTTATCATCCGCTTAAGGTCAAGGTCTGCTTGAGACATCTTATCTGTACATGAGCTGGTTTGGCACATACTATCAGCAGGCAATGAACAGTCCCACGCTCCGTCCGAAGACCCGCTTGGTGCAACATGTTCTTGATCTCCGAAGAGATCAGGCTCAACATCTTCATGCCTGCTTTCATCTGGGCCATTTCGTGCACTCTTTTTCGCGCAAGCTGATCAACCACCATCTGGCACTTCTCTTAGAGGCCACTTTATTATCCTTGGAGCCCTTGTCTTTTGCATATAGGACGGGTAACTAAGGAACACCATCGGGATAGCAGTTGGCAGGAGCATTCGCAGTTTGGTGCCTTTCTTATAGTCATTTTCGGTGAAGTGAAGGGAACAAACCGAAGAGCGGTCACTGGGTACCCACCTCGTTTCTTTTCCGCCAAATCCCTGCCGGGAGATGTTGGTGAGCCATGCTTGTCGTCGTTCAGCGCTCGATGGAAATTCATGGTAGCTCAAACCGGGATTTTTCTTTGCGTTCGACGCGCACAGTGGAACGCAGCAGTTTTTTGGCTTACTAACTGGCCACTCAAACTACCTAGCTGGACTGTGAGGCAGATCGCATTAAGCTGAACACGACTATATTTGTTTGGAGCATGTAACCTCATTCCGCGGCGAGAAATTGGCGCGAAAATGCCGCGTTCGCCGTAGCGCGCCCGCGCGTCTCTTCGGTGTGTCCCCTACTACTAGCGCCCCCCGCGAAACTTGCGGCCGCAACTGTCAACAACGCTTGTCCTCCCTCGCCAATGCGCGGCGGCTCTACGCAGCAGGCCGCACCCTGTGCGCTTTGATCCAGCGGCCGTGCTAGTACCTTTCGCGACCTTGCGAATCACCCAGGGCCGCTATTTTTGTGACCAACCCATTCCCGTACACTGTTACCTTGGTTCGAGGGGAATGTCTCGGCAGAGTGGAACCAGTCGACAATGCACAAGTCCTGGACGTACCCTAAGACTCGCTTTGTCCCGATTCACGTACCATCAGTGCTGTTCCCACTTCTAATCCATCATCTCCTGATGTATTTGGCCCCTACATTGATGACAACCTTACGTCAGTATACAGCGTTCCCAGCTTCTAGACCTGTTGCAGGAATTCCGTTTTTCTTTGAATGTCGGGCGAAGTTCTCTCGGTCGCGCGTCCGCTGTTACACATCGTGTCGACACTGGTGCCCATCCACCATTACGGCAATGTCCCTACCGCGTGTCGCCTGCTGAACGTCGGGAAATTAACGAGCAGGTTGACGATATACTCCGACACGACGTCATTCGGCCCTCGAACAGTCCATGGGCGTCTCCTGTTGTTCTTGTTCCGAAGAAAGAAGGTTCTGTGTGGTTCTGTGTGGACTACAGACTGCTCAATAAGATCACTTTCAAGAGTGTCTACCCACTGCCGCGCATCGATGACGCAATTGAGAGCCTTCACGGAGCCCAATTTTTTTCTTCTCTCGATCTGCGCTCGGGGTACTGGCAAGTACCCATGGCTGATGACGCTCAACCGAAGACTGCCTTCATCACACCCGACGGCTTGTACGAATTCAACGTCATGCCGTTTGGTCTGTGTAATGCATCTGCGACCTTTGAGCGCATGATGGACACCGTTCTGCGCAACTTGAAATGGCACACGTGCTTGTGTTACCTTGATGACGTTGTTGTCTTCGCTCCAGATTTCTCCACGCATCTCCAACGTCTGAAAGAAGTTTTCGCACGTGTGAGCAATGCCGGCTTGCAACTAAATTTGAAGAAGTGCCGCTTTGCAGCACGCCAACTCAACATCCTAGGGTACGTCGTGTCCAAGGATGGCATTCTTTCTGACCCAGCCAAGGTTCGGGCCGTGTCCGAATTCCCCAAACCTGCGTCCGTCAAAGAACTGCGTAGTTTCGTGGGCCTGTGCTCATGCTTCCGACGCTTCATACGAAACTTTGCCACGATCATATCACTCCTGACGAACCTCCTTGGAAGTAACGGGCCCCTCAATTCGTGGTCGTCCGAGTGCGACGACGCGTTCGCGAAGCTCCGCCATTTGTTGACGTCTCCTCCCATTTAACGCCACTACGACCCTACGGCCCCAAAGGAGGTGCACACGTACGCCAGTGGTGTAGGCCTCAGCGCTGTCCTGGCGCAGCGCAAACCTGGGTTCCCTGAATATGTCGTGGCATATGCAAGCCGTACGCTCACGAGAGCCGAGACAAACTACACCGTCACGGAAAAAGAGTGCCTGGCGATCGTCTGGGCCCTTACAAAGTTTCGACCTTATGTGTATGGTCGCCCATTCGATGTCGTCACCAACCATCATGCACTATTCTGGCTGTCATCATTGAAAAATCCCTCAGGCCGTCTCGCCCGTTGGGCTCTTCGCTTACAAGACTACGACATCCGCGTGCTGTACCGCAACGGACGCCAGCATGCTGACGCCGACGCCCTCTCGCGCTCCCCTCTGCCTGAAGGTGATGTGCTCTGCTCAGTATCCTCGGTTGCTGTTTCTGCCATTGATGTTGACATCATCGCTACCGAACAGCGAAAGGATAATTGAATCGCCCCACTGATCGACTTGTTCTCTGATCCGTCCGCAACGCCACCCACGCGTGCCTTGCGTCATCGAGCTCACCATTCCACCATTCGTGACGGCCTCTTACACCGACGCAATTACGACGCCGATGGCCGGCAGTGGTTACTCGTGCATGATACCCTGCAGTCTGCGGTCGGAGATATGTGAATCCTTCCATTCTGATCCACAATGCGCGCACTCTGGGGTATTTAAAACCTACCATCGCATTCGACAACGATACTTCTGGCGCGGGATATACCGCTACGTGCAGCACTTCGTTCGCTTGCCAACGCCGCAAACCGTCAGCACACATGTAACCAGCCGGTCTGCAACCGTTACCTTGCCCTGGCCGTCCGTTTGGGCGCATAGGTATCGATTTGTATGGACCACTCCCTCTGACGTCCACTGGCAACCGCTGGGCCATCGTCGCCATAGATCTTTAAACGCGATACGCCAAAACCGCCACTCTCCCTGCGGCTACTGCGCGTGATGTTGCGTCCTTCCTACTGCATCGATTCATACTGCGCCACGGTCCACCTCAGGAGCTTCTCAGCGATCGAGGCCATGTCTTCTTGTCAGAAGTCGTCGACGCCATTCTCACTGAGTGCCATTCTGTCCACCGCAAAACTACTGCTTACCACCCGCAGACGAATGGTCTCACCAAACGCTTTAGCCGCGCCCTTGGCGACATGCACCCAAACGCACCCTTGGCGACATGCTTTCGATGTACGTCGCCGCCAACCACACGAATTGGGATACTATACTGCCCTTCGTCACCTACGCCTAACACCGCCCCTCAGAGCACGACCTGTTTTTCACCTTCTTGCTGTACGGAAGGCACCCGTCACACACCATCGACACGATACTCCCGTACATGCCGGATCCATCTGAGTGTACACCTATTTCCGAGACTGCCAGGCTTGCTGAAGAATGTCGCGAGCATGCCAAGACTTTTACGACTGATGAGCAAGAGCGGCAGAAGAGTATTCGTGATGGCTCCGCCACTTCTGAGCCAACGTTCCTGGTTCCCTTGTATGGCTCTCAATCCCGACCTCTGTAGCTGGTTTTTCTTCCAAACTACTACCGAAATACGAAGGTTCCTGCCGCGTGATCGAGTGCACATCTCCGGTGAACTATCTGATCGAACCAATTGAAGAATCTTCGGACATGCGCCGTCGCGGGCGCGACTTAGCGTGGAGCGCCTGAAGGCTTACTATGACCCGCTCATAGCGACAAGCTGTTAGGTCGCCAGCCGGCTCTATCTTCGACCCCGGGGTAATTGTAGAGAAGCCTCCGAACTCTCAAATGATTTCTAGTGGGTCTACCCAAAAAGGACGCCGCTCGCGCTGAGAGTCCGTGCTTGGCCATTACTGTCGCCATTGTGTATGCTCGCTGTGTGCCGGCTAATAAACGCTATAACACGACAAAACATCACTTACCGAAGGTGACCTGACGACGCAACATGGAAACAGCAAAACAAGCCGACACAGCCGTGAACCGACGCCACGGCCTAACTGCAACGCGAGACGGCGAACTAGCGACCTCGACGTTCTTATCGATGGCCACAGTGTGACCCCTCTCATCGATACTGGAGCCGACTATTCCGTTATCAGTGGGTCGGTTGCCACGAAGTTGAAGAAAGTTGGGACAGCATAGGAAGGCCCCGAAATCCGCACAGCCGGAGGTCGTCTAGTAACACTGGCAGGAATCTGCACAGCGAGAGTCACCATTAACGGCCGTATTTATCCTGCAGGCTTCGTAGTCCTACAGCGTTGCTCGAGAGATGTCATCCTTTGCATGGACTTCTTATGCCTCCATGGTGCAGTCATCAACCTAACAACAAAGTCGATAACGTTATCCACAGAACAAGCACTACCACCGCGCACGCCGTCAGGGAACCACGCTTTTAATGTGCTAGAAGAACAAGTCCCCATTACGCCTCGCTTCAGCGTCATTATTTCAGTCGGTGCCCCGAAATCACGTGACTTGGAAGGCGTCGTTGAAGGCAGTCAGCAGCTGTTGGTCACCCGCAACATTTGCATCGTAAGAGGAATTGCAGAGCTGCGGGGAGGCAAAGCGACGGTCATGCTCACAAATTTCAGTAATGAGTACAAACACGTGAACAAAAGAACGAGGGTCGTATACATCGAAGAAATTGTGCAAGCCACCAGTGCTTTCGCCCTCGCCGATTCTGCGGAACCTGCTCAAAGGAACCTAGCCCTTCTCTCAACTTTCCACGTCAATCCCAGCCTTCCAAACCATAAGCAACAACAGCTCAAAACTCTGCTCCTGCAATACGAAGATTGCTTTTCATCGTCGTCAGAAATTGTGCAGACCCCAATCGCGAAACATCGCATCATAGCCGAGAAAAATGCCAGACCACTTCGTTAGAGTCCGTACAGGGTTTCGACACGAGAACGTGAGGCCGTAAAGAGACAAGTTGATGAAATGCTACGGGATGACATCATCCAGCCGTCCAGAAGTCCATGGGCGTCCCCCGTGGTGTTAGTGAAGAAGAAGGATGGAACCCTACGTTTCTGCGTCGATTATCGCTACCTCAACAAAATCACAAAAAAGGACGTATATCCTCTCCCACGTATAGACGACGCACTGGATCAGCTCCATAACGCGAAGTACTTTTCGTCGATGGACCTCAAGACTGGCTATTGACAAATCGAAGTCGACAAAAGAGACCGAGAGAAGACTGCGTTTATAACACCGGACGGCCTCTTCGAGTTAAAGGTGATGCCCTTCGGTCTTTGCTCGGCGCCTGCCACTTTTCAACGCGTTATGGACACAGTACTGGCAGGATTGAAGTTGCAGACTTGCCTTGTGTACTTGGACGACGTCGTCGTGTTTTCCTCCAGTTTCGACGAGCATCTTCAGCGCCTTGAAGCTGTACCTCAAGCCATCAAGACGTCCAGACTCACCCTGAAGCCAGAAAAGTGCATATTTGCGTACGAGAAGCTCTTGTTCCTGGGACACGTGATCAACAAATCTGGAGTCCGTCCCGTCCGCAAAAAACAGTCGCTATCGCCGACTTCCCCCCGCCCACTGAAAAGAAGGCAGTGCGCCGATTTCTGGGCCTGTGCGCCTATTGTAGGCGGTTCGTCAAAAACTACGCCCGCATTGCCGATCCACTCACTAACCTTACCAGGGCTGACGTAGAGTTCAAGTGGGAAAAGCCACAGGAAGACGCTTTTAAGCAGCTAAAGCAATGCCTCCAGACGACTCCGGTACTGGTCCATTTCGACGAATTAGCCGAGACAGGAATACGCCCTCACGCAAACAGCGTAAGTCTCGGCGCCGTTCTTGTGCAGAGGGCTGACGGTCTGGAAAGGGTTATTAGTTACGGCAGCCAATCGCTATCCAAAGCAGAAGTCAATTATTCAACAACAGAAAAGGAGTACCTCTCCATCATCTGAGCTACATCTAAATTTCGCCCCTACCTCTACGGCAGGCCCTTCAAAGTTGTGAGCGACCACCACGCCTTGTGTTGGCTAGCTACCTTGAAGGACCCATCAGGTCGCCTCGCACGATGGAGCCTGAGACTTCAAGAATATGACATGACCGTCGTTTACAAGTCCGACAAGAAACACTCCGACGCCGACTGCCTCACTCGTTATGTGAGGACATGCCGGGATTGCCAGCGACGCAAGACACCACCGACAATGCCAGCGGGATTTCTGCAGCGCATTGAACCACCTCGCCGACCATTCCAGCAGATCGGTATGGACCTACTGGGGCCGTTCCCGACGTTGACTTTCGGAAACAAGTGAAACGTGGTAGCTACCGACTACCTCATTCACTACGCTGAGACAAAAGCCCAGCCCAAAGGCAGTGCATCCGAGGTAGCTAAGTTTTTCGTCGAAAACATCGTGTTACGTAACGGCGCCCCGGAGGTCCTCCTCACCGACAGAGGAACAGCATTTACGGCCAACCTAACTCAAGCGATCTTGGCATACAACCAGACAAGCCAACACCGGATGACAGCGTACCACCCACAGACCAACGGCCTCACTGAGCTGATAAACAAGACCATCGCCGACATGCTGGCAATGTACGTCAATGTCGAACAGTAGACGTGGGACGCTATTCTTCCGTACGTGACCTTCGCATACAACACGGCGGTGCAGGAGACGACGCAGATATCTCCATACAAATTGCTTTACGGAAGGAGCCAGGCAACGACGCTCGACGCCGTTTTACCCAACCGGCAACGTCACCGACGAAGGAACCCTTGATGTTGGTGAGTACCTTCAGCGCGCCGAGGAGGCCCGACAACTCGCGCGCCTCCGTATCAAGAACCAACAGACGACCGACAGCCGCCGTTACTATCTTCGACGACGCTTCGTGTGATACCAGCCCGGTGAACGTGTTTGGGTGTGGACGCCGAAAAGCCGACGGGGACTCAGTGAAAAGTTTCTGCGACGGTACTTCGGACCGTACAGGGTGGTTCGACGTCTCGGTTCACTCGATTACGAGGTTGTCTCCGACGGCATCACGAACTATCAACGACGCCAATCGCGACCTGAAGTCGTCCATGTCGCACGCCTCAAGCCGTTTCATGCGAGTTAACGAACTGAAACAGTGTAAATTGTTGTTGTATTAGTGCTGTATTGTAATTTATTGCTTATACTATCGTTGTACTTCCATCCTCCGTTAAAGCATCGGGACGATGCCTTTTTCAGAGGGGGGCAATGCTAGGTTACTTTTTTCAAGTTTTCTTATCGCTCAAATACACCACGTAATTCTAAGCGCAAACTGTGCCTGCAGTCTTCGAGATGCTTCAGGACTGTAGTAGGTAATCTTTATAAGATCACGCCCACTCCGCGAACTATACAGATTATTCTGGAGCCTACGCCACCGCTAGCGATAATGCTAGAACATTCGATGACAAGTGTATAAATGCCCACGCGCTTCGCCGCTTGTCATGGCTTGTCAGTTGATCGACGGCTGACGATCCGTTCGCCGCTATCAGTGCAGGTCTGCTATTGTGATCCGACTTTCTGTTTACCGGGCACAAGTTCGCCCAAATAAACAGTTTAACCTTTATCGTAATGGCTGCTTTTTTGTCGACGTCACGACCCCGTGACAATATGGTGGTTTTGGTACGTTAAACCCCTTATTAATCAATCAATCATTACATTGCGTTGACTGTGTTTTGATAAATTGATATGTGGGGTTGAACTTCCCAAATCCACCATATGAGACGACGTAGTGGAGGGCTCCGGAAATTTCGACCAGATGGGGTTATGTAACATGCACCCAAATCTGAGCACACGGGCCGACAGAACTGTAGCCTGGTGAATGAGTTTTGTTTATTACGTTTCGGTAACGAACACGCTGAATTACAAGCAAGTGAGCGTTATCGGGTCACTCTGAGAAGGGAGCAACGGGGCCCTTGATTCGTGCTGTTCCGTTTTCTCTTCTGGAGTATCACGAGGTGGCGTATAGTGGGATGACTTGGGCATAACTGCACATTTTTCAAGCATTCGGTGTGCTCCGCAAATGCGACGAAATGCAAGCATGTGCAATTAGCCGCGATAAAGCCCTTTGCGGGAAGATGGCTTAATTCTGCGTAAAGCGCACGAGTCACCTTCACTTTGTAAACGGTTGCTAGCGAATACGTTGCAAAAACTGATTTGCTTCGGCATGCAGCAATTTATGAGAAGACGAATACAAATGCTATTGCGCGTCTTAATTGCTTAGAAAGGAGAACGCAAACACGGACTTTGGGAGCAGTAACCGGAGCCTATGCTGGAAACGCCAACTTGAAAAAAAAGGGGGGGGGGGTGCAAAGTTTACGGCGCACCTTTTTTTTTCCTTCGGCATTTAGAGTTCCTCACTGTGTGCTGCAAGAGACGCAGCATACGTCGGCATTGCGATTATCAGCCAATACACGCCACACGTCAATACACCTTACGTATGCATCTACGTAAACACACGCGTACCTGTGCGTACTGCGCCGCGCGGAGCCTCTAACATGGCGGCAATGCGCACAATGGCCAAAAGATAGCAGCGATTTCGCATAAGGCCTATAGCCTTTTCTAAGCTTTACGAGTCATGCATCGTTATCTTTGAGGTAAAACCATAAATATTAAATTGCACCTTGGTATTTAGCATGCGTGGCCCATTAATTGTGCACACAGCACTAGAGCACTATAGCACCGCAAACATTGGTCACGCAATATAAGATCCCACACATGGCTGACACCTAGGCATGGGTTCCGCTCCACCGTGGCCGCCGCATTTTGACGATAGTTTCTCCGTCCTCATCCTCCAAGCTGATGTTATTTCTAGATACCAGTACACATGAACTGGTTGTGAAACGAGGGCCAATTGAAGTGGGAAACTCGAAAAAAAAAAAAGATCGCACTCGAGCCATCAGACTCCTTTCGTCAGAGCACAATTCCATGAGCCAAAGTGGCATCACGCGACCTAACTTCGCACGTCTCAACAATCACAGCAGCTGAGCCTCCCGTGGTGAGCCTCGCAAACAAAAGAATACAAAAAGTTGTTCTGTAATGTCGAGTCATCTCATTACGATCACATTCATGGCATTCTTACAGTACACCTTTAGCAAGAAAATATATAGGGCGATTCCGCACAAGATCAAGCATGGCCGGCTGACCTCTTAAAATTTAAGAATTTTATATATTGTTGCCTGATGAGTAGAAAGAGAGCCACAATTGGTTTTGCCGGAAAAACGTTTTTCGAAGCACAGTAAATCAGTGATCACGAAGAGGTAGAGTACCACGCTTACCTGCTTTGCTGTTTTTTTTCCGACTTTGGCCATGAGTTACACAAGCTATATTCAGCTACGTACCTCAAATTTATTCGAGGTATGCAGCACAGGCAGCACCATTCCTGCGCTACCCAGCGCATTATGTTTCGGTTTCTCCGGCATCGCGGTGAAATTCGACGATGGATCTGTGAAACCATGTCACTATTTTGAATTTTTAAAACCTAGGCTCGCCATAATTTGCGACGTAGAACAGCTTCACCATATAAACACCCTAAATTTGGTAATTAAAAAGGTAACTCAATTATTTTTCTTAATAATTTCTGAGTGACCTAATTAGAGGCTAAATTTTCCCGCCTCGGCCTACAAATTGGCTGCGAGAACAAGGGCCTAATTATAACAGCTGAAGGAAAAATCTCTATTGCTTAAAAAACCCTATATATATATATATATATATATATATATATATATATATATATATATATATATATATATATATATATATATATGGGATATGGCACATAACTCATCCCCTGATGAAGGGAGGTCCCCTCCCGAAACTGTTGGGAAATAAATATATTTATCCTTGTTGACAACGCTCCCGTTGTGCCATATCCCATACCTTCACGAAGACTAACTGGCCCATTGAATTATTACTCCCACTATATATATATATATATATATATATATATATATATATATATATATATATATATATATATATATATATATATATATATATATATATATGAGATCTAACAAACAATAATGCAAATGAAGGTATAGGGGAAGTTATTAGGCCAATTGTAATGTAAATGAGAAGAAAAGTGGGTGAAAAGTTAACTTGCTGTGGGCAGGATCCGAACCTGCAACCTTCGAATAACGCGTTCGATGCTCTACCACTTGAGCTACCATGAATAATGGGGGATGCCCCCCCCCCCTTATTCCCATATTTATTAACGAGGGTTTCGTACTGGCAGACTTGGCGCCTTTAGGTGGTATACGAGGGACTATTGGTCAGCTGCCAGTTAATAAGTTCACGTGCTACGTGACGCCAAACAGGCTCATAAAGAGTGTGCCACACTAGCGGCCATGGCTGCTAGTGGCGCTGAATGACGCTCCCACGTTTAAAAATTGACATAGATACCCGATAAAGTGGCTGGGGAGATGGCTGTCGTGGTAGCTCAAATGGCAAAGCACCGAACGCATTATTCGAAGGTCGCAGGTTCGGATCCTGCCCACGGCAAGTTATCTTTCCACCCACTTTTCTTTCTTCTCATTTACAATACAATTGGCCTAATAACTTCCCCTATACCTTCCTTGGCATTATTGTCTGTTAGATCTCATTAATATTGTGTAAGGGTACGCACACACTAGCGGGAAGCGTGCCGCCGCGGCATGATGCGCGTCTTCGCCGCCGAGCGGTGAAAAGCGGCACGCTGGCCACATCTGCGGTAGTCACGTGACAACAGTCTCGAGCGGTCTCGCAGCGGCTCGCGAGATTTCGCGCGCTTTTTTGTCGTCTGTTCTGAGCTCTCCGTCTTTACGGTGCAATCGTGCGAACAATGGCCGGCGACGACGATCTCCTCGCAACGCTCAACGTTACCATGATGGCGTGTCTGCTGTTGCTTCAGCGTCGCCGCTCTCGAAATGCGCCGCGAAGATATTGGGTACATCCGCTTTGGAGGTACAGAGATACTGAAGGACAGGCCCACACACTGCTTCCCCGTCTGCGAGCAAGGGATGAAGTCTATTTCCGAGAGTAAGTAATTTATATCATTCAGTGTTTAGTGCTGTTAAAATCAGTTGACGGCAAATTTTCAGGTGCCAAGAAGGGGCAATCAAAACGAGGTTTCATGCCTCCAACTTCGTCAATTTTCAAGGATTGTACAGGTCGCGCATGACATCGCATGGCATTCATGGTCGTGTGCACGAGGGGAAGGGAGTGCGCGGAAAGTCTGCCTCTTTAATTAACTGCGTTATGGCCACTCAGGTTTGTGATGATAATGGTCGACAGCCAAAAGTCCGTGAATGAGACGGCGGTCCCTCGGCTGTTTACTTCCCGTCTTTACTTCAGGAAGACTATGGGCCGAATAGTCTAACGAGGTCCCCCTAGGTAACTGTACGCCTATGCGCACATTCACTTTTCA
Organism: Rhipicephalus annulatus; assembly: GCA_013436015.1. Lineage (NCBI taxonomy): Eukaryota > Metazoa > Arthropoda > Arachnida > Ixodida > Ixodidae > Rhipicephalus > Rhipicephalus annulatus. Next base: position 203,257 of record WOVY01001288.1, on the reverse strand, counting down.
ATGGCCACTGTTGATTACTCGAGTATTGCGTATGGTCAAACATACATAAAAAATAATACTTGAAAACTCAGAATACTGATACAGAAGCACTACTTCATGTCTTACTGATGCGATGAATTAGGAACAAATTAATTCATTTAAATACATACAATACAATAAGTTCAAGAGACAATGATTTATTAAGAATTTAACATGTTCTTGTGTGAGAGCTGTTAGGTCCACACTGGCGATTTTTTTGTGCACAATGACAATATTCGAATTGAACAGGGCATTCATCCTAACACTGCCAAATACAGCCCATTTGATGTTCAAAAAAATACGTTCGGTGAGCATGAGGAACGTAGCCTAGCAATCTCTGTGAAAATTGACAAAACAATAGGGAACCGCCACTATTTCCCAATTTAATGTTGTGCCTCCCATCACTGAAAATAAGTGCATACACTGGTGAAGTATGCACAGTGTTAACAGATGCTGCTGAAGTGAAGTTGGGACATTGAATGACTGAACCTACACTGCGGTCCTAGAGTGCTGAGGCTTAAGAACTTCTGTAGCTTATTTAAGAACAGGTCTCTAGTTCTTGTCCAAGACCCACTGTAACTTTGCACTTGCCCTTTCAGGCACTGGTCATTCAGGAACAGTAACTATTCTTTTCTACATATATACTGTATGCAATGTTTGCAATTGGAGTTCCTCCACTATGTCAGAGTTTCCTGGTACTGTTTGTGAAGAACATGTAGATTTCGATGCACAAGTAGGCAACATCTCCTAGCAGGCTATCCACAAAGAGGGCAGCTTGAGCCTTCTTGATAATAGTTCTCTCGACACCTGAAAAGCTGTTAATACTGACCGTGATGTCCGAAGAGTTGCAGCTATAATACTCAAGAGCTTCTAGGCATGCTCATAAATGTTCGATGATGGGTGCTGACAGAATGGTTGCATGAGGCAGCTTCTCATCAACTTTTAGCGTACTCTTAAACAAGACAGAGGACAGAATATGCTTGCTTAACAGTGTGCTAAAATAAAATATATTGTAAAATGGATTACTAACATCTCCAAGCCTATGCTCTGTCAGGTTACATTCTTGTTGTATGAGCTCGCATGAGAGGGTGTCCTGAGAAACATGGCCTTGTCCTGGCAAAGTAGTGTTCGTAAGAAGACATTTTTCATATAAAGAATCGGTGAATAGGGGTTGTGTGCTCGAGTCGATGTTTTGACAAGCAAACTTGTCTTTTTCAAGGCTAGAATAGAACAGTTTCGGTCTAGCCTTGAGCAAGACAAGTCCACTTGTCAAAATGTCGGCTCCAGCAAAGTACCTCTGTTTACTGATTTTTTCTATTTTTTCCTTCCCGCCATTTTCATGCATTTAGGCAAAAATGGCCATATTTGGTATTTATATACACCATAAAAACTACAGAAAAGCCCTCAGTAGCCTCTAATTCATGATCTTAAATGAAAGCAGCACGATAGGAGTGCAAGGAACAAAAAAAAGCAACACCCTAAAATCCGGTTTCTAGTGATCAGCCTCATTTTTCAGTTTCCTCCGAATGCCACCAAGGACTTTTGACACATTGCTCAGTCTCGTTGGACCACTTATCGAGAGAAGAGTGACACCGTTTCGGCTGCCAATTTCTGCACATGAAAGGCTGGCGATGACCCTGAGGTAAGGCAATCTAAAGAAAAGTAATAATCAAGTAACACATTTGCAGCTCTGTACTGCATGCTAAAGCATAGCTACACCAAAACCTATGTTTACTAATATAGTAATATTCACGCTTTATGCTCAATACCATACACTTCAAGTTAGCACCATAGAATAGTTATTAGGTTATGGTCTTAAAATGAAAAAAAAACAGTTCCATGTTTATGTAACCTTAGCACATAGCATAGGTGGAAAACGACACCACTTGCCGAACGCAGATGAAGATATTCTGTCGTCATCTCTGTCATTTATTTCATGCCCATTCATCTGTCTATACACATTCTTTATTGTTTCTTTCATCTTCATTTATCTCATTACGTATTGCCCTCTTCCTTTTCCTAGGCGTTGAGCCGTGCTCCCTATCAGGCTGTGGAAATCAGGCGCTTTCTTCTTCTAATTATGATCACCTTTCCTTTCCCTCTTGTTCACTCAAACATCAGTCTGCTACACCCACAGTCACTTTTCGAATCCCACATTTAAACTAGGTTATGTGAGGCTATGCCATACTCTATTTTCGTCCCATTTTGCTTTACTTCCTCCTCGCTTTTACAGCACTTCTCCTCAGTCAAGTAAGTTTTCAGGAATACTAAATGACAAAGTTTTTCACATGTCGTTTGACACCTAATGAGAACATACACTGAAAGCTTTGTTGAGATCACTAGAAAGAGAAAAATCACTAGTTTCTTTTGCTTGGGGAAGTGGGAAGCCTGCATGACCTGCCTCTCTAGTTCAGCATTGCGATCGCTGTTTTGAAGCAAGAGCCATTCATTGTCTTCAGCAGCATTGAGCATCCAGCTCAGTGTAACAAAAGTAGATGTGTTGCCTTAAAAACATTTCTGTATTTTCAGATTTCTTGCTAATGGAGACACCTTCTGAAGTCTGTCATTCAACTTTCTGACAGGACGATCCACGGCAGGTGAAATAGTAAGGGAAACAACGGCCGTGCTGTGGCATGTTCTCCAACCACTGTACATGAAGTTTCCTCAGACAACTGGGGAGTGGAAAAGGGTAACGGGAGGACCATTCATACTAGATTTTTTATTTTAGTGGCTGATGTGTATCAGTGGCATATGAGGATTGCTGTGGTTTCATCATTTTTCTTTGAAAAATACATTCACAAGCAACTTATCTCATTGAACTTTTCATTAACTACATTAAGTAGTCTAAATTGAGTGCTTTTTTTTTCAAATAAATAAGTCAGTGTTCCTCATGGCCATGTAACGTGCTACAGTTACAAAAATAACCAGAAATAAGTTATTCCTCTCTGTCCACTGAAATTATGCAAGCAGTTGGCCACAGCAAGGAGAATGATAAAGTGGTTGCTTGGTAACATTAAAACATCAGCAAATGAGTGGCTGGCAGTGCACTCCTGTGTGAAATGACAACAGGAAGTATACACTCAGGTTGCAGTAATGGTAAAATAATTTGAGCTCAGCTTGCAAAGTATTTCATTTTCAAGAGTAGTACGTTGTTACTTGTCGAATTCATTTAAAAATTGCTTTAGAAATTGCTTGGTGCCCATTCAGGTAAACGACTCTGATGCAGTAACTGCTTTTTGAATATTTAAACATATTCAAAATTAAATTTCATTGGTTCTGTGCTGGTACGTAATATGTTTCAAGCACTTGGCCTATTTTAGTCCGACAGTGTGTGTTGTAATTCTGTGAATGCTTCAATTATCTGCAAGCCACAACTCAGCTCCAACTAGGCATCTGCATAACTTTATGTTTAATTGTCATATTTCATGTTGCATTCCAGTGTTTATCATTGAACAAGCATTTTGTTCCACTGAGTTCATTTATATTGATTTTATTTTTTGTGGCTCTTTCTTGATGGATCTAGATTGCTGCAGATATGGAGGAATTTTGGAATTTTCCTAATTGTTTGGGAAGCATAGATGGAAAACATGTCATCATTGAATGCCCAAGGAATACCGGTTCAAGGAACTTAAACTACAAGAAAACCTTCAGTGTTGTTTTCCTTGCAGTGTGTGATGCACATTACAGGTGAAATTCTTTTTTTTACTGGCCTTCTCAAGTAGTAATGACAACGAATAGGCAACTTGGTTGAATTTCCTCTCATGGTAATTCTTGACTTAATCATGTGCGCTTAAGATATCATAACAAGCAGATTGTCATACTCATTCAACATTATCTTCAATGGTGTTACAGTCACTTACGTTATGCTAAACTGTGGGGTTCCACACTTGCATTATTACTTACACTCATAGATATTCATAACGATTTCCATTTGTTCAGATAGACTTTATTAATAGTAATACTGTTATCCCTTCCCTCTCTCTAGTACTCATTACCACTGCCACTGGCATGCCTTAAAACCTGTCGCCAGAAAGCAGTGTTGCATCTACGACAACACCATCACTCGCTCTTTTTTACACCTACCGGATGAGTGAGGAGGAAGTGAAGTCTGCGTGGTGTGCTGTATAACTATGCCTACTAGATTTTCTGTTTGGTTCTCCCACTGTGTGTTTTTCCCTTTTTAGCGTGAATATGGCAACAATAATGATGAGGAAGTGAAGCTTTTGGCGGGGAGGCTATGCCTCATTATAAGACGTGATTAAAAGAGAGCAAAGTAGGTACAGACCAGTGTCGGATATCACACGTCTAAGTGGAAGGCTTCAAAGTTTCGCTTGCTTGGTGTTTAATCTTTCACATGCCTTGACATCACACAGACACATACATGTAGCGCTTCACTTACATCAAAGCACTGCGACCACAGCCCTGGTCAAACACATGACTTGTACGTAAACAGCCACATGTAACAAAAAGGTGGATCATCTTGCACAATATTTACGGTATTCATTTGCGGGGTGACCACTAAGCTTAATAAACTTTTCTTGTACACTGTATGCTCATTTTTGGACGATAATTAGATTTTGCAAGTTTTTACAGATGGCCAGTACATGTACTACTGGACTCGCTATAGAAAACCAGTCCTTTGCACAAAGGCAACAATATGTGTTCTCATACAGCATTACCTATCACTGTATTCCAGATTTACATATGTTGACATGGGCCACTTTGGAGGCGAAGGAGACAGTGGAATTTTTTTAAGGTCCCGTTTGCTGGATTGCTTCAACAGAAGACTGTTTGGAGTTCCCCCGCCATCAAATGTCGGAAGCATAGGACTTATACCCTATGTATTAGTAGGGGATGAAGCCTTTCCCCTGAAGACTTTCATGATGCGACCCTACCCCCAGCGAGGCAAGTTTTGTTGTGCATTTGCAGCACAATTTCTTTCTTGATGCTGGACAATTATACAAATACAAAGAAAATTCTTATAGAAGATTCTACAAAAAAAATTAATATAGAAATAGAGTTAACAGCTCATAGACACTACACAAGTTAAATGGGAGTAGTTAGACAATATCTGCACTACTGAGGCATATAGTTACTGTAAACTATGCGGAGAGATAGGAGTGTCAAAGGTAGCGTATACTTCGGAAGTGTGGAACCATGCATACCAAAGCAGACTGCAGGAGCTGAGTGTATTTGTCATGCCATTGAGTGGCTCTACAGAAAGGCCTCCTACATTTGTAGGGATTCTTAAATGGGCTGTATTAAGCAGATGTTGATGGTAGTGTAGTTGACATTGTCAGTGCTTTATTAAACTTTGGAAAACCGACTTGTGTTTAGCCATTTCAATGATATACGCAACATTTTGACCTTTTAGCTAGTACTTGTAACATATAAAAAGAACCAATTCTTGAGAAAAGGGGCGGTGCAATGAAATTTCGAAGGTAAAGCAAGCATGTTGTGGCAAAGCATCGTCCCAATGCTTTGCCAGTTGGTATGTGGCAGAGGTTCTCGAAAGTTCTCGTTTGTTTTGTAGGTGCTTGTATGACGTGTGTGCGAGAAAGCCAGCGAGAGCAGACGATAATCAGCATGACATGCTTCACAGCCTTGTGTAGCCATGTGACCAAGCTGCACAGCCATGTCACATGCTAATTCTGTGCCTAGAAACCAAAACCAAAAAAAAAGGTCCACATAAAAAATGATATTAATCTATTTAGCGAGAATAAATTAACCTTGATGAGTATATCATGCTTGCTGGAGAGCAAACAAAGCGCAAGCCACAAAAATGGTGCCAGCAATGCAGCTTCTGCGTACTGCTTAACTGCTTGCAATATCGCAGCCAGAATATTACATTACAGGATGACACTATGTATAAAACTCATGCCGAGTTCTTACATTCAGCGCTTGTGCTACGTACACATACACGGAAAGTTGTTTGCACAAACATAAAGCTTCTGCTTTGCACTCCAATACCTGCTGTAATGAGTAATGATACCTCATTATTTTTCGTTTGATGTTCTTACGTGCGTTTCTTTGCTTACTTAATTTTCTTTAGAACTTCAGAAGCACCGGAGCAATCCTGCACAGCGTGCAGAGTACCTTCAGAGGGCGACCTTCAATTACAGGCTGAGCCGCACACGCCGCCTCATTGAAAATGCATTCGGCATTATGCCAAGTCGGTGGCGGATTCTCCGCAGAGCCTTTAGGGCCTCAGAGACCACCACCGAAAACATCATCCGGGCATGTGTCGTGCTGCACAATTTCATGCTCCAGGAGTCGCCACATGCAAGGCTGACATATAATCCACCTGGCTATGTGGACCATGAGGACTGGCAGGGCAGCTGCATGGAAGGAGCTTGAAGGGACGGCGACGATGACCCCTCTATATTTAGGGAGCCCACTGCGTCTGGCTGTCACTCCGCTAGGTAAAATTTTGAACACCCTACCCTTTATCTTTTATACCTTTGGCATTATTATGTGCAATTCATTTTCTCAAAATAAGGTTTTTGCTGAAAGGCATCTTGCTGTCGCAGTCACACTCTTTCTTACATCTTAATTTTAGAAAAGTACTGCCATTATTTTTGTAGAACTCGTGTTCTAATTTGCAAATGACAGTTCAGAGCAAATGTCAATAATTCTGTTCACTTTTATATTGTGTGCATCTACTTTGCAGAGTGGCGATAGATGTCCGGGAGAAGCTTGCCAAGTTCTTTATGAATGAAGGCCAAGTTCCGTGGCAAGAGCGCATCGTCACTCGGGCAGGTCAGCGGGTAAACTGAAGCCTGAGTAAAGGCAGATACCCTTTATATCACTTGTTCAAATTGTATTGTCAGTATATATTGTATTGTTCCTCCTTAAAAAGAACGGGACAGCGTTATAGCCTCAGTATGGAACTGGCATCCATCTTGATTTGCTTTATTCCCAACTTCATCCTTCTTTTCTTTCCTGCTCCGGCTCTCGCGCTTTTTCTTCTCCTGTCTCAGGGCTCATACCACTTCACTTTTTCCGGTTTCTTGTAATTACCCCTACTGGGGTAATATTTGCAGACTTTTCCAATTGACGCATATTCAACCGATCCACGTTCACCAGTGTACCAGACAGTCTTCAAAATTCCATTCTGGGTGGCTGTCTTGGTCACAGAGTAAGGACCGCAAAATTTGGCACTGTCATCTCTTATTCCTTTCCTCACTAATACGAGGTCGGTGACTTGAATGTCTGGCATGTCTGCTCGATGCCTCTTGTCGAAATTTTTTTTTCATTCATTTTCGGTATCTCTCCTCCTGTGATTTTTCTTGCCTCTCCTCAATGATCTTGATGTTTTTTAAGAGTCCCAACTCACGGTCTGCCTGCAAAATAGGGGTTTATACTGAAAAAACGCACTGTAGATTGCACCCAAAGCCACTTGTATAGGATCGATTATGATGTATCACGGCGGCTTCCAAAGAACATTTCCATCCACCAGGAAAACTATCGTACATCTTGATGTACTGTTTCACATCCCGTATGGCACGTTCTGCCTGCCCATTCGCTGTGAGATGGTGTGGAGCACAGAACTTGATCGATATATTGTAATCCCGAGCCCATCTTGCTAGCTTTTCGCTCTTGAACGCAGGGCCCTTATCGCATACTATTGACCGCGTAGTCTTGAACATGCCTTTTTCGAGGAGGCCTATGACGCTATTTGCATCTTCTTTTCCTGCTTGTGCCACGACCATCCTCGTGTATTCATCTATGGCCAGAAGAAAAGCTTGCGTTTTATTGACTCCGCCCGTTTTTTATTTAGTTTGCCAAATCCAGGTGAACTACTTTGAAAGGTACGTTCGAGTGGCAAGGTAGTATCATAGCATCCGTGGGCTGTTTATACTTGACTTTGTGTACTTGACACACATGGCAGGAATGAACGTACTGACTGACATCTTTCTTCGTGCGAGGCCACCAATTTGTTGTAGGTGCATCGAAATCTGTTGTGTCCTCCAGATTCTGGGCTATCGTGGTAAAAACAAAGGACTCTGGAAACAAGTGTTGATGGGACTTCATAACAACTTTCAGTAAAAACTAGTTGTCCGGAGCCTTCCAACAGCTTCACTTCATTCATTTATTCGAATTTTTCTGTGTTGCTTCGTACCATCAACCTTGATAGAGCATCTACATCGGTTAAAAGTGGCCCTGATCGATGCAAGATTGTAAAGTCGAATTGCTGCAAGTAATTCACCCATCTAGCAATACATCCTTTAGTTTGGCTCATATTCAAGAGATTAGTGAGGGCCTGGTGATCGGTGAACAAAGTGAACTTAGTACCTTCCAGGTACAAACGGAAGTACTCAGTGGCCTTCAGAACGGCCAGGACTTCCTTTTTTGTAGTAGTGTAGTTAGTTCCAGATGGCTTAAACGTGTAACTGTAGTAACCTACTACAAGTCGCTTTTCTCGGCTGGATGCTTCAACATATTTTTGATACAACATTGCTCCAGTCCCATAATGTGAGGCGTCGGTGTTCAATTCAAAGGGTAAAGTGAAGTCTGGTAGGCATAGGACAGAGTCGGAAGAGATTCTGAGCACCAAGTCACGGTAGACTCTCTCACATTCGTCACTCCATTCAAAGGGAACGTCTTTATGTGTTAAACATGCGAGACATCTAGTTTTGACAGCAAAGTCCTTAATGAAAGTTTGGAAATGTCCTGCCCATCCCAAAAACACATGCAGTGAATAGACGTCATATGGTTTCTTCAACTGGGAGATCTTCTCAACGAACCCTTGTTTTGTGCTTTTGGTGTTCCCATCGAACCTCATTTAAGAAACACAACTTTTTGTTGAAAGAATGCACTCTTCCTAAAATTTACCTTGAGACGTGCCAAGCTCAAGGCGTTTCACACCTGAGACAGATGGTCCTGATGCTCAGCCTTTGTTTTGGAGATGACTATTATGTCGTTTAGACAGAAAACACCAAGGAATAGCTTTAGCACGTCATTCATGGTCTTATGGAACCATGCTGGCGAGTTTTTCTCACCGAAAGGAAGCCAGTTACACTCGTAGAGATCGGATGGTGTGATAAAAGTTGTGCACATTTCTGTTTCTTCGGTTAGTGGGATCTGCCTTCCGAATGCGGTCAAAAGTTTCTTCTTCCACTGATTCCAAAAGCCACCACTGTCTTCCTGAATGCACATTTCATACCACTTGAGCACAACACCTCTCAAGTAAAAACGCATGTTAGTGATTTTATCATCATCAAAGAGCCACCTGTTTTTTTTTTTTTAGTGGCATATTCATAGAACTCAAGCAAACTTTCTGGATTTGAAGAGATACCGTCGAAGGCATCAGGCTCTACGAATTTAGGCTCCGGTTTCTCAGCATTCAGAGAGCTTATAAAGGATGTCATTATTTTGTTCTGTTGCATAATCTGTTCATGTTGCAGCTGAAGAGCCTTCAAAACGAGGCTCACCTCTTTCGTCAAAGATCGTTATCCTGAGTCTCTTCGACGCGCTGGTTCAAGAACTAGGTTGTAGAAGGTCGCCACATGCAAGTTTACTTTTACAGCACCTTTCCTTCCTAGTTCAGTAGCGTCCACAGCTGCCTTTCCCACAACCAGATTTACGAGTTCTTCCGAGCAGAGCTCACGAGGTAGGTCCACCGCTGCTTCATCTTGAACTTGGTACTTCGAAAAGATGATCTTGTCCGTGGAGGTCTCGTCAACAAAGAACGTCACCCACATGTTGGCTTCGATGGCCCGCTGCGCCAAAATAATGTAGTGTTTCAACCTAAAAGAATGGAGCAGCATTATAGCCTCAGTAGGGACTGGCGTCCATCATTCCCAACTTCATCCTACTGTTCTTTCCTGCCCCAACTTTTGTGCTTCTTCTCCTGTCCCAAGGCTCATACCGCTTTATATATATGTACCTGTTTTTCTTAGCTAGGATCCTTTTTTTGTTCTTTTTTGTTATGTTGTATGTCGCCATATATATGCTTGTTTTTCCCAATAAAATTTATTTCTGAGTCATCACCCGTACTGTGTTTATTCTCGTTGTTCTGTGTGCGCTGTATCAACCAAGATTAACGCGTACCTACTCATTCAAGCTTTCATTCTTATGAAGATGCAGTTGTTTTATTCAAGCAACAGTTCTATTTTAATAATTTGCATGCTCTGAGAGTCTACAGCGTAGGTTCACTTTGAACACAAATACATGATACTGTGTTTATTATACTATCCTGTATCATGTAGCACAAGAGATCGGTATCGGTATCATGTAGCACAAGAGATATCTTTTTACCAGCTGGCAAGTGACCAATAAGCTCTCACGCACTACCTTAAAGAATGAAGTCTGCCTAAACTAGACCTTTCCTACCAATTATTGCAACAAGCAAAAGTTTAAGGGATCATTTTTTATTGTGTAAAATGTATAGAAGCATTTCAGTGATGCAGTAGTGAAGTAGATGTATCAATGGTTCACTCATGTCTGCTGGTACTTTGTTCTTAAACATGTCTTTTTCCCCATCAGTAGCGCTGCCACATTGCTTTGACATGAAGATCAGAATGTGCTATATATAGGTTTATGAGTGCTCCACCAATAGATATAAATGGTTTACTTGTGATTACTATGGCTGACCTTCTCTGCTATAGAAAAGTTTTGCACAAGGACTAATTCACAACTCAATTTTGCAAAACATCAATATGTTGAATTTATTCATATGTGAGAGAACCCATACGAATATTGAAATGAAGCATCAATGTGACTGCACTAATACAAAATATTGCACTGAAACACAATTGAAATCACAGAAATGCAAATGCTGCACTGAAACATAAATGTGACTGAATAAATACAAAACATTGCACTGAAACACAAATTTAATAAGATACAATGTGAGCTTTTTGTACTTAACATTGACACAAATGGCATACGAAAGGAACAATACAGTATTTGCATTTTACCTCTGACTTTTTTTTTGTTTACGTGCTTTAAGTGCGACTATTTGACCATATAAGTTCGAAAAGTGCCCTGAAAAAAAAAAGACAAAGAAATGCGAACATTGAACTGAAATGCAAATGAGCATACACAAAGACAACAAATTGGACAGATTTCGAAATCGTATTGATGTTGATGTTCCATTCGAAGCAGTTCCGAAGCTTGTACTTTCCATAATTCACGTGGGGGGTACAAGCAAGCGCTCCTGAAGAAGCCCGCGTAGACACTAGTGCCAGATCTCCCTCTAAATATTACTACGGAACTCTCTGGTAGAGTACAACTTAATAAATATGCAGAGGCCTCATCTCGGTGACCAAAGCACAGCAGCTGACCACCTTTACCACTAAAGAAGCAGTTGTTCTCATGCACTTTTCATTTTCCGAAACCGGATATCCTAGCCATCCAACCCATGACATCAGTCTAAATTTCTCCACCATTGGTAAAGGCTTGTGGCCTTTGAGGAGTAAATGCTACAGACATCTAAAGCTGTACCTGACTATATTGTTCGGGCTCTGCCTAAGCTTAGTGATGAGTGTACTGCCTGTGCAACAAAAAAGGTCCCCATCGAGGATATCATTGACAGTAAACTCTAAACGGCTTATAAATAAAGTACACGACTTTTTGGAACGATTTCAAACAAAATATCAAACACGCAGAGAAACATCTATAAAAATAATATCGCAACCTTAAAATGCAAACTTACATTCGTAGTTCTTTTGAAAACAGACAAAAATGCCCGTGGTTTAAAACACATCTGAAAAGGAAGGCTCCTCACCAGGAAGAGGCTTCATCACAAATCTAATGGGACAAGGAGCTTCCATCAGCAAAATAAAAACAAGAACCCATCGAGGGAAGTATTCACTGACTATAAATTATGAATTGCTTATAAACAAAGTGGGTCACTTTTGACAACAATTTTAGAGAACATAGCAAACACTGTGGAAAATCGATAAAACATTAGGAAACCTTGAAAATTGAATCTATACTCGTGATTCTTGTGAAAACAGACAAAATTTACCAATGGTTCTCAAACGACAACAGATCAAAGCACTTTTGCAAATCTAGTAGGACAAGCAGCTCCCGCTAATTATAAAATCATTATTGCCAGTGTGTGAGACAAGCAAAAACTGGATTCTTCTAGTTTACTCAGCACTGCATACAAACCCTAGACAATTCTGGAGTGTTGTTGTAACCGATGGTTGCACACTAAGTTACGCTTATTAATGACGATATTGACATAATCAGATTTGAGCGATGCATAACAGCCACTGATAATTACTTCTTGACTGTTTTCACTGTCACTATCGGCTCTGAATTTGTTTTATTCCTACATCTGAAAACTAAATAAGTGTACATATTTTATCAAAACTTATAGATAAGTTAAAGGGGTACTGACACCTTTTTTGGGAGGCAAGTTTACTCTGGAATACAAATCTCCTGTATACAGAGACTGCTCTGAGCAAGTGTCACACTCAGCAAATGCTGATAAAATATTTCATTTTCATGTGAAACTTGTTTTTCTCGTGTCGAATCTACAAACATTGACACAAACTTGACGTCGAGCTACAGTACTAATCCTGGTGACTTTACGTAGCAGTGTGGCTAGTTGTGATGATGTCGAGCACCAAAACAAAACAAAAAAGCTAGCTTCCGCCTCACCTTCTCAATCACCTGCTCGCGCCTTCCAGTCACTATCATTCAGCGTACCTGTGAAGCCAGCTAGTGGACTCTAGAACAGAGTATGCGCACGCGAACCCAAGATATACGCTTAGCAGAGGCCAGAGAAATCGTTTGATTTCGAATTGCTACGACAGCTGTGACAGGTGCAGCATACAGCAGACGATTGAAGAAGCGATCAGCATACAGCAGACGATTGAAGAAGCGATGTGTGGACAAGAATACATCGCAAAAACTTATGCACGCATAAACCACCTGGTGGCGCTGCTCGTACTATGCTATGATGCCAGGGTACAGTAGAATCAAAACTAGCTTTTAAAGGACTGCTGTAATTAATTTTCCGGCGTGCACTTATGCTTACCGGTACATTTCCTACGCTCTTGGGGTGTTGGCCTGTCATTTGACACATAAAACAATAGACAAAAAATTTTGTGTCAGTACCCCTTTAAAAAAATAGCATCATCAGCTTTTCACCAATCCCTTCATTGTTTATAACCCTAATCATTAACAAAAGAAGGAGAGTTAAAGGGCTAGTTTTTTTTAACGGATAGTATAGGGGAGATTTTTCGTAGTAGTTACAGTTAGGTGTGACAATAAAAGTGGACAAAAAGGCAAGTTGCTGTCTATAGCAACCGAGCCTGCAACCTTCGAATAAGGCTCCTGATGTTGTACCATTTGAGCTAAGGCAGTTGCCCGTCGGGCCATTCACTTTATCAGGTGTATCTCTGCATGTAAACCTGGGATTGCTTGTCAATGCTCCTCGTACCGCGATGGCGACGGCGTGGTTTACAAGCACAGATACATCAATAAAGAGGACAGAAAAGACAGTATTATGATTTGGTCGACCTAATTGACATTAGGTTGACATAATTTCGATAGATTGCTATGTGGGGTTTAACGTCCCAAAACCACTATATGATTATGAAAGACGCCGTAGTGGAGGGCTCCGGAAATTTAGACCACCTGGGGTTCTTTAACGTGCACCCAAATCTGAGTACACGGGCCTACAACATTTCCGCCTCCATCGGAAATGCAGCCGCCGCAGCCGGGATTCGAACCCGCGCCCTGCGGGTCAGCAGCCGAGTACCTTAGCCACTAGACCACCACGGCGGGGCAAATTTCGATAGAATCGCTATATGATGTAATGAATGATTTATAATTGTACGCTTGTCCAAATTTGAAGTAATGCTAGTCTCATTAATATGTACTTAAATTTCAATCTGAATCCTCCAGACATTCCATTTCGGCTTCATGTAGAAGCTTGTGGATCTGAAAAAGCACCTGTGAGCGCTTTCTTTTTGGCAATGCCTTGAGTTTGACAGCTACAAGGCTTCCAGCTATGTCGCACTCGTCGGGCTGCAGTGCTTCTTTTTTCTTTGCGATCGCTTCAATTGAGGTGGAGCAGCTGCCAAGAAGGTCTTTAATGCTTGCATCCACGTCCTCACTGCGTGTTTTTCTCTTCCTGCAAAACAAATTTACACTTACCGCTAAGTGCCATCAAAATGTTTGCAAAAAGTGTGAAGGGTGTAATTACCGAGATGGTGTAAAATCTGTGGGTTTCCCGGTGGGCCTGCAGACGAAACAGAAACAAAGCACAGATTACAAAAACTGTCGTGAAGTTCATATGCAAGTCTTGGCAGCTTAGTTTCACGTGTTGGCACAGAGAGTGATGCTAAGGAAAGGGAAAGAAACTGATTATTGCCAAGTGAGTGATTATGCCTGTAGAGTATAAGTGTACTAGCAACGCAACATTAACAAAAACAGACAATTAAATTGAATTGCGTGATGCAACCATACATTGACAGCAATACTATAAGCATGTGATTGCCAACCTGCAATAGGCAGTGCAAGCAGAGCATAGATGACACCTGTCCTACGCAAAAAATTGGAGGCTGCTCATGCAGGATGACTAAAAAGATATGTCCAAGCTGCTATTCATTTGTACAATCAAAAAAAGAATTAAAATGTGTGCTGCCAGTGTATTGTCATCATTTTTCTTGTATGTTATCTATCTCTTCTGACATCACAAATTTGTACTTGCTCAAGCATGATACCTCTAGCTTGAACAAAGCCTAGCAGATTTAATATTCAAAGTCCACATAGGCATTCTTACATTGAAGGCGTGGTTGGTGGCACAGCCGAGCAGTTGTTTATTGTCGTAGCCTGTGAAGGCCTGTAAGAACCGTAATAATGATACGTCAGTGACATCTCGCATACTGCATGAAGTCAAACATGAACTAGTACAACATGAAAATGTAATTATTAGAAAAAAGAAACAAACATTGCTAAATTTGCAGTGTATAAAAGAAACAAAAAACAGACACTTATCTAACCCATGTGATTAGATATTCATGAAAATCAACATACTGCAACTCATACAGTGACATATTCGAGCATCATTTTCATGAATTAAGAAAAAGTAGATGTATCACTTGCATTTATATGTTACAAAAAACATGGTACGTCACACAGCCTAGTCACGCTACACTGTGGCTTTGAACATTCGCTTAGCTGCATGTAGGCTGATGCTCTTATGTACACCACAATGACTGTCCAAATTACAATGTGTTGTTATTATTTCTTCCCACTATATTCTGAGCTGCTTACAAGGTAAAAGGAGTTAACACTGTAAATAGTCGCTGTGTTTGCGCCTACTAGTGGAACACGTCAGTTATAGTGTATGCGGCAAAGGTGTATAGATATGCAGGCAACTGCACAGCACAAACTCGAATTTCATTATTGCATTCACGTTCTACTGCTTCCAGCATGCATTTTGCATACAGCTCCCCGTTACCACTGAATGAGAGATTCTGATAAACGCGGCACATTGTTTTCCATGTTACCATTCCACGATTAGATACTGACTGGTAGGCTTTCAGTTGCACTAAAGAAAACAGGTACCAAAAGACTTCCTTGGCAGTCCCTATAAAAGAGTTCTAGCGCATCTATTTGACGTAAAAGAACATGCTTATAAACTACTCAATGCTCCTCTCAGCATGTGGACCAAATATAGCACTTAAAACAGCAAGGATTCACAATTATGAGCAAAAGACAGCCACGATTTGCTTGCTGTGCCGTTAGCAAACTATGTTAGAGGTACAACTGTCACAGGCAGATTTTTGAATGCTTGTTTTGATTGGATATATAAAAACAGATAAAACTTTTGAAATGTGGCTTACCCTTCAGGGCATTCTTCTTCAAGGCACATCTCTCTAATAAAAAAGAAGTAAAAGAATCAGTATGTACCACTAGTGAAAAAGCATCTGTGCGTGTTCCTTGTTATTTTTTGGCATACAGTGTGGGAGTATGCAGATACTGTTTTTACAAATAAATATTCCAGATTTTTTCACGTCATTCTTTGAAATTTATGAAATGTCACAGTGATGTCCAAATATCGCAGCCTACTCAAGAAGACAGTCGGCACTACGTAGTTGTTCACATTCACCTGTTGAACAATTATTGTTCCTTAAAACTTCAGACAAGTTCAATAAAAGCTATCCTGCGTTTAGGTTAGCAGCTCAAAAACTTTACTTGTGAGCTGTGCCAACAGCACACAGGTTATAAGACAGAGAAAGCAGTTCTATTTCAATGTGCTTGGATTAGTAGAGAACTGCTTTTGAACACTGAAAAATATAAAAAGCAACTCACGGAGAAGCATAACAGAAGGATCCTTCACCCTCATTGGCACTGGCATAGCTGCATGTTCAGAGCCAAAAGTTAGCATATTTATAGCAACATAAGCCTGGAGACCAAACTTGGCCCACCAAGAAAACAACTTAAGGCACTTACATTCCGTTTAAAATGTCTTGTGCCATTTGTGGAGCGTCTTGACTGCTGCAAAGTAGAGAATGAAGTGTTGCAATGTTGCTTGGCCTGCTGCTGCTAGAGTAGCATGTAAGCTTACACCCATGCACACAACCCACAACGCCTCTTGCAGACACATAAATGTAAAGACTGTCTTATTATGCAAGAATAGGATATGTATTCATGATAACAAGAAAGAGTGGATGAAGTTTATATTTACCAATCTTCAGATGCCTGTGGCATGTTGGTTACAGGCCTGAAAATGAGCACTTGCTGCATCAGAATTGGCACACATGATGAATTATAACATTTTTTGTTTAATATAATTTATTTTCATTTCATAAATATGATCATAACACGAGTGATATAAACAGTGTAGTTGGTACATGGGCGACACAGGCCAGTTCTTAAAAGAAGACATTTGCAATGCTCTCCTGACATATTTTAGAGTGAAGTAAGCTGTCTATTTATTGGCAGTAAAGCAGATGTGATTTATTTGCATCCCTGTAGAGCTCCACAAAGGGACAGAAAAACACTTGGGATCCTGTCCTGAACTGCCAGCTGTTACTTCAAAGCAAGCGATCACTCAAAGGTGGGGGGGGGAGGCGCACCCTCCATCATGTATCTAATATGTGTGCTCGCAACACTCACTCACAATTATGAAACGAGATGCGCTGTCTCGCGACAGTTGGCGTGCCCTCGCCGCCATTGTAGGCCTCACCGCATGACCCTACAGTATGAACCGATCTGTAGCACGAATTCATTGCAAAAAGTAGAATCGATAAATCAACGTACAACGCTTAATTTACGTAGAAGCACTTTTCATGGCCTGCGGTGTTTGAAACAGCATTCGCATGAACGGCGCGAAAAAAAAAAAACGCTCGGCTATGAGTCGTAAATAGTTTTTTAGTAGCACTTCTCGTGTCATTTCTCGTTCGTGTCTTCGTCCTAACGCTGCCCCATTCAATTCATTATCAACTAGGCCACCTTTCCTTATTCTGTAAATAGTTTTCTTTGAGCGACAGCTCAGAAACGTGCACGTCGACCCTAGGGGTCAGTCAGTATTCAGGAGTCTCGCAGCAAAATCAAGATAGTCGGCAGGCATGAAACAGGTATCCTGCGTGCGCTGCAATGTGAAACGGCACGTCATTGATCACTTACTTTTCCGCATAGTGAGGTGTCTGCCTCAGCATGTCATCAATAATTGCGAACAGGGGCCACTTAATTTTTCCCTGATTGCCTGGCGCACCGCTCCGATTGTTCGCCTCAACTCCTGACACCAGCTTCATCCACCGGTCCCTTATATTTTTAAATTTCATCATGGCCTGTGTTCCTGCACAAGTGAGTGAATAAAACATACAATTCATTCGCGCTCAACATGCAATGAGCCACGCAATCGCCACTTACCTGTCAATCCAAACATCGATCCTATAATATCCCATCTGTTCATTTTTGCTTGCTTATCTTTATAATCGGGCATCATTTTGTTGTATAAAAAGGGGTACAGTCTGATCTCTTCTAAAAAGCGTTCGGTGTCCATGGTGCCGTTGTCAGCGTGCTTCAGAAAATGACGGCGCGAGAAAAATGACAGCCGGAAAAAAAAAGAAAACAAGCTCCGTGCGTTGCTATGGCGACTACCACGCACGTCGCTGATTGGCGCTTTGCTTGGGCGGCGGCGGCAGAAATAGCGCAAGGAGCGATTGAGTCGGCGGCAGAAATTCCTCGACGCTCGACGGGAGAGAGAAAAGCGGCGCCTCGCGAGCGGCGCGCAGCAGAGCGCGGCGCCGCCAGTGTGTTCGTGGCTTAAAACACGAAAAAAACGAGCCCTTAAGTATACACTTTTCCCTTGTGTGTGTGTGTGTGTGTGTGTGTGTGTGTGTGTGTTGTGTGTGTGTGTGTGTGTGTGTGTGTGTGTGTGTGTGTGTGTGTATATATATATATATACACGAAAGCGGTCAGCAAGACGTCCATTTAGGAAGGGTGCGAGCGCCGAATATAAGGCTTCAGCCGAGAGACATGGACGATCTCGGTCCAGTGACGACCGCGACCAGAAGCCGAAGTAACCGGAGCAACGCGATAATTCACGGCCGATGTTCGTTCAAACACTGTGCAAAGACTCAGGTGTCTGTGAACAAATTTTTCAGAGGCCGGGTGTGCAAACAGGTCTCCAGAGGAGCACTTCGTCGGCTGGATAGAATGACACAACTCCATGTGTCGCACCACAACGAACTTTTCGCTGGGCCTGATTGGTAGAGGTGTTGGCACAGGTGATTGTGCGGCAGTGGTTGACACGGGTAGTGAACTCTTCTGGAAGGGAGGCAGATGGGACAGAGGGCGTGAACAAGAAGCTGGTGTCTAGAACAAAAGATGGTGCCCACCCATACACAAGAAAAAACTGGCTATAAATTGTAGTGCTTTGAATGGCAGTGTTATAAGCAAACGTGATGAAAAGTAGTATTGTGTCCCAGTTCTTGTGATCAGGCTAGACATGCATAAATATCATGTCTAACAAAGTTCCATGAAAACACACAGTGAGACAATTTGTTTGCGGATGATATGCCGAGGTGGTCTTATAGATGGTGTCAAAGGCCTGTAGGACTTCAGTGAACACATGAGAAAGAAATGTCTTGCCACGGTCACTCAGGAGAACACGAGGGGCGCCGTGGCGCAAGATAACGGCACGCAGAACAAAGTCTGACACTTCAGAGGCAGCGTCAGAAGGAAGAGCTGCCCTAGCGAGTAAGGTGGTCTACAGCAGTAACAATCCAGCGGTGACCGGCAGTGGTAAGCGGAAGGGGTTCGTATAAGTCTATACCGACGAACTTGAAGGATGGGCACGCGAGAGGTTGTAGAGGGCCGACGGGAAGAGATGTCGAACGTGTTCGGTGCTTACATGACGAACAAGAAGTGACGTATTTGGAAACACTAGTGGAGAGGCAAGGCCAGAAACAGCGAGTCTTAATGCGATCAAAGGTTTTATGAAAACCCAAGTGGCCAGCCGTCAGGTCGTCATGAAAAGCTTCTAAAACTTGTAGTCGAAGTGAGCGAAGTATGACCGGGACCCATCGGCTACCGAGAGGACATTAAATTTGCACAAGTAGCACCCCATCATGAAGTTTTAAACGCGTGAGTTGTCGTTGTAAGCTGCTGTTGGGAGCGCGGGACAAGCCGGTGAGCCGATTGATGATTGTACGGCAGTATGTGTTTGCACATTAAAGCAAGGCGAGGTCGGCGAACTGAAGGAGGTCATCCGGTGCAGTGAACTCGATAGGACTAAGACTGGTCATCTGCATGGTCTCTGAGCTGGGAGGTGCTGCGCAGCAGGTAGACGCGTCATGATTTTGCAATAGCGGACAGCGTGACAAAGCATTCCTTGGCATCTTGGTGTCTTCAAGCCGACCGGTATGCGACACTGTAGTCATACTCCTGCAGTCGAAGCACCCAATGACCGAGGCATCCTAACAAGTCCTTTAAGGAGAACAACGAGGAGGACAACCAACAGAGCGCATGATGATCCGTGAGGATCATAAAGTGTGAATAGGCGCGAAATTTTTGCACGGACCACAGGATAGCCAGAAATTCTTTATAAGTGATACTGTAATTACGTTCCGCTGGAGAGAGAGCACGGTTCGCGTAAGCCACGACTTGCTCTATCAAAGCCTGGTCATGCTGCAGCAGGACAGCGCCAATTTCATGCCCACTTGCGTCAATGTGTAATATAGTAGGGGCCAAGTTATTTTTGAGGCACGCAAAGGATGGCCAGTTGGTAGACGGCGCCCGACTAAAAGGGAAGTTAATGAAAAGAGGCTGTCCAGACGCGGGCAGGAGTCGTTCTTGCCGTGGGAGGAGCCGTTCTCCTCAGAACCCGTCTGTCGTCGAACCCCGTGAGCCTTTGTTCACCGCACCTTGTGCTGGGGAGTCACCTACACGGCAGTAGCGCTCTCACTGTGAGCCAGACCGAGAAACAAATGGTCGCTGTTGCCACAACGCTCCCGACAAGATAATGTGGCACCATGCTGCAATAATACGCGTGGATAGCGGCAGAATCGTGTCTACTAACTCCACACAGCCGACCGGCCGTCTAGACAGGCTTGTTATCGCATGAAAGTATCTTTTAAGCTGTACGTCGACGAAATGACAGAGTTCTTCTTAGCCGATGCTCGGAGGATAGCAATGTGTGGGAACGCAGAGGCGGAGAACTGTCTCTGAGGAAAGGGGAGTTGTTTGCTGCATTGGTGGAGCATCGAGCAGGGGTTGGTCCCACGAGGTAGTCTCAGATGAGACAGGAGGTATTTAATGAAGAGAAATGGAGAAAGGAGGAGCTTGGTGCTCGAAAAGGAAATCGGGAAGCGAGGGCAGAGGTCGTGCTTAGCGCAGACTCTTATCCAAGGTTGATACTAGGTTGAGGGGGACAGAGGTCATGTTTAGTGCAGACTCTGATCCAAGCTTGATACTACATCGAGAAGTTGGTGTTGATGTGCGGAGTATACGAAGGGCTCTACAAGTAACGCTGACGTTAATACAGCCCAGTGCCTAGTGTGTGGTCGGTTTAGTGGCCGCCCCGGCCTTTTTCAATAAGTGTCAGTGTGTAAATAAACAAAAGCTTGCCAGGAAGTGAGCAACTGGGCCTGTCCGATCCTTCAACATGTCACCATGGCCATCTGAACCATCAGGATTTCATCCATCATCCCAATCATAACTGGCTGTGAGATCAAAATGGCGAAGAACTGGCCCTGACGTGAGGCATCGCTTCAGGGTCTGAAAAGCAGCTTCTCAGTCACCTGTCCAAAAAAATTATGCACTTGAGGTCTGGAGTTTATGAAGAGGAGCTGCGATAGTGGTGAAATTACGGACAAACCGGCGGAAGTAAGAGGCTACGCCGAGGAAGCTATGAAGATCTTTTAGCGTGGTGGGCTTAGGAAAGTGCAACACGACAGCCACCTGGTCGAGATCAGGTTTGATGCCAAGCTTACTGACAACATGGCCTAACACTTGGATACCGCGGCTTGCAAACCAACACTTCTTGGTATTTAGCTGGAGACCTGGCTAGACATGTGAGCACCTCGTCTAGATGCTCTAGGTGTTGTGGGAAGCTGGAAGAAAAGATGACGATGTCATCCAGGTAACAAAGACAGGTCTTTCATTTTAGGCCCCACAGCACCATATTGTTCATTCGCTCAAATGTGGCTGGGGCATTGCAGAGCCCAAAAGGCATCACATTGAACTCGAAGAGGCCATCAGGAGTAGGAAACCTTGTCTTCTATTTCTCAGGCTCATGCATCGAGATCTGCCAATTGCCGAATCATAGGTCAAAGCTTGAAAAGTATTCCGGACCCTGTAAGGTGTCAAGGGCATTGCTGATCCGAGGTATAGAATATACATCCTTGAGGATAATTTTGTCTAGTGACCTGCAATCAATGCGAAATCGCACTGATCTGTCCTTTTTCTTAACTAGGACAACAGGAAAAGACCAAAGGCTTGCTGAAGACCTGATAACGTTGCGTGCGAGCATGTAATTGACTTGTTCCTCGATAACCTTGCGTTCTGAAGACGACACACGGTAAGGGTGACGGCGAATGATACAAGACCTATCTGTGGGGATGCAAAGAAAAGCCGCCGTAGTTTGACCCAAGCCGTCCGAACAAACGTCAAAACAAGTCTGGTGTTTTGTTAAAAAGGCCATTAAGTCATTAGTCTGCATTGAAGTAAGATATGGACTTAAAGTTACCTTAAGTGCATTAGGTGAGCCTTATAGTGGCCTACACTTAGCGACTGACGACGGAGACGATACAGTGACGACACATACAGGTGCTATGTCGATAAGGCTGGCAACAGTGAGGACTCCTTTCACAGTAGTGGTGGCTTCGTTGTCGTATTGTAGGCAGTGAGACTGGCATGACCATGCGAAAACAACACTAAACAACATGCGATGGCGATTCCCCGGAAAATGCAGCCCTGATCGGGGACAACCACTGTGTCACCGTCAATGGTACTTCTGGACCTAATGGTGAGTGAGGATAAGTTCTTGGGCCGGGGCCAGTACAAAATCTGTAGCTGCGACAAGGTGAGGCAATGAGAAATCGTAAGCACTAGAAGGCTCAGTGTCCATAATGCGAATAATGGGCAGACGACACAAAATGACAGTGGAAACAGCTGACAGGAAGTCCCAACCCAATATAATCGGATGAGCACATGAAAGCACAGCAAGTTGTATATGGTGATGAATTCACTCGATCAAAACATGAACAGTGCATTGTCCAATAAGATAAATTTGATTGCCATTAGCACCACATAACCCCAGACCAACATATGGAGTTAGCACTTTCGTAGACGATGACATAGTTCGCGATCAATGACTGAAATGGCAGCTCCAATGTCCACGAGTGCGTCAACCGAAACATCTTCTACACAAACAGTCAGTGAATTTGCAGGGCACGCATGAGGAATTGTGACACTTCAACGACATGCAGTTTCTCCTCCAAAAACTGCAGCTTCTAGTTTTCTGAGTGGCTGTCGAGAGGCATCAGGGCAGAACGTAAAGGCGAAGTAGTATGGCAAAAGGGCAACGGTGAACGACGGCGAGGTGAGCGGGAAGAACGAGGGTCACTGTGGGACAAAGGATGTGAAGGTGAGCGTCGTGATGAGGGAATGTAGGTACCTGAAATGTAGGGGTCGAACCTCGGAGCAGGGGTCACTCTTGTATGAAGAATAACCTTGTCATTCATCTTGCTGGCACCGGCGGCAAAAGCGGGAGATGTGTCCTCTTATGCCACAGTAATAGCAGACGGGGCGCGTAGGGCACCAAGCAGGGAAGTGTGGTTGTAGTGGTGCCTTCGTTGCCATCGCGGCCAAATGGTCCTATATGACATACACAGGTACAGGTGGAGTTGGTGCAGAAGGTCGTGAAACGACTTCGGCATACGTATGCACATGTAAGGGAGCAGGGGGCGGGGCAGGTGCGGCGCTCGTCATCGATGCCAATTCATCCTCGATAATTTCCCGCAGGTTAGGAGGGGGCGAGCGGACAGATGAAGTAGGTGTGCCGGCAGGAACAAGGCTGTAAAGTTCTTCTCTCACTATGGTGCGAGCTCGCAGCTCATGCTCGCCTGTGTAAGGCACATTGAGTAGAGTGCATCCAGGCGCTGGCAGGTGGTAATCATGTACTGTTGTCAGGCTCTGCATGACAAAAGCATTAAAGGCAACGGAGTTGATACCTTTCAGTACTTGACGAATACGATCGGCCTCCGACATGTCACTTTGGGCGCAGCGGCAAAGGGCCAGAACGTCTTCAATGTATGATGGGTACGATTCATTGATACTCACGGTGTGGTGAGCCCCAGCAGGTTGAGCGGGTGCGACGAAGACGGCAGGGGGTGGTACGTAGTTTCGTGCCTTCAGTGTTGGCAAACACAGCAGTCGACCAGACGAGAGCTCCAGGCATGACCGGTAGAGCACGAGGACTTTGGAATCCCAGGACCTCCACCATTTGTGAGACGTCAGGTACGAAGGAACGATCGTTGTCTTTTCGACAGAGATGCACGAGCCAGTAACCGAACATGCAGCGAGACTACGATGATGATGATCACGATGATTTGTATGCGCACACAGTCAGCACTCGCAATATATATATATATATATATATATATATATATGAGATCTAACAGACAGTAATGCCAAGGAATGTACAAGGAAAGTTATTAGAACCAATGGAATGTAAATAAGAAGAAAGAAAAGTGGATGAAAAAATAACCAGCCGTGAGCAGGAGCAGCTGCTCACAGCTGGTTACTTTTTCATCCACTTTTCTTTCTTCTTATTTACATTCCATTGGTTCTAATAACTTCCCCTGTACATTCCTTGGCATTACTGTCTGTTAGATCTCATTAATATTGTGTTAAACACGGAAAAACGAGGCCTTAGGTATACACTTCTTTCCCTTATATATATATATATATATATATATATACATACATATATATATATGTACACACACACACACACACACACACTACTTCTTACCGTACTACTTCGCACACGCACACATCGTGGTTCCATACCATAAATAATATGGATGGAACCACGATAAGGGAAGTCTCCGTTTTATAGGGGGATTTCAACAAGCTCCACCAATAGATTAAATTGATGCATAAAATTTCCTAAACTAGCATCAACTTCTTGGACATCACTGTTTCGATAAAAAACGACCGCCTGTCAGGAAACCTTCACAAAAAGCCTACAGATCAGCACATGTACCTACATTTCAACAGCAGCTATCTGAAACATTGCAAAACGGGTGTTTCATATTCTCAGGCCTATTGGTATCGAAAAATACGCACCGATATACAGGAATTTGATAGACATTCAGAACACCTAAAGCATTCCTTATCGAAACGAAATTATCCCGAAGACATTATTGATGATGCCATGCTATGTGCTCGCAACGTGAAGCGGAATAACATAATTAAGGGACCAAAGGGAGTATCTAAAACAACTTCCCAAATAAACCTTGTACTAACTTAGTCTTTATCAGTGCCACGAGTCGACAACATACTTTCCTGCCATTTCAACATAATCAGGCAAAGCGAACGACTGACTTCAATTTTCGCCGAGTCATCTCGCGTGGTGTACCATAGGGATAAAAACCTGTAAGACATTCTTGTCAGAGCAAAACAAACCCCTCTAAAGTTCAGTCAAGGTGCCATCCCTGCGGGCAAGCTCATTGCAAGGTATGCCCACAGATGTTCACAACACACGAATTAAAAGCAAACTTCTCGAATTTCAAACTCTGCATAACTAGAAACCTTATTTGTGACTCCAGTAACATGGTATACTTGCTCAATTGCGACGTCTGCGGCAAGAATATATAGGCCAAACAGACACGCCATTTCGGCTGCGGCTCAATATTACCGGTATCACGCCACATGACTGCCGAACCTACCTTTGTCTGGCCATCTAGACCTGCCAAACCCCAATTTTGAAAATATCAGTGTTGCTCTCTAACAGACCAGTTTCCAAAACAGGCGCGAGTGTGAACAGCGTAAGGCATATTTTATTTTCAAATTGATCAACTGATATGTGGGGTTCAACGTCCCAAAACCACCATTTGATTAGGTATGAGAGACGCCATAGTGGAGGGCTCCGGAAATTTCGATTACCTGGGGTTCCTTAACGTGCACCCAAATCTGAGCACATGGGCCTACAACATTTCCGCTTCCATCGGAAATGCAGCCGGGATGTGAACCCGCGACCTGCGGGTCACTAGCCGAGTACGTTAGCCGCTAGACCGCCACGGCGAGGCTTTGTTTGCAAATTCAGAACATTAGTAGCCGCCATCAACAAGGACCCCAAAAGAATCTCCTACCTACGGGAAGTAAGCCAGGAGGAAATCGGCAACAAAAATTCGTAACTGGAGACTATGTTTGTTTTTTGACCGACTCGTACGTAGAAGCCTTTTCTTCTTTCTTTTTTTTTTCCACGTGTACCTACAATGTGAAGTGTTTACGCTCCCCTACTACTTGTCTTTGAGAAGAAACTGACAGAGATGAAAGATGAAAATCTGACCCATTTAGGGGAAACTCTTCCCTCAGCGCAGCGACGTGGGCTCCCCTTGTCTACCGCGGCGACAATTTTGGGTAGCCCAACACATGACGAGAGGCCAGCATAGGATCAGAACCAAATGTGGACATCCAATGACTTTTAGCTGTACAGAGTTTAGTTTCGTTGTTTGCATGTTTCCTTTTATTTCACAATTTTTAGAACATAGTTTTCTTTTTTCGGTTTTCCTAGTTTCATTCTCGCAAATTTGTTGCAAGGCGAGAGGGATGCGGCAGTAAACAAGTTTGAACATCGGTGTTACTCATCCCGTGATGAAAAAAACACCCCTCCCGAAACTGTTGTGAAATAAAAATTGGCCAGAATCTACATGTTACACTGTAAATGTCGTCGAAAGACTATAGTTTTGCATCTGGAGAGAGTGAACAAAACGTTCATTTGACGTTCTGCGCAAGAAAATCGGTGATTGATATTCTGCAGGCGCTGCGTGTGGCGGAGGCGAACAATGCATCTACGCACGTTAGACACAAGAGCCATCTGGCAGTTATCTTCGAAAACGAAGGCGTGCAGCCCACGGAGAAAGATGCGCGCCAGTCTCGGAGGTGATAAGGTGTAGAACACAAAGAGACAGGCAGGTGCAGTTGGAAACACCTTTTTGAGCATTGCGTTGCACTGTCAGCGCAGCCCGATTAAACGCTACATTCCTTAAGAGTTACTTGTGTGTACCTCTTTTAGTATAAAGGCAGACATAGAAAACATCGAAGCGTTGTTGTGGTGCCTCAGATATGCACAATAATTGCTTTTTAGTTGACAATCGCACAAATATGAACGCTAAACCTTGAGCAATATTGGTGGGCGCTGCGAATAGGGTTGGCCGTTTGAGGTATTGTTAAGGCAGACAAACAGACAAATGCAAAGACAGACAGACCAAAATTTTTTGTTGTCGAAAGTCCCCATGAAAGACTATCGTCTTTAATATATGTATCATAGTTGACAGCACTTGCATTGTGTTATAACCCATATTATATATATACACACACAGTTGACTAGCTCTCTCTTGGCAGCTTTAATCATCCTTATGGCTTCACGAAGTCAAACATCATTTCTGTAGAGCGGAGCTCGTTTCCAGACGTAATAATACTAGTGTCATTCACATGAGCGTGAAATAGGTCTTTAAATTCGGCACGCATTTTTGCTGGGGGCATGCCTAGATAAGGAATAGCGCTGCAGACTAGACACAATGACTGAAGCGGTCAACGTATACAACAGGCTTTACACTATTAGTTTGAGATTTTTTTATTCGCCTGTCAACAATTGGTACATTTAAAGTGAACACTTATTAACGAGGTTTCACCATGGTAATGTGGCTTGAGAGTGA
This sequence comes from Rhipicephalus annulatus, assembly GCA_013436015.1. NCBI lineage: Eukaryota > Metazoa > Arthropoda > Arachnida > Ixodida > Ixodidae > Rhipicephalus > Rhipicephalus annulatus. The sequence goes on along the minus strand of WOVY01001288.1, from coordinate 175,874 downwards.
ATTTGACTGGATTTCATTAAATCAGGACTCGAAGGAAATGGTAGCTTTATTTGAGGTCTCATGTGCACAAAGGTTTTCTTGATTTCAGTGAATATATGCAATGACACCAGATGAATACAAAGTGCCTACAATACTTTAAGAAAATGAACATGATTATAAAGGATGCACCCTTATAAAAACTAATGCACAGAAAAACTCGGGTATGCTTTAGTAGCCTCCCCACCCACCACGAAAACCTCCCCGTCCTCGTCCGCCACCCCAACCAAAGGATTCTTGCAATCCGCCATCAAATCCTCTAGGCCGATAGATGCCTCTGCTGCCAAAGCCACCACGACTTCCACTCTCATGATTGCCATAGCTCCCGTAGCCATAGCCACCCCCATTGCCATAACCATAGCCACGCCCACGGTTGTAGCTGCCTCCATATCCCGAGTGCCCTCTGTTTTCAGCTCCATAACCACCTCGAAATCCACCACGAAAACCTCCTCTGAAGCCACCTCTGGAATCACTAGAGTAGTCTGCTCCTTGACTCTGTCCTCCACCAATGCTGCTCAATCGTGGCATCTTCCTGGCCGGTTGTGTACTTACACTGTAGAAAAAAACAGGGGGTAAGAAGGAAAGAAAGATAAAGCCCAGTTATATAACAACTAACTATGACAACTAAGAGTTAAAGGTTATACAAGAGCCAAGGGCAACACTTCTTCTAAGAAGTGAAACATAGCAGTAACTGCAGACAACTATATTTAAATAATAAAGCACATGCCTTTTGTAGTCTGAGAAGAGTTTCCATGTGCCCCCTGCTATTAGAGAGCATGCAGCTGACTGAACAGTTGCTTTATGCAGCTGCTGGCAGACTAACAAACAAATTTGTGAAAATGCTGTCCAGCCGACAGCTAGCTCCCCTATAAATGCCCACTTTTCATATTTAATAACCAGGCAAGTAATGGTATAAAGTATTAAAATAAACAATTAGGATAATAAAATTAGATCTTACTGTGAACTTCAAACAAGAACAGTGCTACCAGTAAAGGCAAAATGTTAACGAGTGCACTTATATCAGGATGAAGTTTGAGTTTTAACATATAACTTTTCTACCTGATCATCCATAAAAGAAACAATTTCATTGTGAGCTTACCCAAGTGACTCAGTGAAATCTACGGACTTTTTGGCAGTCTCAATAGAGCCAAAGCGACAAATACTCTTGATCGTACTGATTATCCTTGCCAATTCATCTGGAAGTTCTGTCAGAATCCCAGGGTCATTGGTGATATCATTAATGACACTGTCCACAGCCACTTGCAGAGCGACTATATTGGCAGCAACCTGAGGATCCATCTTTAGATTAATCCTTCAGCACAAAAAAAGAAAAGAAAAACAGACATATTAGAAAATAAATGGAATGCACCTCAAGCAGTTTTCTCACACACACATACATACTGCAGGAAACCATTTATATTTCTCTTACAGAATACAAAAAATACATGCATTTGTCCGGAAAAATGGTTGCAGTGCAGTGATTGACCAAAGCCACTTCTCTACAGCTTCTGGAGTAATTAAATGTCCCATTAGAACAATAACATTCTGTACATTTTCCTGTGCAAATATTTGAATTGCCTAACTAGAACAGTAGCATCATGTTTAACAATCCATACATTTGCACCTCTATCTACCTATATGTTTATGCATATCTGTATTATTCCAGATAATTAAATAAACTTACTGCTCTCAATTTTCCTTTGGACAGATCTAATTTTCTTTATTTAGGCAACCTAAGGCCACCTAGGATTAAACTTTGTCGCAATACACTTCACATGTTCAAAACAATGAGGCTTCCCCCGATGAAATGAAGCGCTGTTTGAGTAATAATAGCACAAGTTGCCAATGTATATTTTTCTGCAATTGAATACAACTATGCTGATGAGAATTGTGGTTTCAGTACAATAATAAAATATACGGGCTTTACGTCCTAAAGCCACAATACGATTATGAGGGATGCCGTAATGGAGGGCTATGAAAATGTCGACCACCTGATGTTCTTAAATGTCCACTGAAATTTGGAGACAGCCTGTGCCATTGTGCCTCCACTAAAATGCAACCACCGTAGCCAAGATCAAACCTGTGACCTTTGGGTCAGCAGCTGATTACCAAAACCAATGGTCCACTAAGGCAAACTGCTTTCAGTGCGAATTGGGCTAGGTATTGTGATGAAGTGCTAAAATTGTTCTTTTTAAACAGAAGCATGAGGCTGCTGGTTCATGACTGGTTACTACAAGTGTGAAATGAATTTGTGAGGGCACGCACGCATCAGCTACAAAACATCAATGAAAAAAGCAGCCCCCAACATACTTGAAATCAACTTTTAAGTGCATGCCATGCAACTGAGCACAAAACACAGCCTCAAGAATTATTCACATCAACTTCGTTTTAAACCATGCAACCAACAACCACTTAAGAGTGTTTGTTGGCTGTCACACTCCTCGCATATGCTGTCATCCCAAGTTGTCATAATAATAATAATAATAATAATAATAATAATAATAATACCATGAGTTCACACCTCAAAACCACAATACTTTCATCACCCCAAACCATGAGACAACAGCAACCCATCCCGTGAATCGAGCGGTGAAGTATTTCAGGGCGGTGACCTTTTGAATGGGGCTAGTTGTCCGAGTGTGTGACCCAGTACCTTGCAGCCTTCACATGCCAAGGAAGAACCACGTTGGTGCCACAGGTGCATAGTGTGGTGGCCATGCCCCAGTCAAGGACCTGAGTGAGTGTGGGCGGTGAAAGTGGTTTGTGTCCTTGATTGGACAGTGTAATTTGGAGCGATTCACCCATTTACAAATATTTCAACAAAGGGAAGGATCCCCTTCTTTCTGGGCTGTTGCACGAGAGCACCAAAACGGACATCACAGCCTTGGCAGTGCATTTTCGGGGATCACTCATGTTAACAACAGCCCACAGAAGGTTATGGTGGCACACAGAAAGCCTTCATTGTCAAGATGCATAATCAACCTCTGTGGAGCCATTTCACAATCATGACATAGCGAAATCTTCATCATGTATCATGACATGTTCACCGCGTAGCAAAATGCTCACCGAGTAAATAATATTGTAATTAAACCTCTGTAGTTTCCCTTCAGCCTCTTTATCCTGACTTGGCATTTTCCTCACTAGTCTCCGATGCCTGCTAAAGACAGTCGCAAAAACTGTATGGCAGACGGTGGAATGAGAGGGATTGACAGATAGTGACATAGGTCAGCTGACTGCCCTGGACCGCACACTTCGGCAGGATCTAAGCAACGTGCCACAACTACGCAGTATGCGGCGAGTGCCTGGCTTAGTGCTTGAGGTGTATCAAGTCTTTAGCCTAGATCTATTCAAAGTTACCACTAGCAACAGCCTAAAAACTGTGATTACTATCTCAGTGCAGAGCAGCATTCTGTGATGATCTGAGTAAGCAAGGATTAGCAGGGTACCTCAGACTATTTGATAGGAGCACATGAGGGTACGTTCCAAGGTTTTTCTCTTTTTTTTTTTAAGGGGGGGGGTGGTAGTGGTGGTGGTTGTGGTTAGAAGGAAGAGGAAAATGGCACCTAATTTCTGTCTGCCTCAAGGGCGACACAGCGCAGTGCCTTATAGGGGTGGGGGTAAGGAGGGATAACATAAATAGAAGGAAATAGATGAATAAATATAGAGGCAAGCGACGGAAAATAGAAGGATAGGAAAGTGGGGATCCAGTCGAAGCAGTCCAAGGGCAGGGCACCACAATGCGAGAGCTGCACGACGTCAGGAGACTGCGGAGGGCGAACCAGCCAGCGGGAGCTACGCTGGTGTCGGAGATCACGAGGGCACGTCCGTCCAGCTTGAAATCCTCCGAGCGAATCCGAAGGGTGTTTGAGTCAGTAGAAGAGTGATGGAGAATCGGGCAAAAAGTAGAGAGGGATGTTGGCCATGTGGTGCATCTTGTGTGAATAAGCTTTTGGTCTCTGCTGTGGAATTTTCCAGGCTCCAATCTCTCTAGATCCAGAAGTGAAACGCTGGTGGGTTTGTGTTTTGTCAGAGATGAGCCACAGCAAAGTAGTTGGCATGGACGTGATGAAATTAAAGAAGATGGACTGTTATTTTTGTGTGGGGAGCTCAACGTAGGAGTAGGCGACGCTATGCTACAAAGTAAGCATTCAAAGCAGTAGCAACAAGGAGGATATTCCATAGTTCGTGAATATATTCTTCAGTGAATAGGAAGAGAGGAAGGAAAAAAGAGAAGAGGAAATAGAGGAAGTAAAAAGGTATGAAGAATACAGCACGAGGATGAAAGTATTGACAGAGTGTGACAGGGTGGAATGTGAGTGTGAAAGACTGGAACATGAGTGAGATGCCAAGCAGTGGAGGGGTCAGTTTATAGACATAGCACATAAGAAATGCCAGGAATACTAGTCGAGTGCAGTACAATTCAGTCATAGAGAAGGCTAGCAGATGTGGGAGCAGTGTGTCTATGAGGGAACCGAAGGTATCAGCTGCGAAAGATGTTGCGCTAAAAGAAGATTCTGCTACAGGCAAGAGAACAATGCGGCGAGGTGCTGTGCCAGTGGAATGCTTGCGAAACAGGTCAAACAGTTATGAAAAATTTAACACAGAAATCAAGTGAGATTGTCGGGACAGTGAATCCTGCATATGATGTTCAAGAATATCTTCACCAGCTGTGCAAAAACACCAGCGTTAAGCCAGTAGACTTCAAAAGTATCGTGTAGAATAAACAGTGCAGTTGTGAGCTTTGTTGACTGTGTCCCTATGGTTGATCTCGCATGCGACGTCAAAGGATATTTCAACGCACTAGGTCGACAGTGTGTACTTAAGTTGTACAGAGTCGAGCTAAAGTAGTAGTGGATCGCTCCCAGGCATAAGAGCTAGGTTCAAGTGAGTGTATCACAGCAGTGGATCTTGCATGCAGTGTCCTAGGATATTTCAACCCACATGGCAACACCACCAGACCAAGTTGAAAGAGATGGTGCTGAAGAACTGAGTGGAGGGTGCCAGTGTTTAGTTGCCACTCCGGAATTAAAATGATTACAGAATCATTCCACATTTTCGCGACTCTGAATGAAATGGGGCAATGCTTGAGGGACTGGAATGGGAATGGCATCAAGCACATTTTTCCTGGAAACGAAAAGAGAATTGAATTAAGTCTTTTTCCGAAAATAGAACACATTTCTGTCTATGTCCTGTTTTTTAAACTTTAAATATTAGTAAATTAGAGCCTCGAATTTAACAACAAAGCAGCATTTTTAAAATCACTAAGCTGATTACAAGCATGGTATCTATAAGCAACGCGCCTACCACAACTATGTCTTTATATCGATGGTGTCGCTCCGAAGTTTGTCTCTATTCTTCGCATAACGTCATTCGAGCGGAACTACAGCTGCAGCATCCCCCTCCTTTTACACCTTGCCATTTTTTCCTGCTCGGCAGCGCCCCAGCCACCCGCTGTCTCTCCATGCTTGACTTCTTTTGCTCGGACGCACATTATGTTGAATTACAATGGCAGAGTCGGAGCAACTTTTTCTGCTCCTTTTGGAGCAAGTTTCTTCCAATGGCAGAGGGAGGGCGAGTTGTGATTGCGAGTTGTGATTGCAATGGCCGAAAACATGGATGGCGCAGTTGGCCTGGCTACCCCAGCTAAGCGTGCAGCATTGCTTCTGCTTCTCGACAGCGACAGCTCAGAGTCGGAAAGCTCGAGTTCCAACACTAGTGAGAGTGATAGCGGCGCTGAAGCTTGTGCATACGAGCGGGAATTCGACAAGATATTCCGCGTTCCCGCGAAGAGGCCTACAGCCGTGCATTTCCTCGAGGACGCCGTTCAGCAGTAGTCGGACCATGAGGCGAAAAAAAAAGAGAAAGCTTCCTACACATGTTTCAAGACGTTGTGGAGATTTCGTTTTTTTTTTTTTTTGCAGTTCCCGAGGCACTTTCAACTGGCTCGGCCTGTGGCCGAAAAGTTGATCACAGAGTTTGCTGCCTCGTCAATGTGCCCTTTGACTACACATGGAGGAGTTCCAGTGAAATTTGCAGAAAATCATGTCTTGGCATCTATCTGGTTAGTTACACCCTCCCCCCCCCCCTTCCCTTTCTTTTTATTGTGTGATGCCTGCATAAGGTCGCTGCTTACAGTGCACTGTGATCTGAAGCTTTTTTTTTTTTCTCGTATGTGCCATCTTGCTGCGCAGGTACGTGGCCAACAAAACTTGCATGCGAGACGTAGCAAGGTTTCGACTTGTCAGAAAGCTCCATTCACCGAGTCCTTCAGAGAGTAGCAGAGTTCCTCTTGACGCTGGGACCATCGGTTATAAAGTGGGGGCTCGTTCACTGGATTTCCGACCGGTTGTGCCCTCGCTATCTCCGACGTCCGCGTAGCTCTGGCCAACTGGGCTGGCCCTATGCCAACTCGTGACGCCGATCTTCAATGACAGCGTAGCTCTGGCTAACTGCACTTGCCCTATGCCATCTCCTGACACCAAAAAAAGCTCTCGCCAGTGGCGCCCCGCCCTCGGACTCCTGCAACCGTGTCCATCTTTCCCGTCTTCTCCTTACTTCCGTCGTTCATTGTCCCTGCACCTCGCTCTCTCCTTCCTCTCTCTCTACCTCTACCTTTTAATTCTATCCTTTTAATCCCTTCTCTACCCCCCCATCCCTAGTGAGCTACTATTGAGGTGTCCTCCCCCTGAGAGACAGTTACGGGGCTCACTTTTATCTTCTCTTCTTTTAAAATCACTCCCCCCCCCCCCCTAATGAAATTTCCCGCAGACCTGGAGAATCTCGCCGGCAATTTCGAAAAGGTTTGTGTTGATTTTATTTATGATCAGAACCAACGAAATTCGAACAGCCAGGCTTTGTTGATCGATATTGCAACATGAATGCATATTTATTGTGTGTTATTTCAAGCTCAATAGTACCCTGTGCTGAGCCTTCCCGAAAACATAACAGGTCGTGATTATATTGCCTAGTTTCTGCCAGTAGTGGTTGAAACATCCAAAATATGTCTGTACCGCAATCACAACAAATATCTTTCACATGAATGGTGCTGCATGCTTTGTCATTCCTGTTTAGATGCACCTTATGATATGTAATGGGTCTCGTCAAATCAACAGAATTCTCATAATGTCCTTCACTGGGGTGAAGGAGAAAGCATACTCGGGTTTCGTTTTGTTTTCTCTCCCACCTTATTATTGCAAAAAGAGATGTGGCCAGGAAAATTTTAATATATATTATGGACAGCTATACAAGTTACCTTCACCGCTTGTGGAAATGATGACTTTGGTTTTCATTTTTGATCTCAAATATATTGTGCTGTTCCATGACGGAGGTACTAGGTTGAAGCACTAGCATTTCCTGGTAAAGCTTCTTGCAAATGCTCATTTTTTGCTTAGACATAGATGAAATCACTCAGTGGAAGGGTACGGCTTGCTTGCAGGTGTCTGGAATGCCTGCCGTCATCGGTTGCATGGATGGGTCGTACCTGAGGATACAGTGCCCAGCCAAAAAAGTTGCCTCTACGTACTGCTGCAGACACCATCTTGCACTAACCCTGCAAGCCGTATGTGACCACAAGAGATGCTTCCTTGATGCATTCATTGGAGCCTCCAACAAAATACACGATTCTAATGTGTTCAGCTTGTTGCCACTGTCAAAGAAGATTGCTTTATTATGTCAGGGCCATTACTACGTATTATGGGACGCAGCTTATCCACTACGAGAATACCTCTTGACACCATACAAGGATTATGGTGCGATGACGAAGGAGGAAAAAGGGTTTAATTATAAGTTTTCAGCAACACAAGTGCTTATCAAAAATGCATTCAGCACACTCAAGAAACCATTCAGGCAGCTCATGTACATTGAGTTACACACTATTCACAGGCTCAATAAGTTTATCATCAGCTGCTGTATTCTTCATAACTTGTGCATAGATTATGGTGATGAAGAGCCTGATGATGATCACGATGAAGAAGGAACGCATAATGCTATGCAGGAGCAAGACACTACTGATGAGCACATTGATGAAAGTTTTGAACAGCAAGCTTGGCACAAGCTTGGTGAAATTAAGCATGCAAAGGTATTGGCAAAGGTGTTACAAAAAGATTGTGGGAACACCATGTTAAGCATCTTGCAGTGTGCTGTTTTACTTTATTGCTACATACTAACATTCCAACCATACTTTAATAGTTTCTGGATATTGTAAGCAATTTTCATGCATTTTTCAAAATTAATTTCAGCTGCAGCGTAATCATAATAGTTTCTGGATATTGTAAGCAATTTTCATGCATTTTTCAAAATTAATTTCAGCTGCAGCGTAATCATTTTCATCTCACAGTACAATTTGTTTTCTTTTTTTTTAACATTAGCCGCAGCGCCACGTAACGCATTATTGCGGGGGGGGGGGGGGGGGCACAGTGCTTCATAGAATGAATTCGCAGTCTTGTGGCCCAATAAATCACCTAATAACATATTACATTTGGCAATAGCTTATGGAAAAAAAAAGAATGCTGACACAGATCAGTTCTGGGGTTGTATGGCCGTACTGTAAATTTGTGGTCATGACGAGAAGATTGATAACGTGCTGGTTTGAAACATTCTGAAGGATAAATGCCTGTTTTCCTGTTATAGAGTGAATGAAATAGTTTAAATATTAGATTGTGTCTTCGATCATGCAAGTATTACCAATTAAGATCTCTCTTGATACATTGGGAGCTTTAAGATCGGTCATATATTTTCCGAACAAATCTTGCTGCGAATGACTGAACGCGCTCAAGTGCATAAATATGTACTTTGTGAAACTGATCCCACACAGAACAGGTGTATTCCAGTATTGGTGTAACGTAGAGATAATATGCGGCCTGTTTAAAGCTCCTTTTCTAGGGTTTCTGAGCTTTGCACGCCAAAGTGATGCCATGCTCCAGAAATTTCGACTGCCTGCTTCAATATGAAGTGTCACCTCACAACACATGAGGTTCTACTGAAATTTTCATTCAGAGTCAACGCCGAAGATGCGCTTTGAAAGCTTCATTTTCTCAGCATGCTGCCATGCTTTTTCAAGCCGACAGCGTTCTTTGTACGCCTGCCTTTCTATGTGACGCTTCATTTTTTCTTCTTGACGGTCGGCTCGTTTTTCTTTTTTCCTCTTAGAGTTTGGCCATTTCATTGAAGAAATGTACCATCTCCAAATTTCTGGAACCAGACAGCTTAGGTTATTTGGGCTCTGGTTCCTTTGTTGCGCTCGTCGACTCCTGGCTAGTCAACGATTGGCTATTTACAAGCTGCATTTAACTGATGCGTATAGCATTGACCGAGATTGAGGACAGCACGCACAGTGGACACACCAGACCTCTTCTTCTTCATCTTCCGTGTGCAGAATGTCTGATATGTCAGCTATGTAGCAATATCAAGCTCAAATTAGTCATACAGGCGTGAGTACGTGTTCTATCGAAGTCGAAGGCCACAACGTGTTCTCTAGGTCCACTTTTTGTTAGCCAAAGCGAAGAGATGACGCAGTGTAAAAGTGGGAACAATCTGCCAATTTGTAAAAGAGACACCGAAGCCTAAGCTGATGTAGAAACAAATGCAATATAACCACAGATACTAAAGGGAAAAACAAATTATCCCTGCACGTTGGTTTCCATTGATACCCTCACACGAAAGTGAAGAACACACTATGCACAGCTGATCTTTATCTCATGAGCAGTTTGGTACCTGACACACGTAAATAACTTTTGCGACAAGGAAGACATTGCATAGCTGCACATAGGCGAACACACAAAGTTCCCATTGCCCTGCTCATGCTTGCGGAGCGTGCTTGACAAGCGTGAGTGCTGACGTGCAGCGCGGCTCAGTGTTTCATATTCGATGGGAAGGCACAAGGTGCGTGAGTGGCAGTGCACTGCTCCTATTAATACCACCAGATCTAGGGGTTACGAAATTTTAGTAAATAGTAGTTTTCTCCATATTCACTACCACTTCATACGCGCGACAAAACAGCTTTTTTTATTATTGATGTGACAAGAGGAGATATTGGCGCACCAATAGGGCGCTGACTACTCATCACTTAAAAGTATCTAATAACAAAGTTCATGGAATGTTCAAGTCTCAGTCTTCTTGAACGCTACTTTTATCAGGATAAATGTACTCGATGCTGTCATTATAACATTAACACATTTAAGCTTAAACAATATCAAAACATCACATTCGTTCAAACATACCCTATGCTGTCATTATAGCATTAACCCGTTTAGGCTTAAACAATATTAAAACATCACATTTGTTCAAACATGCTCACCATGCAAATACTATATAGTCCAAAATAACAAAAATGCCGACCAAGGTGAAATACAAAAAACTTAAAAAGACGTTTCAGCTCCCCACACGGGAGCCTTGTTCACTGTGACTGTGAACAAGGCTCCCGTGTGGGGAGCCGAAACGTCTTTTTAAGTTTTGTGTATTTCACCTTGGTCGGCATTTTTGTTATTTTGCATTTGTCCCCGACCAGACAGGATTCCGTCGGACTCTTGACTATATAAATACTATATGTAGCGGGAGAACTGGTCCTGCAGGAATTAGTAGAGTGGTTTTACTGCACGAGATATACCACCAAGTACCAGCCCTCGACCTCGACACCAGCTTTATGGGGGCATTCATCTTTAGCTCAACAAAACAATCAAGATGTATTTCCTACATTGAGGAATTACAGGAATGGAATTGAACTGCTCGGTCATTCCCGCAGTGGGAATGGGCTAAGTTTTTTCATTCCAAAGAATTAAAAGAAATAGAATTGCAGCAAGTCCCGATTCCCCGGAATAGAATTGGAATGGATTGGAGTCACCCATTCCAATGTACAATGCTTTTGTAGAGAACTCCCACTGTTCCTAAGAGTGTTAGGCTGTCTGCCAGTCTAGGGCCAAGGCAAATATGATTTGTCCGTAAAGCATTTAGACTGCACAGGCGCGATAGTTCACCAAAGCTGCGAGAGGGTTGAGGAGCAGGAGATGAGAGTGGAGTCATATTTGCAAGATGTTTCAGCGCGCGAACAAAGGAAAAAGGACAGGGTAGACAGAAAGAGCGCTGACTTCCAACTAACTTTATTTCACAGAGTGGCAAGAATATATACTGCTAAAAAGGATGATAACAGAGCATGAAGGTAAAATGCCGATGGTAAACTAGCCCAAGCTTCCGCTCTTGAGAGTGGAGGGCACGAAAATGAGCACTAGGAAGCTCCCAGAGTTCATGCTCGTTTATAGGACAACAATTCAAGGGTTTTCAAGGATGTTCAAGGCTATGTATGTGATATTTCAAGGACCCCTTTGTCTGTTACAACCCAACTGACACACCTTCAGGGAGGATGGAGGCTTGAAATAACTAGAATTCATCGAAAAAGAGTAACATCACCGGAGAAAACATAATAAATATGGCTTTGATAACATTTTCTTTCTAGACAACTTTCAATCATAGTTTCTTAAGTTACATAGAGAATCGCTTTCAGTATGACACAGTATACAAACTTTCTTCAGTATGATACAAGATAGGCAAAACTAAGGAATAGTTTAATATGCCACTCCTTACTGCTTTTCCTGAATTTCCATATCAATCTCCACTATCTCTCTCTGCTTGGTGTTGACAGACTTCTAGAGCCTGTTTGATTTGATGATGCACGTCAGGTCACTATTTGCTTCTGCCTCTCCTGCATAAGTCTAATGTAGCTGCTAATTCATTAACAGTGACTTCTAGTTTCATTTTATTTTCTGTTAGCATTCAACCTCCTCCTCAATGAAACATTTTTTTTTTTCTCATCCTCCACCTCCTTCCTTTTCCGAGCTTCCAAATATGCGCTGTTGCCTGCCGCGGTGGGGTAGTCGTTACAGTGTTCAGCTGCAAATCAGATGGTTGTGGGTTTAAATCCTGGCTGTGACAGTCACATTTCGATAGAGGCGAAATGGTGGAGGCCCGTGTAGTGTGCGATGTCAGTGAATGTTACAGAACACCAGATGTTCACATGTTCCGCAGCCTTCTACTATGGTGTCTCTCAAATTATCTCTTCGTTTTGGGACATAAAACCTAAAATATCAAATTTAAAATTTAAAATGCCCGGTGTTCGTTTCTCGAAGAAGGTGTCGATGTTCTCAATTTTTTTTTTAAGATGGGCACATTGCATATGCCACGTGCTACATTTACGACATCATAAATAACAGGCAGGGAAATGTGCGACAATGCTTAATAAAATAAAAAACAAAGAAAATTCAAGGATTTGCGAAAATCCCAGCACTTTCAAGGCCTTAAAAACAAACTTTTTAAGTGCAAGGGTTTCCAGGGTTTCAAGGACCCACATGAACCCCGACTCTATAGAGACAGAAATCGTGTTGTGGATCCATGAGTGCAACTAAGAGCACAAAAGAGCACCGAATAGGCTGCTTGCCAGCTGACAGCCACCCGTGCAGCGACTCTCATGATCCGGGGTCCGAGGCACCATAAAGTCTGACTTCAAAGGTTATCAAAGAGATGACCTTAACGGTTTCCAGTTGCCACACCATTCTCCAGAGGACAGCAGCATCGATAGGGATGACAAACCGTCCCGCTAATTGAGCTGGTTGGGTTATCAAATCATTGCGCTGTCCAATCCTATCACAGGATACCTAACCTGTGCTTGGACAGTGAAATTTCAAGCCATTCCCTCCTCCCCTTATACAGATCTAGGGAAAAGAGACTCTTTATAATCAGCCACTGCAACTATGTTCCTCTTGTGACGAAATGCTCACTATGTAAATAATGTAATTAAAGCTCTATAGAGATTTTCTTCAGTCTCTTCATGCTGCCTCGGCATCTCCCTTCCAAATCTCTGCTTGCAAAAGCCAGTCGCAACACCAGAATTGTTAATAAATTCTGACTATTCTATTAATACCAAAACTTAAAGCCAAGCATAAACTCTTGTGTAAGATAGAACAAACAGTAATATAATGAGTCAATCTCACTAAAACAAAACAATTCACTTCCATTAATGCAGTCAATCATTAAGGAAAAAACTGCTGCCACACAAAAAACTTGTATTATTACAGAAAGTACACTAGACTCAGTAAATGGCAATTTCACCGCCTCTTACGTGATTGTTTTCATACTTGAAATCTGCACCTTCTCTGATCTCTTAGCAAAAGAACTGTTGTTAAACAGAGCATGTTTAATTCTCATTTAACGAGTCCATTGTATTATTTTTCTCCAACTACACAACAGTTCAAATTCATTTTAATCTGCTTGAAGTAATGTCACTATGCAAATAGTTGGAGCTGTTTGGCAGCATTGCATTACCATGCAGTGATCAGTTACACATCATGCAGTTATGAGCACATGTATCAGTGTACCAGCATAACAGTGGAGTATCTACTCATATCGACATGCATGGTCATAACTTGATGTTTGTTTTCAAGATACCAGAAGGAGTACAGTACTGATACAGGATATTGCAGGAACTTAGCAAGACTCGCTTATTTGCATGAATCTGATGAGTTGCTTTGCCCAAACAAGTCCCGCTCAATCAAACCTAAAAACTGAAGTAATACTTGCATGTTATGCATACTATAAAGTATATTCTTAAAGCAAGCTTTGTATGCCCACACTCGTCTGTGGAAGACTAATTCTCTAGTCATAATGTGGCTGGAACAGCCGACTATATTGGTAACTGAGCATAGGTTATCGCAGATGCACCGAATACTACTTTATCACTTGTTTTCCATTTCACAGAGGTAAACAGAATGCATCAAAATTTCAGAAATGTGTCAGCAAATAATTCACAGACCTGCTAATATTCAATAGAAATTCCGCTAGGGGGACATTACTGCAAAGAGCAACCTTCGGGAACAGCAATGTACCAGTGTTGGTATTCAGTTATCAATGTACTTTCTGCTTGTTCACCATGCAAGGAAAAAAAAAAACTTTTGAGCACAAAACGCTTAAGCCAGAACTGTATAAAAGCAGTCTTTTTCATTCCGACTGCCGCATGAACTCATCGACTCCAATAATATAACCTCTGCTACAAAAGGTTGATATCGGCTTAATATACATGTGCATGGCTTGGTGGTGGTTTTGCAACCTCTCTATGCGAGCAAGAACACATGTGCCATTGCACACTTTTTCACCATAAATTTATTAGTTGCATAAATTATTTAACTGGTAATGCCACTGTCATCACAAGATGGCAGCACAGTAAGTTTTTGCACAGTTTCGACAATAAAGCAGCACTGCTTTTGTAACGAAAGCTTAATATAAAAACAAGTTATTTTGTGCGAGTTATAAAAATACAAAAACACCAGCTGGCCAGACAACAACAAATGTTTTACGTAGTCTCCTTGTCCTGCGCGTTTTTTAGCAGTCACCTGTCCTAACCCATCAGTTGAACTAGTGACAACAGTGCACCTCAAAATGTACTAGCATACGACTTGCAATAGCCCCACTATGACTGTAATGACTATGACATCGTATTTTTCGTTAGAAGAGTAGCACCAAAATCTTAGTGTGCACACACATTTTTTTTTTCATTTGTGGTGAATACAGAGTTCATTCTAGCACAGTGCATTGGTAAGACTGCACAAACCTAACCAGACACAAAGAAGACGCTTCCCACTTTTGAGAAGACGATCGAGGTTTTTTTTTTTTTTTTAGACCTGGTTGGTATCCTCAAGGCCCTTGCCTGGGCAAGGACTCGGCGAGGCATCCCAACATTTTAAAAGAATCATACCATGCGTTTGGTGCATGATGGCCTAAGCTGCCTATGTACCACAAAAACTAAACCAAACCAAACGAAACAAAGAAGACACAGGCAAATGTGCACAGTTCAACTAACTCGTTTGTGACTACGCATCACCAATCAGCCTGCCTGAAAATGTTTCTGAAATTCACTCTAGCAGACCTTTATGCAGAGTACACTACCATACTGAGTTTAATTTCAGGCTTCAATCACGTGGCAACATGAAAAAGTTTCATCTAACACGTATGCCAAGTCCAGTCACTGCTTGCCACAATAAAACAAATGAGCTAATATGTTGAAATCTGGGAAATAAACTTTTTAATGCGACTAAACCACGTGATTATGTATATTAATGAGAACAGACAATATTGTCTGTCAGTTCTCAACAATATTTTGTCTAACAGCCTAAAAATCAGGCCTTAAATTCTCACTTCTTTCCTTCTTATAGATATTAAAATTTTTACAAGCTATATTAATTCCATTGCAACAAATTTATAGAAAGTAAACACATGAAAGCAAATTAAAAGAATATGTATGTTATCTAACATTAGAGCATCCCATTTTTTTTTTTAAAAACTATTATGTAACTGCTAGGAACCAGCCGCACATAGCGGAAGAGTGCTTAGGGAAAACTACTTGAAAGTATATACTTGCGCTTGTAGCACAGACAACTCATTGAAAGCTGACACACTGGAAAGCAAACACATACTTGACAGAACTGCTTACCAGCCATCAACCTGGACCACACCATTCACTAATTCCACTCTTTTGCACCCAAACAACAAGATGTGAGTTGGTGCTATCAATGACATCTGCTTGCAGGACACTGCCCTTGTGCGGATCTGCAATAAAACATGTGCATAATATTTTGACATACCTTTTATGAGGTACCTTGAAGTAATCTGAAAGACACCATTTTTTACTTAAAGGGGCCCCGCAACACTTTTTGGACATGGTCAGGAAATGCTGCCAATCGGTAGTCTAGGCTCCTGAGAACACGTGGGCCCAATATAGTGCAGCGCACTTCTCTCAACAAATGAGATTATTATACCAAAAAATCATATTGTCACAAGTCTGTGTATCCCACCATTGGCTTATTCGAGCATGGCGCACCCAGGAGTCACTGCGACCCCATATTCCAAGCACGAGCGTGCAATCACACCGAAAATATTAACAAAAGAAAAAAAGAAAAAGTGTTCAAGGTCATAAGGCACAAGTGACGTACCTACTTCCCCTGTGCCATCTCTCCCCGCTTAGCTTCCAGCGCTTTCATTGTGACAGAGGAGAAATAGAAGTTTCGGCGGGCGACAAATATTTGTAACTCCATCCGTACTGGACGGATTCTTAAAATCTTTGCGCCGATTCATTCATGAGGTAATGAGCTCCTTTCGTAAAGCCCTTTAAGGGCTTTACGAAATGAGCTCCTTTAAGGTGGCTACCTTAAAAAGAGTTTCAGGGCCCCCTTAAACTTAATTTCCCTAGTATAAACAGGCAACTAAAAAAATCTGATAGGCAAGCAGGAGTTAATTATTCAGGATGACAATATAATTATCTTATTTCCTGAATTAATGAGTTGAATCAGGAAGTACTTACTAGATTTCTACTAAAAATATATGCAGAGTTCTTGGACTTTTTTTTCCTATCTCTATCCAGTTCCCTCCTAGATTGAGTAGCAACTTCGATATGTGAGGTTTAACATCTCAAAACTACCATATGATTATGAGAGACGCCGTAGTGGAAAGCTCCAGTAATTTCAACCATATGGGGTTCTTTACCGTGCACCCAAATCTGAGCACACAGGCCAACAGCATTACCGCCTCCATCGGAAATGCAGCCGCCACAGCCGGGATTCGATCCCGCGACCTGCTAGTCAGCAGTCGAGTACCTTAGCCACAAGACCACCGTGGTGGGTCCGTTGAACATTGCATCACAGAGGCATACAAGAAGTTGTTTCATAAAAGAGAGATGTTGAAAGCTGACTACAAGTGAGTGGTTCCTCTGGCTCCTCGCACACCCTACCTGCAAACGTCATGAGGGCGACATTCTTGCTTGCCCAGGAGCTAGACCGTTTCGTAATGCGTACTACCGGGTCCCTGTACTCGGCACTACCACCTACGGTTGCATCGTAACTACCGGAGTCCCGAGGGTTTTAAGACGATGCCGTTAGTGCTAAGAACTATTTAACTAGCAAGTATAAACACATGCCAAAAACTTACCTTTTCCCCAAAGACAAAAAATGGGCTTGGGAACTTGTTGGATGCTGGCAGGTTAGTGCAGTTGACTGAAGTCTTGTGGATGAGGGCTGACCTATTGTCAGTGGTGAGCACTTTACGCTTTTCTTTGTGATAGCAAATGTTGGGGTAATGGCCAAGCACCAGCAAAGCCACAACCTGCAGCATGTAAATCAATGATGTCGCTTACTTTCACAGCCTCAATGAAGGCAAATACTGCATGTTAGAGGGATGACCAAGCAAATGGAAACAAGTCTCTCTTAGGTTGTAACAGTCTCTAATGTATTTGCTTTCCCAGACAGGCCAATGTCCTTTAACTTGGTATCTCCAATCATAACTAGTATACATCACTTGCCTTCACCCCCGTTATTTCGTGTGCACAAATCACTATATAAGATACTGCCTTTTTTTTAGAACATTTATAATGGCCGGACAACTTTGGCTTATTACACTGCACAGAAGCATAGCTTATGATGAAGCCAAGGGTTAATGTTTGCCTTACTCAGTAACATCAGCATACCGTTCACTTCTGCTAAGGTATGTCGCCAGCTCTTAAAAACTATGTTTAAAAAAAATGAAGTTCCTTCTTATGATATTCTGAGATTCTACAGACATTCAGAACTGTGCTACAACAAAAATAACATCTCCATCTGGTTTCGTGTGAGAGTTACGTTGGTGTTTACAACTACTGGCATACATCCATGGAATCAAAACCAACTTTCTACGAAAATGAAACCTCAATTTCAATCAACTAAACAAACTCATATTTGTTCTCAAATACGCATGATAGATTCAGATTACTTTGTGATGAAGTATGCTAAAAATGAATAAGATAAAACAACAGCATTTGAGACCACTTTTGATTCAAATTGCACGCATTGCTAGATGACGGCATATGCAGTAATGCCACCGAGGTCTTCTGATTTGAAGCAATTTTTGGAGCAGCAAAATTTCCATCTTGAAGCACTTTAAAGCAGTAAAATTTCCTATCTTGGAGCACTTAGAAAATGAAACCTCAATTTCCATCAACTAAACAAACTCATATTTGTTCTCAAATACCCATGATAGATTCAGATTACTTTGTGATGAAGTATGCTAAAAATGAATAAGATGAAACAACAGCATTTGAGACCACTTTTGACCTAAATTGCACGCATTGTTAGATGACGGCATATGCAGTAATGCCACCGAGGTCTTCTGATTTGAAGCCATTTTTGGAGCAGCAAAATTTCCATCTTGAAGCACTTTAGAGCGGTAAAATTTCCTATCTTGGACCACTTTGGAACAGCAAAATTTTCCATTTTGGAGCACATTGGAACAGAAAAATTTTCCATTTTGAAGCAATATGGAGCAGCTAACTTCAAATCCTGGAAGAAAAGCAAGTTGCATTTACATTCAAGGACATGAGCAATTATTCTGAGGCCCTTGTGAAGACCTAGAAATATTTAGACTCATTGCAAATCTCATGAAGCCAATCATCTTAGAAGCACTCCCTATTTCGGTTGATGATGCAAGAATAATGACGTGATGTTGTTGAGCATTCTGGAAAAACTGGTTCAGTGATTATTTTCATAGCAAATAAACAGAATACTGGTTGAATAAAATTGTACTTCATGAAATAACAATATACATACACCTATGTGGTTATCAGCAGATATGGTAGACAAACGCTGTGACGTACAATACTAGAAACTCACACAGTCCCAAGTGCATTTTCCTAAGATGACTTCAAAAATAAAACACAAAACTTTTTCTCCACAACTGATTAGACTGCTGGGTGTAATATGACGTCATTCAGCTAGTCTCAGAAAGCCAACCTCCTCTGGCACTCATCTCTGTGCTGGAACTTCACAATTTAACAAACTTCATTTTCCTTTTGCAGTAATATTTTATGTGGCTAGGGCATTCTGTCCATACTCCAAGAATCCCCTACTGTGTCTTCTAGAAAGCAGTACATAAAAAAACATTTTGCAGGGAACCTTATGCATACACCTAAGACAACTCGAAGGCAAAATCCATTTTGTTTTTAATGGGCGAGCAATTATACGGACCATCTCGACTGATTTTTGCCGTTGCCATGGGTGTAGCCAAAATTTTAAAAAATTGTGGGGAGGGGGGCAGCAAAAGGTCATTTTGCGCTATATATGCCATGGCAAAAATATTTCCGAGATGGGGAGGGGCACGTTCACAATGTGCCCCCCCCCCCACCCAGCCCCCGGCTACGCCAGTGGCCGTCATGTTTTGTATGATCTCCCAATCGATAACATCCCCAAGCTCATCGCGTTTTACATGCGGATAAAAGCGTGCGAGGGGGGGGGGGGCGACAAACACGGCTAAAGCAGAGAAAAGAAGAGCCGACCTATCTCCTTTCCACTGAGGGCGGATGCGATAACATCACCCCACATGCTAGGCCTCCCATTGGTTGTTACTCAAGCAGAGAGGAACGCACCACCAGTCTCCCAGGTACAGGAAAAATCGAGCTAGGAATACGAGGTGGGGAGGTGTTGTTATCAACTTTGACTTCAAGAGCGTGATCGCTGGCACACACACTATTTACAGCTGGTATATCCTTCTACCTTATACTCTCAACACAAAAAAACTGTGCTAAAAGTGCTTCACTATCTAGAACGGCCGTATAAGGGTATGCACTGAGCCTTGATTGCAAGGCCGCCATACCATCGTCGGGCTATTTCGGAGGTCCATTCGTACGTTCCGTTCATGCTGTACAGATAGAATCATACCGGTCTAGAGCAGCGGATCCCGCCTGTCGATATTGTTGTAAGCCCCGGCTTCTATCTCACAATAGCTAGAAGCTTCTGTTGATGCTTACATTACAGTACAAAGGCCTAAGAAGCAGTTATACCATGTTCGGTAGCATTACGGCATCTTTCTTTACATGTTTCTGAAGAAAACCCCAGCTGGAGCGGCCAGCTGGGCGCTCTAAACAAGTCTGATTCCATCTGTACGTGCATAGGCGTGCAAGAGATATTTCGGGAGTCTCTATAGCCACCCAAGTCGCGGATATCGAACATCGCGTGTACACTAAGTTTTTGCGAGTGCGCGGACGCCAAGCCTTATTATTTGGTATAACAATACAATTTGTTGGTATTGTATTCATTGCTAAGAGTGTAAGCGAAACTAACAAATTGTATCTGTTAGATCCAATATCACGTAACTCAAAATAACGCTGACTAAAGGGACATTGAAACTAACAAATTGTATCTGTTAGATCCAATCATCATCATCATCATCAGCCTATATACATCCACTGCAGGACAAAGGCCTCTCCCATGTTCCGCCAGTTAACCCGGTCCTGTGCTTGCTGCTGCCAATTTATACCCACAAACTTCTTAATCTCATCTGCCCACCTAACCTTCTGTCTCCCCCTAACCCGCTTCCCTTCTCTGGGAATCCAGTTAGTTACCCTTAATGACTAGCGGCTATCCTGTCTACGCGCTACATGCTTGGCCCATGTCCATTTCCTCTTATTTATTTCAACTATGATATCTTTAACCCCCGTTTGTCCCCTAATCCACTCTGCTCTCTTCTTGTCTCTTAAGGGTACACCTACCATTTTTCTTTCCATTTCTCGCTGCGTCGTCCTCAATTTAAGCTGAACCCTCTTTGTAAGTCTCCAGGTTTCTGCTCTGTAGCTAAGTACCAGCAAGATACAGCTGTTGAGGGATAGTGGCAATCTACCTGTCATAATTTGAGAGTGCTTGCCGAATGTGCTCCACTCCCATCTTATTCTTCTAGTTACTTCAATCTCCTGGTTCGGCTCTGCGGTTATTACTTGCCCCAAGTAGACAGTCTTTTACAACTTCAAGTGCACTATTACCTATCTCGAAGCGCTGCTCCTTTCCGAGGTGGTTGTACATTACTTTCGTTTTCTGCAGATTAATTTTAAGACCCACCTTTCTGCTCTCCTTGTCTAACTCCGTAATCATGAGTTGCAATTCATCCCCTGAGTTACTCAGCAATGCAATGTCATCGGCGAAGCGCAGGTTACTAAGGTATTCTCCATTAACTCTTATCCCTAACTGTTCCCATTCTAGGCTTCTGAAAACCTGTAAGCACGCGGTAAATAGCATTGGGGAGATTGTGTCCCCCTGCCTTACACCCTTCTTGATTGGTATTCTGTTGCTTTCTTTATGAAGCACTATGGTAGCAGTTGATCCCCTGTAGATTTCTTCCAGAATGTTTATATATACTTCATCTACGCCCTGATTCCGCAGTGTCTGCATGACGGCTGATATTTCTACTGAATCAAACGCCTTCTCGTAATCTATTATGTAGAGTGGTTGGTTATACTCTGAGCATTTCTCTATTACCTGATTGACAGTATGAATGTGGTCAATTGTTGAGTAGCCTGTTCGAACCAATATCACGTAACTAAAAATAACGCTGACTAAAGGGACATGGATCACTCTTGTCCGAAACTTTCGTGCTGTTAGTTATCTAAACGCGAAGCAGATGTTAGTAGCCCAAAAAGTTCACGGGCGGTCTCATCATGCCTCGAGATAGCACGCCCCAGCTACTTCAAGCGACGCAGCAGCCTCCCCTCCACCCCTCCCTTTAAAATGAAGCAATAAATGCCATGCCATGATGTTCATTCTTTTTTAACCTTCGGCTATTGACCCTGGAAAGCCAGAGGAGGATGTGAGCATAGCTGCTTCAAAGGCCTTTGACACCAGAGCCGCCAGCTATGGCCTCACTATAGCTGCGCGTATTAAAACCAAATTGCGGCTGCTCCAACCACGAGGCATGCTTTTATAAATAGATGACATTTAAAAAGAAAGCACGTGAGAATTTTCAATCCGGACCCTAGCAACCACGAGTTCAAAGAGGCAGGGTCTTTTAGGGGCTTTTAGCGCCACAACGGTTATAAACGCAGATGTGCTGGTGGAAGGAATTATGAAACAGCTCTTCTGTGTATAATGACCCACAGTTAACGTATATTAGGAGGAAAAGTGTCAATGCAATCTCACCATTTACGTTTCTTCTGCGGACACAAAGCATCAAAAAACTAGATAGCGATGTCCAGACATAGATGTGACATACATTCTGGCGGCATGCATGCAGTTATATAAGTGAAAATTCTTTCATTACATGCCATGCAACTCTTCAAACGATTATCAGCGTTCCTGGAACGAAGAACGTCTGCCGATGAATTGAAGCCACAGTTTCACGCTACCGATAGGACTAGATGTCACGAGCCCCTTCAGAAAATGCGTTTCGCCGTAAAGCAGACTTGCACAACAGAGTTGCGTTGGCACCAAACAACATGAATTTTAGGACGCACACGTGACCGCAGTTCATTCAGCAAATTTAAATAGGTAAGCGATTGTGACTTTTGGTGGCCTGAGAAGAAGGTGCACATGTATTGATGCGCCGGCGTGGCTATTATCGATGTTAGACGCTCCCAAATCCGACTTCGGCGCAATTTCTATTGATACAGTCGAACCCATTTATAAGAGACATTGATATAAGAGACAAATGGGTATAAGAAACATCTTGTACAAAAGACAAGAGCTGCTGCCTGGAGCATGCCTCTTATAAACGAGTTTAACTGTATTATCAGGATGGCGCTGTAAATCTGATTTGGCATGCTTTGGCGCAGTTGGCCCGTGTGTGGGATCACTGCATATGAAGCGACATCGCGTTTAGAAAGCGTTGACACGTATTACTGTAGCGAAAGTTCTTTTTTCGTCAATTCTATATTCTAGCATGTCTTACAAAATATAACAAGATATGACTACCATATTTACTCATATTGAACCTACCCCACACTTTAGGCCCCCCCCCCCCCCAAAATATACATTGAAACC
This sequence comes from Rhipicephalus annulatus, assembly GCA_013436015.1. NCBI lineage: Eukaryota > Metazoa > Arthropoda > Arachnida > Ixodida > Ixodidae > Rhipicephalus > Rhipicephalus annulatus. The sequence goes on along the minus strand of WOVY01001288.1, from coordinate 153,036 downwards.
TCGTTAAACCGTAGTTGGCCGGGAGCTCGGAAAAAGTACATGCTGAACGGTAGTACTGCTTAACCGAAATAGCGTCAGGTCGCTCACTTACCCGTCAAAAAAAGAAACCTTCAGGGAGTGCGATGAAAGAACAAAAAACGTGCAGTAATTTATTAACTTCCCGTGACAAAGTCTGTAATCTTCACTTGACGATGCGGCAGCCCAGCAGCAACGACAGCGGCCTCAAACTCACTTATGCTGTGAGCCAGCTTTTCCTCCAGCCCCCTCTTCTCGGCAAATACCCGCATGACGCTGACGCAATGCGCAGCTTCGGCCACTGTCGGACCTGGATCACCCGTGTTGTCGCTTTCCATGTCGTCCTCATCACTATCATTTGGCGACACTTCGACAACCGAGGCAACAATGGCTTCGTCGGACATGTCCAGAGATGTCTGCACATCGCTGTCCGAGTCTCTGAAGTCTGGGAAGGAAATGCTTTCCGTAACGCCCAGCCGCTCCAGCACTTCAGCTAGCAGTTTTGCAAGCTTCGTCTATGATGTCCGAAGTCTGGTCGATGGTGTCACTGGCGTCATCTGCGCCGCCCGCACACACACTGAAGCCAGCACGCTTGAAGCAACTTTGAACTGTCATTGCTTCAACCTGCCGCCACGAGTATTCAAGCAAGTGAATTGCGCCAATCAGGTCGATGGAGAATAATTTGCCACATTCAATGGAGAGGAGAAATCTGCGCAGCAGATTCTGCCTTCGTCCAAGGGCTGGGCAATCGCTGTTGTGTTTGGTGGCAGAAACGCCAACTTCACAGCCGTCAGGTTGTCCAGGGCGACGTGCGCCGAAGCGTTGTCTAAAATAATAACTCTTCTGTTCTTAGCCGCAAAACGACGATCGATGAGGCGCATGTACTCCACAAAGAGTTTTGCCGTCATCCATGCTTTGGTGTTGCTGCGATAGATGACCCCTGATGGCAAACGGGCGCCTTTGAAACATCTAGGCTTCACCGACTTTCCAATCACGAGGAGCGGAGTTTTGTCGGTTCCAGTCATGTTTACGCAAAACGCTACTGATATTGTTTTTTGCATGCTTGCCGCCGGTGCACGTCTCGCCTTTGAACGCGAGCGTTTCGTCTGGTAGCATCTTAAAGAATAGCGCCGATTCATCCATATTAAAGATGTCATCAGGTGCGTAGTCTTCCAAGATGTTCTTCAGCTGACCATTTTGCCACTGCTTCGCGCCATCCACGTCAGCAGCAGCACCTTCTCCCAAAACAGTCCTCGTGATAATGCCGTGCCTCGCCTTAAATCTGGCCAGTCAGCCATTGCTGCACACGAAGTTGTCATGGTTAAGCTGCGAGGCAAAAACCAGGGCCTCCTCTACGAGCAGGGGTCCGCTGATAGGCAGATTTTTTGACCGTGCAGCTTTTATCCACTTCACCAGCGCCCTGCCGAGAAACTTCTCTCTGGAATTCCAAATTGCACACACCGTGGTTAACGGCAGGTCCTTTTCGCGTGCCAGCGTCGATTTTTTCGTGCCACTTTCAATGGCATGAATTATGTCCAATTTCTCCTCTATTTTCAGCACTCGATACTTTTGTCCCAGCTTTGGCACGACGCAAGTACGAAGCAGCACAAGCACACATACACAACACGTGAAAAATGACGCGAGAGCTGTACGGCACGGATCAACCAGAGAACGCCTATGCACAGCGCCAAAGGAACAAAGAAAGCAAAGCAAGCGCACACCGTGTTTGCGTCTTTGTGCAAAGCGCCACCGCGTGAACAACACCAGAAGCCTAGCCGGCCAAGTGCTTCTTGTTGCAGAAAAATCCAAGAGATGGCGCTCCCCAACACAGCCGCCATCATCATCAACACAAACAAGTGAGGCGTGTTTCGATCTCTGGGGCTTGCTGTTCTGTTGAGACGCCCAGTGGGGGACGACATGCCGCGGCGAGTGCGCAACGAAAATTGGAGAAACTACTTATTAACCAATACATACGCGATAAGCTGGTACAGTTTATGCGGATACAAAATGCATTATGTTCAATGGCCGCAGAGTCGGGGATTTAACTTCAATACTTTTAAAACGAAACTACTGTTTACGCGGGTACAGTTTAACGAGGTTTCACTGTATATATATTTTTCAATGTATGTATCTGTTCATTTTATTTTGGTGTAATAGCCAGTGTTGCCCATCGAAACAACTTTAAATCACGCCCTTATATAACACAACAATGACGCAATAAAAGTAAAAACACTTCAACAACCATGAAAATCAGTTGAGAGCAGCGAGAGCGACATAAATCAATATTTTAAATTTGCACCTACTGGAACAGAACACCATCTGTCGAAAGCAGAAGAAACCTATTTACTTCTAGTGCCACACAAGCACAGCAGCATGAAAACAAAGCAAGAAAACAAAGAGTAACTGCATCCATGAGGCAATATATACACGCAACGGCCATGTACAGCCATATCTGAAGCTGTGTTTTTGTTGTCAGGTTAAGCGTGGTAAACTTCATTGCACACCTGCTACCTATGGCACAATGGGCAAGTACGCAAGCTACACGGCCAGTTTTCATCTTGAAAGTTGGTCAAACATGCGCTGGAGCATGAGAATTGAGCAGCTGCATGCCAGTTAAGCGTCAATCAGTACGCGTTGGTTATAGAAAAAAAAACAAGAGGAAGAGCTTCAAGCTACAAAAAAGGATTGCCGCACATTTCGCGGGTTAAAACAAGGACGGTTTCATCTACGATATAAAAGGCTCCATAGTCCTGCCACTGAATTGAAGGTATGAGGCAGCACGTGCGCCCAGCCACCCTTTCCCTTTTACGGCCGTGCGACAGCCTAGTTGCGAGGACATGCTGTCCCTTTAGGTACGAGTCAATAAGGCCTCTTGCGAAGGGATGGAACACCTTCGCAGCCAGCGCTCGCGATTCCCCCTTTCCTGGCACACAGAACGGGTTTCACTCCCTGAGCGAAGGAACAAACCTTCATTAGGGAAAGGAAAACCGGGTCAGTGGACAAAACTAGCTTGCAGACGGCCGCACGCTCTCTCGGACACCGGCCTAGGAAGTACGAGGTCGAACCGACAACCCCCTGCGAACCGAGGACGACAACGACCAAGGAGTAAGCATCTACCCTTGTTTCTGTAGTATCTCCTGGCGACATTTATGTGTTATTGCTAACGTATAGCAATAAAGTGTGTTGTTGACATAGCCTGTTGCCTTATTCGCCCGAATCCGTGTTACTGCAATGAGACAAGCTACGCATAGGGGACGTCAATCGTGCACAGCACGACTGTGTGTGGCTGGAACATTGGCTATAGCTTTCTGCGTCAGCCGTACTTAGGACGGACCCCCTACAAAGGCCAGCAGCGATTGGCCAGCGAGTTTCTTAAGAAGGCTATCCAGCTCGAAAGCGAAGCAGATTTTAACTCCATAAATGGCTGCACTTAAACACCATCAAAAGGTGGGAAGTTAAAGCGCACTATACGCGTGTAAATGTCAACATAAAATGAAGGTTTTAGTTATTCCACATGCAAAAAGTAGCACTGCTTGATACTTGCCCACAAATACCTCAAAACACAGTCAGTGCTTTGCTAAGCCCATTCCTAGGTTTCCACCAGCTGTGCTGTAGTAGCAAATGCGGTGGAAGGGCTTCAGCTTTGTCTTCCCTGTACCGTGGGGAGCCATTCCCTTTAACTTCTGTTTCACCACACTGCTCCCGCAGTAACAACGAACAATAGGTGGGAACCCATCTTTGCATTTGCCTGCTGCTCATCGAACATTTTCAGCAGCGAGTTGGGGAAAGATGCAACACACAGGTACACAGAAGTAAAATTTGAAGATATTTTCCACTGTGCGTAAAAGTTACTTCTCGCCAATGATCGCACATCTTTCTCACTTCGTTCTTTTGCTTCGTGAGAGAGCCCTGCACGAGACTGGGCTCACCCAAAAGCCCTAGTGTACACTGGTGAAAAGCGGGCCCAGCAACCACGAAATAAAGTGCATTTTCATCAACCATCCTGAATGAAATGTTGTTCAATAGTATTTACAACAACGCAGGTCTATCCATCAAGGAACACCGTCCACGCTTACTCGATCATGGACTGCATGACCTAACTGCTGCTGCCCCTGCCCATCAAATCATCCGCGGACAATACCAATGCCTCTTCAGTGGTTCCTGGGCGCCACCTGACAGGAACATTGCTACCACCAGCGTTTTAGAAGGCATACAGGCTCCTTTTGTTTGCAAACATCACGTACGGTTTCAGCAACGCAAATCCCCGCTGCAAGACTCTTCCCACCAGTGAGCATTCAAGGGACACCATTCAAGCTTCCTTCGCACCCCCCAGCGCCACCAAGACAACGCAGAGACTCCTGCCACCTGGGAACACTGTTCACATTTCCCGTGGCGACAACCTCTCATTCAGGACTTCATCGGCACCAGAGCTGCCGAGGGGTGCTCTTCAATTTCCCTCTGACAAGAACTCACGACCGTAAGCACAACCAACTTATCATTCGGATCATCTGAGAGCGCCGCGGACCTGCAGCGTACAATTGTGCAACTCTCCGTCACGGTCGACGCCTTGACAGCATCAAGCTCTGCACTGCTTCTGGCGATCGATCGTGCCGGCATTGAACGTCATCAAAGCCAGGTTGGATATAGCTGCGCCCCACAACATCGAGGTTGCATCACCCGAGCATCGCAAAATTTTAGAGTACTCTCAAGCAGCTTTCACATCAGCTAGGCTAAATCGCATTGGCGATCTATGGATTTTCATCTCTCATCCCACCATCGCATGATGCCTACGAAATACCAGAGTTCCCCGGCTTCAAGAATCTCGCTCACGACTGGGTGACCATTGTCAACGCTCTAGCAGTGTGAGAGGCCAGGACGAAGCCTCAGAAATGGTCTGACACTTGGTCTGACACTAGAAGTGCTAGAATGCAGCTGCGTGTTCAATCTGTCAAGCCGCTAATGCAGGGCATGCCTCGCCAAATTTCAGCAGGCATTCCATGGTCACCGACGTTTCTTGCTGAATAATCAGCGTGTAGTTTTCTTCAGACGAAGGTCTTCGGACATTTGAGCAGCTCAATAATCGCAGTTGGTCGAACGTGCCAGTGAAGTTGAGAACTTGAAAAATGTCGCGGAGCAGCTGAAAGCCCACACCGAGCAAGTGAGCGATCGCAATAAGAAGCAAAGAGAAAAAAAGCAACACAATGCAGCAGGCCAATAGGAGGCCAGCACGCAGGGCAGCTGAAGCGAAGCAGAGAAAGAAGTTGATAAATAACAGCTGGCCCAACAATGGACATTGTTTCTTGTCTTGTTCATTACAATGACGCAGTCGGACACCTGAACATCAAGGCTGAAGCCACCTGTACATGTCCTAGAGGGTGTTGGAAGCGCAGGTCTACCAATCACATGCGCGATAGCGACCTTTCGAATAGGAGTTGTAGCGTCGCTCTCGCTGCAAAAGCCATTTTGAAAATAGGGAAAAGATACACAAAGAAAGCAGCCTTCAAAACAACACCAATATGGCGGTGCCCGGTCGCCGCGTTCAGAAGTTACGAGCGTGTGAACTTCGAACATATTTAGCCAATTCTCGGTCATTTCATCTCTACCTAGACATGTAAACTGCTATTCATTAAATATTTCTTGATTGAATTGAGCTTTCAGACTTTGCGGGGAGATTATTAAAGGCCTGAATTTTGCGATACTGCACTTTTTCAAAAATCCCCTTTTTTGCAAATTGCAAGACCCGCTTGTCCCCTTAACAGTACTTGAATTTTACATACTCCTTTTACAACAGACCAAAATCCTCTTTACTATGAACCCAGCAAACCATAAATATTTAGAGGATGTCCACAAATGGTCTGAATATCCGATGTTAGTGGATATTCAGTGGATATTGAGTGGACACCTCTATTTAATTATTAAAAGTGGATATTCATAAAATATTCGTGAACATTGTTTTACTAACATATACGCCTAAGCGAGTTCAATCCGAAAGTCACGGAATCGAATCCCGGCTGCGGCGGCTGCATTTTTGATCGAGCCGAAAATGCATTAGACTCATGGACTTTAAAGACTCGGGTCCTTTAAAAGGCAGTTTAAAGGACCCCAGGTGGTCGAAATTTCCGAAGCTCTCCCCTACGGCATCGTCTTGGGACGTTAAACCCCAAGAATTATTAGCATCAAGAAGCCAGAGATATTTTATGTATAAAGATAACAGTAATGTATAGTTTTCCTGTATATGTGCATACAGCAATGTGATGCTTTCTTTTTAAATAGGCTCCATTTTTTGTGAAAATAGCCTGATCTGTGCACAGACTAGTTTGCATGTGCACGCATGCTTTTGTATTCACCTGCACTTCAGCCACTGTAACATTGTAGGATTGCGTGCAAGTTGTGCAATAAAATTTCAGATTAACCGTTGTATTGAACATTATGATTGTATGTATGCATCTCTAAAAATAAATTTCAAAAGGAGACTGACTTCAATAATGATTTTTACATGTTACACCACAACCAGAATATATTGTAAAGCTCTATCGTTGTGAAAAGTCACTCGTAAAACGTAGCCTACACCAGGTCACTTTATCTCGAGTAAAAAGTCAGAAAAACGATTCTGCTGCACTGAGCTGAACGCACTTGGGCCACTCACAGGATGTGATGGGTCATTTGGGGCTCGATAAATACACTACCACAGCAAATGGCATGCCATCTTTCAAACAAGTACGGTGGATTACTTCACATTGCCGCGCTCATCACCCTATGGCCGTGCCATAGGGTGATGGCGCGGCCATCACCCTATGATGGTCAGGGTGATGATGGTCAGTCAGGCATGTTGTTCATTGCTAGCCACCTTAGCATCGTCTAGGCTTCTAGCCGGCTCTAGCTACATCCACTGAACACGCTTCCTTGGCCAATGGCAAAATCAAACAAATTGCTACACAGTGCATTTTATAACTAATTGATTGATATGTGGGGTTTAACGCCCCAAAACCACCATATGATTATGAGAAACGCCGTAGTGGAGGGCTCCGAAAATTTCGACCACCTGGGGTTCTTTAACGTGCACCCAAATCTGAGCACACGGGCCTACGATATTTCCGCCTCGATCAGAAATGCAGCCGCCGCAGCCGGGATTAGATTCCGCGACCTGTGGGTCAGCAGCCGAGTACTTTAGCCACTAGACACCACGGCGGGACCATCTTATAATAACTAATAAAGACGTAAATGTTTTTATAACACGGAATATGCTGTGAGAGTGCTGTTAAAAGTGACATGGTCTTCGTGTAAACTACATGTAAACAACTTTTCTTTTTTAAGCTGCCATGGTGACTCACCATTGGCTCGCTGCAAGCTGAACGCAGCCGAGACAAGCTCCAGTCAACGTTACAGTTATAGCATACCAGGCTTACCGGGATACCGGGCGTACCGTGATACCAGAATGGAAATGCACATGCGCAGATACGTACGATACCCGTATCGCTTACCGTGCACTTGGTATTTTTCAGATTTAAGGTTACCGTGGTAGCGTAAGTGTGTGTACGTAAACATGGCAGCGCTCTCGGACGCCCGCTTTGAAGTGTTTGGGCGTAGTTGTTGAAATATTCACCTTGTTCGCAGTACACGACTGTTTGAAGTGGCTTCGCTTGCCTTCAGTTAGCTTCGATGACAGAGTATTACGAATAAGTTGGCGTAATTTTTGATATAGCTTCCCTTTTCGAAAGCGTCTAGGCCTAACTACAAGATCGATGTAAACAAATCCGCAACATAGTTTTTTTTTCCCGTTTGGTGCGTGGTTCATATTTATTTGCTTTTATTGTTAGTAAAATAAACTCATAACGATGCTTCGCGCGGTGGTATAGGCAAAATTCTTGTTTTTTTTTTCCCCCTTTTTATTGTCTTTAACCTAATAACCACTCGATAGGTAGCGCCACCATCCCAACAGGGGCATGTACACCTCAGAAACGCTATCCCACTTAACTATAAGACTCTGTCCACAACGAACGTTTGGTGCACGGTAACGCCATTCCCTTAACCTTCGCTATCAGGTTAACCGTAAACTATACCTGTCTACTGTCCGCTGGTGTGCTGCGCAATGTGCAGGTGCATAGTGCGCGGTGTGCTTAAATATCGTCGTTGCATTTATCCTGCTGCTGAAGCTGTAAAAGGTTGATACTCTTTCCTTCTCGCCTTCGAAATTTTCATCCGTAAAAACGGAATCCAGCATAAGGCACACAGTCTCGCGTTGTGGCTGTAATATGTTCGTGATTCATCCAAGCGAATGTATACAAAGGGCCCTCGTGGTTTTATCATTCCTTTATTCGAACATGATAAGCTCATGGCCTCGCCCTTTGATCCGTGTGATCATGGGTGAAAAAACACGCATGCGTCAAATAATCAAAAAAAAACAATCTGGTTGTCGTATCGCGGGCTGGTTTTCCCTGTACACTTTCCATTGCGAGGGATTAGGCGTGACCCCTCGAAATATAGGAGAATGTGGTTTTAATCAAGGCATAATCACTATACGCAGCTTAAGTTAATGGATGAATCAGTAAAGCATTGCATCAGTCACTCGTAAAATTGCTTGATTACCATGTTTATTTATAGATGTCATTTGCTGTCGTCGACTTCTTTGACGCGAAGGAAGCCGAAGTTGTACCGGCGCCGTGGTTTGACGACAGTACACGCAGCTGGCCTGGCGCCAAACCTGATTCGCAACTTTCAGTTACAGTGGAGCCGCTATATGATAACCGGCGAAAGCTTATGCGGTGGTAGAATGAAAACTTGCCTGGTGACAACGTGCCAGCCGTGCTTCGTTGTCGTTATGTCGGACAAGTTCTTGCGCGTGCGGGAAATGAAGTACGATAAATTTTGTTGGTGCAAGGTTATGGAACCTTTCAGCTTCAATAATGGGCAAATAATACAAGAGCAATTGCGTGTGCTGCGGGCTGCAATGGTCAAACCGCACCGTGAAAGGCGTTATAAGCGTGCTTGGTTTTCTTTTCGGCTGGCAACGGAAAAAGTCATGGACTATCAAACTGCACATCTTGAAACTTGTCACAATAACAATGTGGCCACTTCCGAAATGAGACAGAACTGCTTAGATTTTGTTTACAAAAACTGCGATACGATGAGTGATGAGACAGTGTAGTAAGGACTTCGGGATTCATTTGTACCACTTGGGGTATTTTAAAGTGCTCTTAAATTTCAACCCCTGTTTGTTCTTTTGCATTTAGCCCTATCGAAATTCCACCACTGTGGCCGGCAATCTAGCCCGTGCCACCGAACTAAGCAGCACTGCACTAAGCGTGCTGTGCTACAACATGGTGCATAATCCTGACCCAACAGGCGAGTGCCTTCTTTTTTTTCTTTTAAGAAGGAAGGGGAGGGGAGTTACAATAACACGCTAAATACAACTATGCTTTCGCGAGTAAAAAACACGTAACAGTTCGCCGCAACTGGCACATGCGAGCAGCATGGGTTGGTTGCGCAGCATGTTGGGCAGACACCGCCGCGGTCCGCGATTGAGCGCAAGCCTGTCTAGGGTGTTCAAATTTCATCAACGTGATTGACATTTCTAGCCTTATGACTGCTTCAAGATACACAAGCAGTTTTCTCCACAACATTGATATGAAGATGGCAGCAAAGAATCTGGTTGGGCGAGATTGCCTGCAGTGCCGCATGTTTATGTCCAAGCATCGTGGCTCCCAAGCTCACTCGTAGCATGTAAGCCGGTGCTATTTTGAGTAAGTGACATACTGTAGCACAAGTTTATTGGGTTAAACATTAGTGTGTGTAATGAAAATTGTTACCCATCTTCGCTGGCATGAAACCGGCACCCTCGGTGAAGTTGATCGGAGTGGTAAAACAACAACCAGTAGCACAAGCGGGCCTACGTCACCTGTCTCCCGTGTTGTTCACCATTGTCGATATATGGCCACCGGAGCGAGCGGATGACAAAAATCTGTCGAGTTTGACGCACGCTGTATGCTCGATCCGGCAATGCAGTGTGATGAAACGTCGCCGAGCCGGCTGCTACATGAGCGCGTCGAACGTCAAATCCGGTAAAGAATCACACCGCGTGTCCCACACTATATGCACTCTAGCATGAGCTGCTTCCTTCATGGCAATTTAAATGCCACGAAAAATCATCCTAGCCAAAAGCAGCGGCAACCACGCAGTGAGAACACCTGTGACGAAGGCTCCGCGCAAGGCAAGGGATCACCGCATCGACAGCCATTTTGGTTTTCTTGTGGCGTCCCCTATAGTCGCCAAAAGTAGCGAATAAAAATGTCCAGCTGGCGAAAGCTTTGACCAAGCCTTCGGCAGCGTGGGCAAGATATCCGGCCAAAGTGAAAGCAAGAGGTGGGAGCGGGCTAGTTGGTACTTTTGTCTAAAACAGCTGAAGCACTAAAAGGTAACAACGGTCTAAGGAAACGAGGACAAGCACTAACTTCTAACAAAAATTTTATTGCAAAGCAGCAAGAAAATATACCTGTCACGTGACATCACAATCATATCAATCAATGCACAAAATTGAAGACAAAAAAACTAAGCAGCAGCAAATTTACATAGAAAAACCACATGCCGGTAAATTCAAGTAATCTAGTTATTTTTTTGTTAGTGCGACAGATGACTTGCTGGTGGAGCTTCGCTTTGCTACCGCCGCTGCCTCAATAATGAGCCGTACACACTCAGAGTGAGTAGCCAAGACAGTTGTTTTATCAAACACCGGCTTGCACTTGCATTCTGCGCAATGAGTCGCCAGGAAACCATCAGATCCCTTTTTTACTTTCTGGTTATGTTCAGGTAATCACACATTGAAGCACCTATCAGCCTGACTGACTGTCCGACGTAACTTAGACTGCAGGTGCAGAATACTTCATATACTACCTTTTTCACATATTGAACAAACTTATTCTGGTGCTTAATTTTACACTCGTTAGGAGGCCTTGTTACAGGATTAGTTCTTGCACGTAACTGCAACAACTTATTCAGCACAAAAAATACCACCGAGATCCCTGCCCTCTGACCAATCTTCTTTAAGTTGTGTGAAATATTATGCAACTATGGGATCACAGCCACCTTCTTACTAAAGGCTGCCTGAGAAACAGTCCCTCCAAGAGGCTTTGACGCTGTTCAAAGATTTCTTAACGCCACTCACTCTGACGCACGAGATCCCCGAAAAGGGATACCTGAGGTTCTTGGACCTGAGGCTTTCATTTTCGGGGATCTCGTGCGTCAGAGTGAGTGGCGTTAAGAAATCTTTAAACAGCGTCAAAGCCTCTTGGAGGGACTGTTTTTCAGGCAGCCTTTAGTAAGAAGGTGGCTGTGATGAGGTTCTTGGACCTGAGGCTTTCATTTTTAAGCAGCCATATATGTTGTTGTTGTTGTTGTTGTTGTTCTCAGTCTTTGTTCGACTATTTCGTTACATTCCATATCACCCGCCACAATTAGGAAAAGTGTTCAGAACATTCGAATTTTGGTTCAGTGAAATTTGGACAGAGTGGAATTTCACTGGAGAATTTCACGAATTCGTACCTGCCGCTGTTCACAAAAAGCCTGGAGTTGATTGATGTGCATTTTTGTCAATGCGGCCAGATCACTCACAGAAATTTCGATTTTCACAGAAATTTCGAAATGGTCGAAATGCGGGAGTCTCCTGGACAATTCGTGAGACTTGGCAGGTATGCCTTACTGACATCGCACTCATCTGGTACAAGAAGCATGACAATATACTGACGACGTGGGAATCGTATATTGCTGAGATAACGAAGTGTTTAAGTAACGCAGCTGCACAAAAGCTTGCTGAGCAGACTCTTGCACAAAGGGATCAGTTACCCGGTGAGACCTGTACAATGCACACAGAAGAAATTTTAAGGCTCTGTAGGCAAGCAGATTCCAGCATGTCAAAGAAGACAAGGTGGGACAATCAATGAAAGGTATTGCAGAAAACGTCTACGACTTTCTAATAAGCAAGAAAAGTCTGACTTCTGTGTCAGATGTCATTAGACACTGTCAGACGTTTGAGACATTAAAGCAGCGCAGAATAACACCGAAGTCTGCCTGTCTGGCCAATGTCACCACGGTGGCCAGCGTAGAACCTGTACCACCTGATGTCCTCGCTAAAACCGTTCGTCACATCATACGACAAGAGCTAGGCAGAAATGAAAACATGACACGTGAGGTGGCTTGCACGTCTCGGTGTCATTTCTCACAAGACATGGCTACCTCACAGCTTGAAGATTTCAAGAGTCAATCCGTCAACACAGCAAAGTTTGCGGAATCTCTGCATATATACCGCTCAAGCCCGACTTACTACCAGGCACTGCTGTACTCTCAGCGCTTTCGTAGCGAACGATTATGTTGAGCGTCGCACTTAGGCGAATTATCATGCCAACATGCCAGACCACGTCGAGGGGCAGCGATGACTTCGCCCAGCTCCCGTGTGCTACAACTGCCGCGTGACCGGTCACATATCAAGGCCCTGTGATCGCTCACTAATACCACGCTACGAATGGCTGCCGCCCTGAACTCAGCAGTCCAGTGTCCCCTCTTTTAAAGAACACTGAACCAGCCAACCACGACCGAACAGCAGCTTCTGGCAGGAACACTTCCGCAACACATCTCAGACTTCCGACCGAAGTGTGACACCAGACACCACCTCCAGCACCTCGACTGTGCCGGTCGCTGTCGCCACTACTTGTCCCCACATTAGAAAAACTAGGCAGTACGGCCGCTAGAGGTGAGGTCACTGGTGACTCGCAGCAAGAATAGATACCTCCACCGGTGTTTATGTTTAAAAACAGAGTGCAAGTTTTTGTCAATGGTGTAGATACAATGGCCTTGGTGGACACTGGAGCCGTAGTGTCAATCATGAGTGCTGCTTTCAAAGCTCGTTTGGGACGAAAAGTCATGTTTTTGTGTAAGAAAGCGATAACACTCCGTGGCGTGGATGGCAACTCACAGTGTCCGATTGGTGTTGGTACCGCGGCAGTGCTGCTGAGTGATCAAGTGTTTGCGACGAAATTCACAGTTCTTCCATGAAGCACGCCTGACTTAATTCTGGGCATAGATTTCCTGCGAATGTGTGGGGCCACTGTATATTGTCATAATAGCAGAGTTATAATAAGCGACATTTTCACTTATGGACTTATTGAGAATTCGAGCAGGGAACATTGTGCGCTAAGAGTTTAGAACATACCGTTGTTCCGGCCTTCTGGGCTGTATGCCTTCCCGTAGTTTCTTCATGTATTAACGACAATAATACCAGGTTCGACATGCTAGTGGAGCCTTTTCACTTAAGTTCTATAAAGAACACGTTGGTACCCATTGCAGTACTCTCAGTCAGGAATGGGTGTTCAGAACTTTGGACAATAAATTGTTCAAATGAACCGGTGCTACTAACAGTAACACTTGAACTAGCCTTGTTCGAAGAATACTCGCCAACGACAATAGCTGTCCTCAGTGACGTTTACCGTGATGACCAAGTGACCGCTTGCTCAGACAGTTCAAAAATTTTACCTATGGTCGATAAATCACTGACTGCCGACAAGCGGTATGCTTGTGAAAGTTCTATTAAAGTACTTGCAAGTTTTCGATTTTTCCCAGAGTGACCATATGCCTTTGATTACTCCATCTCGTACATGCCACAGGATAAATACAGGAACAGCACAGTCAATCCAACAAAAACTCTACAGAGAATCGCCGTCCGACCGCAGGGTAATAGACGATCAAGTGCATGACATGTCCATAAGGGCATCATTCAAGAATTGTCGAGCCTTTGGGAAGCTCCTGTGTGGACTTTCGCCGTTTAAAATGCATCATGAAGAAAGATCTTTCACAAATTGATGACGCCTTGAACTGTCTCCATTTGGCATCCTACTTTTCGTCTATAGATTTACGTTCATCCTTATGCATCCAGTGGAGAAGGAAAAGACTGCTTTCATTACCCCAGACAAACTATATGAATTTGAAGTGATGTCGTTTAAATTATGTAATGCTCCTACCCCATTCGAAAGGTTCATGGATACCGTTCTGCATCGCCTAAAATGAAACATCTGCATGTGCTACCTCGATGACATCGTGATCTTCGAGTGCACATTTAGTGAGCATAACGAACGCATGGACAATGTTCTGGAATGCATTAGAAACACTGGTCTGGTTTTTAATTAGAAGTGTCATTTCAGTGAGCGACAAACCTCGGAAGTTGGACACCTCGTGAACAAAGATGGTATGAGGCCTGACCCAAACAAGACAGCAGCCGTGAAGGAATGAAAACCACCTCGCTCAACAAAAGAACTTCGTAGCTTCCTAGGCCTGTGCTCGTACTTTCGCTGATCTATTCCCGCATTCGCCGACATTGCCTTCCCCTCGACCAGTCTGCTACGTCAAGGTGCTAGTTTTGAATGGACACATGATTGTCACATGTCCTTCAACCAACATTAGTTCTCACGTCGCAGCCTATTCTCCGGCACTTGGCCCTTCTGCAGTGACCGAAGTTCATACTGATGCCAGAGGCATTGGCATAGATGCAGTTCTAGCACAATGCTGCAATGAGAAGGAACATGTCATTGCATATGCCAGTAGAGCTTAAAGTAAGCCGGAACGGAATTACACAGTGTCTGAGCAAGAATGTTTGGCACTCGTCTTTGCTGCACAGCGATTCCATTCATACTTGTACTGTCGTCCCTTTCAAGTGGTCACAGACCATCGTTCCTTGTGCTGGCTTGTAAGCCTCCCAGATCCATCTGGTCGCCTTGCACTCTAGGCCGTGCACTTGCTAGAGTATGACTTCACGGTATTGCACAAGAGCAGCAGGAGGCCCGCTGACACTGATTGCCTTTTGCGAATGCCGCTTAATACAACAGTTTGCGATACCAACGATTTCAATCACCTAATTGCAACAGTGACACCAATGTTTCCGGACAAGAACACCTTTGCAACTGAGCAGTAGAAGGACGTCAGCCTGGAGCCGCTATTTGCTGACGCACGAGAATCCACTTTGGCAGGACGCTTTTGTGTTCATCAAGGATTACTTTACAAGAAAACCTTCTTGGGCATGGGTTCCCACTTCCTGATGATGGTTTCATATACACCCTGTTCCTCTGATCTGCACGGCATGCACAATAATGCAACTTCGGGCAATCTGGGAACATAGAGTTTTATACAATACCTAGAGAGGAATCTGGCGCAGCGATCGTATACACCCATGAGAATTATGGGAAGTACAGGCTTCAGATTGGATAGGGTTAGCTAGTGAACTGTCTACAGACCTTTCGCTAGAGTTTCAGTTTCGTTCTTTGTGGAGCGCGGGTAGTGGGGTGCGGTACAAAAGGCTGAAGCAGTGCCTTTGTTGCTGTGCGAGTCGTATTTGACAGTTTAATGAAGCGTCGTCCAATCACCGCTGCGCCTAGATGTAGAGTCTCATGCCAGTGCATGGTATTGCCTCGCGTTTATGTTTTTCACGAGTGCATCTTGCCTAAACTTGTATTAAATCGACTGCAAAGTGATGACGAAGCTAAGCAGATGCCCTGTCACACTCTGCTGACTCGACTCCACAAGAAAACCAGAGATGCGTTGGGAGCAGACCACTGGGACAGACGCACCTAGCGTCGCAGAAGACGAAACGATAAGTGTTTCTCACTTAATAATGTGCTGTTATTTGCATAAATAGATAATGCATACTTTTGAGAGAAAACAAGCATGTTTCCTCTCAAGTGTTGTAAAAAATGATTCATTAAATCTTGATGCCAAATCTGGAACGCAATGGCAGAGCGATGGATACCCCGATGGTTAAATTTGTCCATGTTTTACTTCTACGCCACGGTCACAAAAACTTTTTGCAATAAAGTTTGCATACATAAGAATGAAGCAAGTTTCATATTATTATAACTTCATATCATTTTTTTTTTTACACTCTGAAAAAAAAAAAAAGCGTCGCGAATCTCAAGAACATGATCCATCCGAAGCCTGTACTTCCCATCATTCCCATGCGGGTACAAGCGCCGCTGAAGGGGCCCACGTAGACAATAGCGCCAGATTCCACTCTAAGTATTATTGTATGAAACTCTATGCCTTGGAATAATGCGAACTGCCCGCGCCAACTGACGGTCACTTCCTGCAAATGCGAAACTTTAAGGCCCAATGACATGCCCGCGATTTTCGAGCAACGACGACAGGATTTGCTGTTGCGAAGGGTCATTCGTAGCTATCGCGTCACAGGTTTCTGGAAAACCAGAAAAATCACTTGTCACCCAGAAAAGATCATTATGATTTCTGCAACATGGTAGCACCCCCGATTCTCGCTTTACTTGTTCTCCGCACGTACAGAAACTTCTCATGTGGAAGCGAGGCGACGGCGGCTTTTTGTCGTTGATCTTGTGATTGACGGTTTGTTTTAATGCTTCGTGGGTAGCTTGCTGCAATGTTGGTTACTTGCTACAATGTCAATGGCAGCAGCGCGGTCGTTGTGCGACGTTGCTGCAAAGTTGGCAAAGTGCATTGTAGCGTCGTAGTGCACGTTTCTGGGCACCCCTTGAAATTACAGCTGATACCACTGTTGCGGTTAAATGATTGCGAGTAAAAATAGCTGCAAAATGCTTTTATGGCATGCGCAGGCGATGTGCGGACAACTTGAATAAGATAGCACCATCAACCACCGAAGTTGAGTAAAGTGCAACAAAGAAGCTGTTTCCAAACAATGTACGTGTATGTGAATTGCAAAAGGCTAAGTGACCTCACTTTTTTTTGTTGCATTACTACATTTTTCAATCATACCAAAAAAGTTTTAATAAAATTTGCCCCGCATAGTAAACACACACCGAACTTTGCCGCAATTTTTCAAGAAAAAAATGTGTTCATTAAGAGTGAATACCGTGCATGCATGCGTTTGTGTGTGTGTGTGAGCTATATATTATAGACACACACCAGATGTTCCAGCTATGTTTAGCCAAGGGCTACAAAATACTATGTTAGCAGAGGCGAGTGAAATCAGTTGCATATAGCTGACACTTTTTGTGCAACAGGCAATTTTTATGTTTTGTAATTATTTGTTAACTAGAAATGCTTAACTAACTCACTTAGCATTGCCTTTAGAAAAGAAATGGGACTAGCTAAGTACGAAAGGGTCTTCGGAAACCCCCATTGTATTATTTTCACTATTTGCAATACAAAAAAAATTACATATGCCATTTTTTCCCACATTCAGAGAAAGCCCACGAAATGCAAAAGAGAGCAAAGAGAGCACATTACTAGCGCGTTCGCGTGCAGCTCACAGCCACGGTTCGAGTGAATGAAGCCAGCTGCAGCCACGACTCACCTTATTTGTTGCAGAGGTGGGCCATTAAGTTAGTGGTGGTTACCAACAAAAAGAAACCAACAACTCAAGCATAAACACCAAACACAAGTATCATTTCAGTCTCTGAAAGCAATAAAACAGTGCATAACAAACTTACCATATCCAGCTTCGGATCTACACCAGCAAAGTTGTATGAGTCAGGTGCCAATGCCGTCTCGGGAAAGCCAGCACTCATCAAGAGCTCCCTGAGCTGATTCTACAACAAAAAAAAAAATGATTGTGGCATACAGCTTCGACGTCAAACTTTAGCGATCTCAAACATTACATACTTCAATCAAACTTCCGGTCCACAAGAGTCAGAAAACATGATACCGTCATACCTCAGCCACAAGCTCAATACACTCACACTAGCAGATACGTATACCATTTCAAGTGGGCTCTTAAATCCATTTGATATGGTGGTACATAAACAACCAAAACCAATGAGAGTTAAGCCTTTCTAGCAATTTGAAACCTACCATTGATAAAGGTGTTGTGAAACCAAAACAAAGCTGCCCAGTTGTAATTATCCCTGTTTCAATGATTTAGGCAATCTATAATTAATGACACCAATTTGAAATGGCAGTTCTCTCTGGCTCCTAAATGACCATGCGGCCCTACTGGCTGCCACAGGCACAAGCATGTGACGTCGGTGAAACGTCATGGTAAGAGAAGTTATAAACAGAGTGTTAGCAATGATAAGGGGTGGAACAGGGTACATGGGTTTGGGAGCATTCCTGCGAGCAGGCAAAAGTGCCTTTTGTTGCAGGCTTGGATCAGCCAGAAGGGTCTTTTCAAGCAAATTTAAAGCAGTAATAACATTGAGAGCAGATTTAGCCGCGTTCAAAGCAATTGTGAAGCAACATTAGTTCAATGCTGCATTTTTCAAACACTCGGCTAAATATTGCAATTGCCTCATTATTGCAAAAAATTTTATATGGACACTACCAACTGGTTGTTCCCATTTCCATCATGTCCCGTATAAATTCCGCATTGATAACATAACCCCCCACATCCTATGTTCTATCAATGGGTAAAAGCGTGTTAGCGGGGGTGACGAACGTGTTTGAAGCAGGGATCAAATGATCTGACCCATCTCCCCCGCTGCGAGTGATAACATCTGCGAGTGATAACATCTGATGACCCCACCCAGGAAGCCTCAAGTCGAAGGAGGGGGGTAGCACTCCGCCACCAAAAAAAACGAGGGAGGAGGGCAGGAGTCGCTCGAGCAACAACTATGAACTTTGCTGCCAAGGGCGTGGTCGCGATCGCTGGTGTGCACGCTAGCTCGGCAGCCATGAGTGGGGGACTTGCATACACTTCTATGTGCTGCGCTCTCATAACGAACGAAGAGACTCTGCGAAAAGTGTTGCTCTCCTTAAAGAGGCAGTATTCTCATACACCAGCGTTTTCTAGTTACGTGAGATCAAGTCCAAAAGAGTTAGCTGCCAGCCTCACTTTGTACAACATTACAATTTGCTGCTATTGCATTCATTGTTTCACCCCTGCAGTGCAACTCTGACTTTTATTTAGATTTGTAAAGCCGACCATGTTTTTTTCTTTCTGAACACACGAGCGTCAACCACCAAGTCATTAAGCGCAAAGCACAGCGGCCAAATGAACAAGAATACGTGCATATGCTCAATGAGCAGTCATGTGTACCTGTCTCTGCTATGCTGTTCCAGGAACCGGACCCCCCCCCCCCCCCTCTTCTGAAGCACCGTTACTGCCATCCTTTTTTTTTTTTCCAAACGCTGCCATCATCATATAAAGAATAGCTTCACCGGATGGTGCAGCAATAAATGTGATAGCAACAAATTGTAAGGCTGGCAGTTAACTCTTTTAGATTCAATATCGCGTAACTCTACAAAACGCTGGTGTAAAAGAATACATCCGTGCCAAAGAGAGATGCTATTCTCGCAGTCCCTTCGCATTGAGAGCGCAGCACGTAAAAGGGCTCACGAGCTATTCACGCTGATGCCTGCCGTGATAGCGTGCACATACCAATCAGGACCACGCCCTTACGATCAAAGTTCCCGGCTGCTCCTGGAGCGATTACAGCCTTCATGAAAACGAAGTACAACCATTCCCGTGAATAGTTTCAGTGAAACCAACACGGCGTTTCAGCGTTTCCGAGCACGGCGCTTGATGGCTTTCGCGCTTTGCGGTGCAGTACGACGCCGATAGGCGAGCTTGCCGCAGCAGAGGTGGTTTGGCACAGGATGGCGCAGGTAAGCAAGTTGGGTGCACAATGGCGCAGCTGCTCCACTTCTGAATGATGCAACCAAGGGCTTCTAATTTAAAGCAATTCTTGGAGTGGCAAAATTTTCAATTTTGGAGCAGTTTGGAGCAGTTAATTCTGCATTTTGGAGCACTTTAGGGCAGCTGATTTCCACATTCTGGAGCACACTAAAGAAGCAAGCCGCATTTACATTTAGGCCTCTGAATTATAATTATGGGGCTATTATGAAGAGCTAGAAATATTAAGATTCATTGCAAATCTAATAAAAATCATCTCAGGAACACTCCATACTTCACTCAATATTACAAAATTAAAGGCATCAAGCACTTCAATGTTTTCAAACAACCTTGGCAGCAATTTTTTCGAAACTAACAAAATAAACAAAATGCTGGACACTGAACGTAACACTTTATAAAATAACACGAAATACATCTACATGGTTATCGGTAGAACTGGTGCATGAATGCCACTCCACGATAAACAATAGTGCTTAAGTGCTAAGGATTTACTCTGTCACCTATGCTTTCCCCTGAAATGACAACAGCAAAAGCCAGATTTTTTTGTATTCTTGAGTTATTGTATTGCTGGGCACAACATGACATCATTTAGCTGGACTCAGAAAGCCAACTTCTTCGGACACTCCTGGCCCTTTCCCTGAGGTTTGTGTGCTGTAGCAAAAGCATTCTCCCAGTGCTTTTATAGTATCGCTTGCACATGCACCAGGCTGCCTGGAAGATGGAGATCTGCTTCATTCCAAGCACCAACAAAAGTGTTTGAAAGTGCATACATCGGGGGGACTACATGACATATAAACTTCAATTTGCTTTCACAGTGAAGCTGTATATGGCTAGGACATTCCCTACGCCCTCCAGGGAGCAGTACAATAAATAATGGTATAGAATGTTAACATCCCAACCATTGAGGAACCTGGCCTTCCATATCAAACTGGCCTCCACCATGTTATATCTGTGCCATGCTCTGAACAGCCTTGTTGGTCATCCAGATTAGAGTGAAATGACACATCATTTAAGGCAAAACCCTTCAAGTCTCATGCTCACAACTGTCCGTCCCTTCATCCGTGGCCTAGCACGGTGCCAGGTGGCCTACGGAGTGCGCCAACAGACACCAATAGCGTTGGTCAGGCCTCGCATCTGGCTATACAGCACTCGCGCTTTGCTAGCATAGCGGTGCATGCACCCGGCGTAACCCCTCATGCAAAAAGGGAGACGCCTACGTCGTGTTTTATTCTTACTGACTTCGTCTCAATGGACTTTGGCCAAATGCACTTTGAAATTCACAAGGTGTCCTGCAATTTTTTCACAGCGAAGCTGTTTCAGCTATCGCTAAAGCGGGATTCATGCGAGGGAGAAATACACTGGGATTAAAGGTGGAGCCTAGTGACGTCAGCAGGTGAGGATAAGTCCCCACAAATGTCCCTCACTAACAGGGACGAGGTGAACGGTGGGGGAGATCAGTGTGGCCAGAGCTTTCATCGTATAATGGAGCTGGAGCACTGCGGAATTCTTCGACCCCCAGCCATAAATATCGGCAAGTTTTCGTCTTGGGGGGGTTAAGGCTGCGTTGTGTCTTGACTGGAGAAGAAAGAAAGCGATGGTGCTTCTTGAGTGAGGAAAGTGCTGGTGTGGTTTGAGGGAAGTGCCCTTTTTACACCCCCCCTGCTGCTTTGCTGCTTTTAGAAACTGTCTTGTTTATATGTCTTTTTTTTTGTGCGGAATGCAGACACGGCGTTGCTCGTGGTTTGACTCGCCACCACAGGATTTTTTTTTTTTTTTTTGCAAAAACGAACTCGCCCAAAGCAAAATTACAGGCAGTATCATTGACAACAGCTTTTCTTTTTTTTTTCGACTACGAAATTGCTCACAGCCTCTCTGACTCGTGAAATACTACTATTGAGTTGATAGATAGGAATTTCAGTATCTTTCGATATCAGTTTGCTTTCTGTGAGCGAAGGAACTATGCTATCATAGCATTTCTCTCATGAGAACAACCGAGAACGGAAGGGGTCTAGCCTATTAATATTTGACAATCATCTGTACAGGCGTTACATTATGATTTGGAAACACAAGGTAATAGAAGATCACTTCTGTCTTGACTATGCCAACTCAGCCTAAGATTCGGCTGTATCAGCGCAGCCGATAAAGTAAAATATGAAGTATATCATGTTTCTGAAAATAAAAAGCAGCTCTTGAATTCTACAGCTGCCTATATTTTAAGCGTCTAAATTTGAATAATGAGGCCCGTTAAAAAAATTTTGTTACAAAGTAAGACATCTCCCCCAGGATGAACAAGCAGAGCAGTAGCAGCCGCAGTAACAACAAAAAGGGGCGATGTCACAGTTCTTATCAGAATAACCACTTCGAAAGAGAACTAAATATCACTTCAGAGAGATGATAGTGCTCCATCATCTGCTTGACTATCGTCTCCCAAACAACATTCTTTAGGTTAGATTTACTATAGTCATTGGAAGAGATGTCCTACAAGCGATAATATTCTTCCACGAGAGAAAAGAAAAAAAGTTCATCGTTCATTTTCGCCATCACAGTGCACGCAAGTCCGGAGCGTAATTTGGAACAGCTGCCGCCGCCGTGTTTTGCGGGCACACTGCAGGACAGAAGAGAGGGCTACAATGTGGCCAGAGACGCACCAGAAATTCCTCAACATGCTCCGCTGCACAGGGATCGTTTGACCGGCCAAAGGAACGATCCCCGCCTCCCCCGAAGATCCGCGAGAAGGTTGCGTCAACACACTAACCCGTGACGTCGTCACGTGATGTGCCATCCTCGCCTCTCCTCTGGGGATTTTTCCCTCGTGTGAATCCCGCTTAACTTGTGCTCTTTCACGCGGCACTCTAGAGGTAGGTATGCTCCCCAGGAATTGGGCAAGCCCCACTACAGGGTACAGCGGGTGTGAGCGTTGAACATAAACTTTGTTCAGTGAGGTGGAGCTTGTGAAACACATGAAAGGAAGAAAAAAGCGATAAAAGAAGGAGAAATAAAGAGAGTAAACACCATAAAAAAAGACAGAACGCAACAAGCCACCACTGACTCCGTCTCAATGGGCTTTAGCCAAACACACATTGAAATTCAGAAGGTGTCCTGCCATTTTTTTACAGCGAAGCTATTTCAGCTGCTGTTAACTTATGCTCTTTCACGCAGCACTCTAGAGGTGGGTATGCTCCCCAGGAATTGGGCAAGCCCCACTAAAGAGCACAGCGGGTGTGAGCGTTAAACGAAAACTCTGTTCGGTGAGGTGGAGCATGTGAAACACATGAAAGAGAGAAAAAGCAATTAAAGAAGGAGAAATAAAGGGAATAAACACCTTAAAGAGACAGAAAGGAGCAAGTTGCCAAAAAGATATAGAAAAGAGCAAAACTGACAGAAAGTGAGAGAGAAGCAAAAAAGAAAGAGATAGGAAGCAATAAAGAGTGAGTAAAGGAAAAATGATAGCGCAAAATAGAAATAAATGAAGATAGAAAGAAACAGAAAGAAACCAATGCAAATACACAAAAAGCGGAGAGGAAGAAAGAAAAAATAAAGAGAAACAAGGAAGGCTACCATGCTTCCCTTCTTTCCTGCTTGGCACCACTAGCCTGAAGCTGCCATAATTCTTTTATTTTACTGTGATATCAAATATGAAGTCTGAATTGATAACATCTCCCCACGCATAACAGCATTTCCCTGTGCATTGTATGTTCTCCTACAAGTAAAGGCTCCCGAGTGCTGGCGATGAACGTGGCTGAAGCAGAAGTGAAACGAGCTTTCAACACACGCAGGCCACAAGCGATAACATCCCCCTGCGTGCCAGGCCTGTCGTTGACAGCTCATCAAGCTGACAACTGCTGATCACTTGAAGGCCATGGTTGCTGGCGTGCGCTATTTATACAGGCATTAGGAGACCAGTCACAACCTCACTGTGTTTGCAATGCTTACTTCCCGTATAAAGAACTGATATCACAAAAACCACTTCGGCCTTTGATCAGCAGTTTGTTGAGTTCGGCAAGACTGAATCGAAAGAGTCCTGTAACAATACAATTTGTTGCTATAACATCCAATATTTTGCCTTTAAGAGAAACGATCTTTTTAGCCATCAGCTATTGATTCTGGCAAGTGAAAGGTGGACGTGCAACATAATATAGCTGCTTCACAGTCGCCGACTACCCTTCAGACGCCAGGGCAGTCAGCGATGTACCTGCTACTGGCAGCTGCGTATGTAAAACAGAATTGCGGCTGCTTCAACAAGAAAGCTCATTTTCTTAAATGAGATACAATTATTAAAAACTAGCAAAGTATTTGAATTGGGATCAAGAGTTTGATAAAACAGAGATGTCCTGGTGGAAGAAACTTACAAAAACTTCTATTGTAGGAAGATCCATAAGGATCAAGTATATTCCAGAAAAAGCGTTCCCGTGCTCTTATATTAAGCATGCGAAAATTTGATGATGTGCCATGTACCTAATGCTACTCTCCGCAGGTTTCATTCCATAATGTCCAGAAAGAGAAGTGACACACATTGTAGAGTAGCGCGTGTAGTTATGAGTGACCATATTGCAATAATTACAGGCCGTGGATACTGAGATGAGCTATCAGCAACGTCTCCAAAACAGATGACACCCACCGATGAATCGCCGAAACACTTTCCGATTACCCAATGGCCTAGGCGTCACAATCTCTGTGGAAGATGCATTTGCACAACAAAAGCTGTGTCAGTACCGATCATGACATCACGGATTTGGACGCACGTGGGAGCACTGTTTTAAGGAACTGTCTACCGTCCTTCACTGCTTTACTGATTTATGTTGCAATAAAAAGCGTACCATCTAAAGTGTCTAAGCTTGGAGCGGTTTCTCTGGATAGTGTGTAGAAATTTTCAAAACATAATTTTTCTATCAGCGTTCAGTCTCCTTCCATCGGTGGGTTGAATGCTCACATCACTGGTCGGTGGGGGCAATGACAATTGTACTGCCGGTGAAAGTCAAAAACTAAAACCGCATGCGGTTTCTGCAGGCTTTATCAAGTTTTGTTTATCATTAAAACAAGGGCCTTAGCGGTTGTTTAAGGCACGCACACACTGTTTTTGTTGTCCTTATGACCGGTGACGAACGCCATACACGCATTTCTCCACCATTTCCAGACAGGCATGTAGACAAGCGAACATTCTGCTGACCGCACCACCGAGTGCCTCCTCTTTGAACGTGTGAGAAAATAAAAGCAAAAATTGGTCTCTCGCACCGCGTAAACCTGTTTCAAGTGCATAAAATGCAGTTTGTTATACAAGTTTGTTTATAAGCAAAATAAGTCTACCAGCGAGGACTTCTTGTACTACAAGTAGACTGACTAGATCACGGTTGGGTGACGCTAATGGTAATTTTTTGTCGACTTTCAAAAACAAGTTAAGATTATAATTCTCTTTCTATGGGACAAAAACATGCTAGTTGCCGCCGATGTGATGAACAATCTTCTCATTTGCATCACAATCAGAAAAACTTGTTGAGCGGTTGACAGTCCCTTTAATTTACCAGAATAATGCATGGTCCATGGTTTGCGACTTCAGCGGCAACAAGGTCAAGCTGTACATGTTTTCAAGTGCTGATAGTACAATAGCCAGTGATTGACATCCTCAAACCCAAAACTCAAGCGCGGTTTGGCACAATTTGCGTTTATTTTATCAGGATGGTGCAGAAAATTCAATTAGGCACACTTTGGTGCAATTGGTGCAGGAGTGGAATCAATGTTCTAGCTTTTTTTCCCTCCAAAATGATAGATTTACAGGAACCTAGGAAAGAAAAAAACAACACAGCAATATTTTCACTCCGAGTTGGGTATAGTATGGAAGTACAGAGAGTGGTCAATTTGGTTCCACTTTCAAGTACATCCCAGCTCAGTCACGTAATGCCTTCCCTCGCTCGACGCAACGTCCCAATGGTTTCCTTACTGGTTGCGTTTGGTTGTGTCTTATGGCATGTTTGGGGTGACTTACAGGGTGTCTCTACCAATTTAATATTTCAAAATTCCCTGCCTTTTGCAGGTTTTTCCATGATGACTAATAGCAAATTCCATGACCACCACATCTGGAACTCTGTGCACTGTAAACAAAGCCTCAAGTGATAAAAAAAACAGGTGCTCCATATAGGTAACATAATCACCAGACGCATTGAGAATGTTCTGGGCACGTGCGGTAAATGTGAAAAAAACCTGTATATCTGGCCAAAATAAAGCCCCTGAGCCAGGCAGTGAGCAAGTGAGCTGTTTCATGTTTGGAAGAACCAGGCAGCAAATTCCCAAGTTAAAAGTAACCGCAGAAGAAAGTTTGAAGGAGCCTGCGATAGCCCAACATCGCAGTCAAAGCTGCTAGGAAACGTAGAAGTAGTGCCATCTCACGGCACCCGAGTAAAAGGAGGACACGGGAGCCTCCTGCCACTGGAGTATAATCTAGTTTACTATAATGACTGTATACCACGTCGATTAACTTAAGATGTGGATGGGATTGAATTAGATCGACCTGAATTGTTGTATTTACTGACTCAACTAATTAGGATGTAGATTAGATTAGATCTGATTAGACCTGGATTGCTGTATTTACTAATAATCTAGGTCTCTGCCTAATTTGCACACCTCTAAAATATACTTTAGCAAAAAAAAAAAGAATGTGCGTGTGGGACTGGCGGAAACAAAAGCAGAAGATTGTCGACAGCAAAGCTTCACGCAAAGGCTTCAGTGGACCACAGCAGGGTCAGTTTCCGCAAATTAAAGAGCTGCTCGGCGAGTATGTGCTTGAGCAGCGAGCGGCACAGCGGCCCGTGACGACAGAACTCCTCCAAGTGCGGGCCATGCAATTAGCCTTAGAAAAAGGTCTAATGCGGAGCCAGTTTAAAGCGAGCAGGTACTGGCTAACTTTATGAAGAGGAAAGGCTTTTCCCTCCGAAGAGGAACGGGCATATGCGAAAAGTTTTGTGGAGGAGTACGATGAAAAGCAACACAGTTTTCAAATGTTCGTCCTAAACTTGCGACACAATAACGGCTACCTGCTTGGGCAAATCAGGAATGCCGATCAGACGATTCTTTACTTCGACATGCCTGGCACCACAACCGTTGAGAAGAAGGAAGCGAAGCAAGTTCGCGTGCTGACATCGGTCCACGGTAAAACTACAGTGACGGCAATACTCTGTTACACAATAGATGGGCACAAGCTTCGCCCGTACCTCATATTTAAATGGAAGACGCTCCCGAAAGGAGTCGTTTTTTCGAGTGGTGTGATCGTGCGGGCCAGCGTGAAAAATGGGTGTGCGTTGCAATCGATGTCTTAAGTTTTTTGTTTTTTTTTCGTCCTGGAAATCGGGTGCGCGTTACAATTGAGGGCGCGGTAGAATCGAGTAAATACGGTACGCTGAACAGGAGTGATGAGAGGCTTCTAACAATGTACTCTCACTGCTTACGTCACGTATTGAGGTGTAGTTAAGTATGTGGTGCCTTTCTTATGGCTTTTATTGAGAACAAGGTCCACTCCCATATCGTTTACTGAACCGTCAGTAAATTTTGTATTCTATGGGTCAGTGTGTCCTTTCGCCTTTACACTCACACTGTCATTTTTTTTTTCACACACACTCTAGCAGCTCACTGTAGTTGCAGCTCAGAGAGGGGCTTTTTAAGCTTTGATCAATGGTAATTCTTATTTTTGTGACGGTTGCAAAGAACTGCTGTCAGTTTGCATGACCTGGCCAGGTTTTTCAGAGATTCCTTGACTTTTCCAGAAGCGTCCAAATTCCCTGACTTTTACAGGTTTTCCAGGTTTTCCAGATTGATAGACACCCTGACTTAGTCTTTGCTGTGCCTACCGCATGCACGGTCAGACAGTGCCACACAACATGTCAAAGTGAAAGCAACGTTTGCGATGGCTTCATGGCAGATGGCTTTACGGCACTGTAATCGAAACGGTATGATGCCACAATATTCTCAACTACAGCTCAGCGAACATCCCTGCGTTGCAATGTGTTGTCGACGACAAAGCCTTTTCACTGGCGAATTTAAAGTGACATCCGCTCTACAGTTGAGGGGAACACGAGCAGGGAATCAAAATTGTGCTTGGATAGCTATTAAATGAATGAGCCCGGACGATGACATCAGTCGAAATATGGTATTGAATACAAGGCCAGGATTCTGAATATGCACGTACAGTCAAATCTCAATAATTCGAACTCGAAGGGGCCCAAAAATTTGTTTGAATTAAAAGTTCAAATTAATTAAAGCTAAATAAACGGAGGGCTCTCCATGCAGTGGCACATGTGCATTGATTGAGCTAACACACAAAGGGGAAGACCTACATTTATTGACAAATCACAGGACATTCGTTAATAATTGGAGTAATCGGTGATGCGCGTTTGCACATGTTTGCCTTGTAGCGAGTCAACTTCGCACACAGCTTGTAAAGCATTTCTACTTCGGCTTCAGCATTTTCCTGGCAAGAGAAGTTGCACATGGAAATGTCTAGCGCCGACACTTTGTAAAGATGGCAACAACGACTGCGCAGCGGAGCCTCTCCGCTACACAGCCGCAGCATGGTCAGCACGTGACGAGAAAGGAGGAGCGTCTCCACGCGGAGAGAAGCAGATTCGCATTTGAGAGAAAACCAACACTCCATGGCAGCTTTTTTTTTTTTTATTTGCTCTCACGCGCGCATTGTTGAAGGAAGGGTTACGTGGTATGGACGGAAAAGGGGGAAGCGTAGCACCGGCGCGTGAGACCCCCTCTCCTGAAGGCGCAGAGCCGTGCTCCCACAAGGGGCAAGGGCTGCAGAAGATAGCACCTTTTTTCTTTCCTTCAACCACACATTCTTTCAACCCAGTGACAACTTTTTTTTTCCCTCTCTCTCTTCGCGCACAGCATTGGAAGGAGCAGGGTCTTTATGTAGCAGGAACGGAAAAGAGAGAAGCGTGACACAGGCGCATCGCAGATCGGCATTCGAGAGAGAGCAAACATTCACTGTAGCTTTTTCTTTCCTTTTCATTTCCTTCGCGTACAGCGTTGAGGTGTCGCAGGTGCCGCCGCGGGATCGGGCGGGTGCTGAGAGCATTTTCGGAGCGCGGTATGTTCGAATTGACCATTGCTAGTGCTTGCGCATTCGCATTACCGGGTGTTTTTGCCCATTGGAATATACATAGCTTTGACGGGACCTCATCGTGAGTTCGAATTAACCGGAAGTTCGAATTAAGCATGTTTGAATTAATGAGATTCCACTGCAGTTGAAAATTTTTGGAAAATGTTTCACGTCCCCTTTAAGTGATGCTTCTTCTCACTACCACGATTTGCAAAACATCTACACCCCCCCCCCCCTTCCTTTCTTTTTATCCACAAAAGACGTCTTCGCTATTACATAATTTGTCACAGCGGCCCCTTCCTGCACCCTCACATGCACAGTAGCTCTCTCCCCTTCCTTTGTTCTGATTGGAGGAAAGAGTTTTGACGTATTTACACATTAGCGCCAAGGAAATCAGTTTTAGCCTCGAAGAAGGCAAGTCCACTTCTCGAAACATTGACTGAAGCAGGCAACTTCTGTTCACAAACTTCTTTTTCCCTCACAACTACACATTGTAATATTTTAGCCCAGACTGGTTACAAAAATAAAAGTAATAAAATGTAGCACCCCAATTTTTTTAACAGATTGATTTGTGGGGTTTAACGTCCCAAAACCACTTCTGATTATGAGAGACGCCGTAGTGGAGGGCTCCGGAAATTTTGACCACCTGGGGTTCTTTAACGTGCACCCAAATCTGAGTACACGGGCCTGCAACATTAATGCAGCCGCCGCAGCCGGGAATCGAACCCGCGACCTGCGGGTCAGCAGCCGAGTACCTTAGCCACTAGACCACCGCGGCGGGGCATTTTTTTTTTTTTTAACTGGTGTTTCACAAGGCTGCAAAGAAGTTTAAAAAGCTGCACCTATTTAAAAAGGGTAGGAATTTGGCCTTGTTGGCAACACATGATAAGACATGGCCACGCAACCCCAAAAATATGGGAACATACAGAGCAGAAACTGAGACAGCTTGGCAAGTGACGCAGTGTACACAAGTTTCTCAGGATGGTTAGCCTTTAGTGATGTGACATACTTTTCCCCTCTGCAGCAGATAACCATACAAACTAGTACGCAGTGATTGAAGAAAGCCAGACAAGTGACTGGTTCTACCATTCAGTCAGTTTTTGCATTACCTGCCATAGTTTTGAAGTGCTACTTGGTACAGTTGAATCTCGATAACACTATTACAATTGATGCTAATTTTGGTATGATACGAATTTTAAGGTTGTTTTGGATGGACTACATCATATAAAATAAGCCACGATTCAGTGTTATACGAACGGTTTCCCCAGCCACCACAAGTGATACGAATGTGCGATTGACCGCAGCACGCAAGCGGCGCAACGCGGCTTATTTGTGGGAGAAATGCCCATTCACTCTTGGCCTCGAAGGGAATTCAGTAAAACTCGCTGGAATTCTCCTCACTCTATTGTGGCAGACATGAAAAAATTGGAGAGAAATTTTCCGGCCATGCAACAGCAGATCAACTTTTTGCTTCACGGCTTTTGCTACACCGGCTGCTCTAGCTCTCAAACCTTGTGATGGAAACAACCCTCCGCAAAAACAACATGGCGGCAAAAGCGTCTGCAGTGGATCGCGTCGGCGCTATCTCAAACTACCCGTGCAGCCCATCAAAGCTCATGGCCTTGACAAAAACGCATTCATCAAAGCGTGGCTTGAATTACGATTGTGGAGAACACCGGAAATAGAAGGTGCAGCAGCAGCGACTCTGCATGTCCTAACGTGTCTCGCTTTGGCACTGCCGGCTGTATCCATAGCTGCCACTGCCGGTGTGTCCCTTCGTGTTATTTCTCTGCTTGCATATCTTGAGAAACAACATTTGTAAAGGTGTAAACTGTTTCTTTTCAGTGCTTTGCATGCATAACCAGAACTCAATACGAACTATAATGCTCGGGTAACGGGCAAAATGGAATGAATTTTCAAATGACCGCGGCGGTGGCACTGCATGCCCGAGGGGCAGAACGAATGTGAATTTTTCCGGCGGGTGCAGACGTGGTTTTCCAGCCGCTTTGTCATTTTCGCTTGAACTCTCCAGGACTGATTTTTTGTGTCGACTTTGTTGCGCGGTTTTCCAAATGATTAAAGTGGCAAGTGAGTGAATTTCCGATGAGTTTGGCCACTTTTGCTCCCTTAAATGTCACGTGCAAACATGCCATACCAGCAGCATGAGAGCAAATCCCGGCACTTTATTGAAAGATGCTGAAGGTAGGAAAGTTCACAAGAACATCATGAACCTTTTTTTTCAGCAAGAAGTAGTTGGCAATGAAATTTTTGTTCATCTTCGTTATCAGCCTTGAAGGGGCCCTGAAACCCTTCTTCAAGTACCCATGAAATTCATTCACTGGAAGAGCTTATTGCCTTACAAATTCAACGCTGCAAAAATTTTACAAATCCGTCCAGTGCGAGTGGAGTTAAAAAATTTGACGCATGCTGAAATTGCATTCTCTCTTCTCTTGTCCTGACAAAAGCGCTGGAAGCTAAGCAGGGAGGGCTGACAGGGGCGAAGAAAATATGTCACCCGCAAATCATGAACTTCAGCACTTTTTTTTTTTTCAAATTACCGGCTTTTTCAGTGTGATTGCACGCACGCATGGACATGTCGCGGCCTAGTGCGCCTTGTTCAAATCAGCCAATGGCTGATAGATGGGCTTTCTACAAGTTATTTTGAGCATCTTTCGTCATTTGTCGAAAAAACAGAAAGCAATTTTTAGTTGACTTTCATAACTTATAGTGAATTCCAGGCCGCGTGCTGCGCTATAATATTTGGGTCACATGTTGTCGGGAGCCTCTACTACCGATCAGCAGCATTTTCTGACCATGATCAAAAATTTTTGCAGGGCCCCTTTAACTTGTTTTTGATTATAACGGATTCAGGATGATAAGAGTAGTATTTTGCGTGCTCTCTTCAAATTCGTATCATCGAGATTCTAATTGATTGATATGTGGGGTTTAAGGTCTCAAAACTACCATACGATTACGAGAGACGCCGTAGTGGAGGGTTCGGGAAATTTCAACCAGAAAGTGCAACCAGAAGCTCAGAAAGTGCAATTTCTCTAGCAAATATTGATCAATTTTAGGCCGCGTTACAACAAGTTGTGATCCTTTTTCACGTGCAGGCGACAAAAAAAACGGGTGTTATTCCATCACGCTGATTTAGTTATTTGTGCGGCATGTGCACATCTGTACGTTTGATGAGCAATCTGCAGGTCTTAGCGCGGACATAATGTTTTCCAACAAAGCGATTGCCGAGGGCACCAAAATGAGAATGGGAAGTGACTCGGCGATCTCAGTGCAATGTTCGCATGTGGTTCGCATTTCCTTCTTTGTTGTTAGCGCACAATGGCACCCAAGCCTGAAAAGCATGGCCTTCGAGATGTGCTACCTTGTCCCGTACTTTTAGTGTTTTCGGTTTCATAACACGTGTATCGGAGGCTACGCTTTTTTTTTTTTTAATCTTCTCGCATCAAAGTCGCTATAAAGCAGTGGCTGCCAGCTACAAAGCCATAGTGACATCAATATTGCCAACATGTTGACGGTGATAACTCGGACGAACTCGGCGATGCATCTTTTGCGCCTTGTGGTCTTGTGCAGTTCTCACCTCGTTCCTGATAAACCCTTATTCGAGAGTTTAACTGAATGTTCAGCCGCACTTACAATAAGAATTATGACTGGCGCTTGGAGCGACGTCAAGTAAAACACTGTGTTGTAAACATTCCTTGCGAGCCAGGTGATGACTTCAGGTGCGTCATGACCGCTAACAATTGCGTACGGTGCCTCAGTGAATTCTGCAACTTATCAGCATTTCCGGCACCATCTCGGACAGTAGCGACTAATTCGGTACAGATGACGATGTCGCTGTTTGTGACTGCATCGATGCTGAGATTTTGGCTGCCGGCGCTGGTGCCGCGGAAGTGTAGCTGTGCAGTTATGAATGTACCAACGCCTTCGCTGCCACTGCTACCCAAGCTTTCGCCACGCTACAAAGCTTGCATCAGCGTTCTGCGTCAACCAACATTGTGGCGGAAGGAGCTAAGTTCGCTTATTTGAAAAGCTTCAATGATATAAAGGATGACTAGAACTTGACAGCGTGCAAGTTTACAGACTAAATAAAGTGCGGTAACTGCAGTTCGCACCTTGTTTTTGAGCTAATCGTTATCTTAGCTCTTGCAACGATTTCAGAGGCCTGAAATTCTTCAATTTAGGCCTTAAATATGCATATTTTGTATTTCAAATTCTCGATATATCGAACTATTTCGTGATGCCCTTTAAGTTCGATATATTATCTCTCAGCAAACGAAACTCCTCTCAAAGGAAACATTTTTCTGGTCCCTTCAGGTTCCATTTAAAAGGAGTTTACTGCAATTATTCGATTTTCGCCTAAACACCAAAGTGTCATGCGGAAAAGCATACTAAGATTGGCAAGGAGCTTTCAGCTATAATGGGACACAGATCATTTTGTTCCTGGCACAAGTGTGCATGCGACATATATTTAAGGGTACCAGTATGATCGACAAAAATGTTACTGATGATCTTTAATCACTGTCTATGACATTTCAGCAGCCTTAAGAAACAATAAATAAAGAAAGCATGCAAGTTTTGCTTTGGTGCAATTTTTCCTTGATGTGCAACTGTATTTGGACATCTTAGGGTTTATATATGAGCAATGCAAGTGGCACTGTAAATAAACAGATCAAGAAGAAAATTTATGCACTTCAGTGCATACTATGGGGCATATGTCAACGCTGCGGAGATAAAAGATCTGACCATCCACAGAGACACCCACCTTAGCATCATAAGTGATGTGCAGTGTGGGCATAGAGATAGAAAACTGTTCACAGAAGCTGGCTTCAGCATATTCCCCTTGCATGTGAGCCTGCTCCCACTGATTGAACACGTTAAGAAGTGTCAGGTGGTCACTCCAGCGTCCAGCAAAAAAGCGCCGCTGCACGTATGCCAGCCGCTTGGGGAAGGGTGTGTCGAATGGTTCTGGGAATGTGCTGCTGTTGGCTGATATCGTACACAGTGCATCACCAACTCTGGAAAAAAGTACCAAAACTGTCATGAGACATAAAAACAACTAAGTTACATTTTCTAGGCAGCTAGAGAATATACAAGGAGGGCAAGCAGTGGTTTGGGTTGTAGTCTGGGGGTAATTTGAGGACCTGAACTCCTACACCCCTCCTTGAATATTTAAACTTTGTGTATATTATATGTGCACACATACCCAACACATGCAAAGAACTATACATGTAAAACAAACAAAAAACATGTCAGGTCAAAATGGCTTGAAAGCCCCTGAATAATGGCACCTCAGTTCAATGCTGAATTTTTGTTTTGCGACACTGCGGGCATATATATGCAGGGTGTCCCCCATAACTTGAGCCAAGAATTTGAAAATAAAAGACACTTCAGTAGCGCATTGAACCAAACGTGTACTACTTGCACTAGCCTGTAGGTACTCGGGCTATTTTTTATTTCTCCCCATAGTACTTAACTTTTATTACCTATCTTTTAAATTTCGGGCTAGAAATTGAAAATATGAACACCGAGATATAAGGCACTTTCAGAAACCACCAACGAAATTGTTTCCTGTACGATACGTCTAGCACTGCTATTTTTTCGTGTTGTAAAGAAAGCCTGTAGCAGCACTATAACAGTGCCCTCTCGGTCCGTCACATGGCTTCTTTTCATGCTTCAGTGGCTTTTGTTACAACGTGGAAAAAAAAACAGCACGAGACGTATCACACAGAAAACAATTGAGTCGGTTTCTGAAAATTCTAAACATCTCAGTGTTCACAATTTGCGTTGCCAGCCCATAATTTCAAAATTAGGTAATTAAGAAGTATTATTAGTATGGGGAGAAATAAAAAATAGCCTGAGTACCTACAGACTAGTGCGAGTAGTATGCATTTGGTTCAATTCGCCTCCCGAGTGCCTTTCACTTTCAAATTCTTGGCTCAAGTTATGTGGGAAACCCTGTATATATTCAAGGAATCTAGCGAGACCCTGTGTGGCACTACAAATTTCAGTTACTCCTAAAAAGTAGTTCAACAGCAGTCTTGTAAGCGGTTTGACGGTAAGCAGTTTGAATAAAATTGGTGAGCTGCTTAAAGCTTGTTAAAGCAATGCACCTGCCAAAATAACTTTTGTTCGCAGTAGAAACACCAATTAGTTCCTATTGCTTTTGCAGAAAATATGCCCCATTTTACAGAAAGCCCAGAATCATTCATCTCCGGTGCAAGATCGGGGAGGTTGAGCTATGGTATACCCAAAGCTGTAATGATGTTCTTTTTTCTCATCAACCGAGATTGCATGACATGAGCCTTGTCATCAATGCCCAATTCATAAACGACTGTGATCCCTCAAGTCATAAGCAAGAGCTCCCTGCCTTTAGTATTACCACCTCCATGAATCGTCAACTAACACACGCTAATAATGAATTCCAAATCATGTGCTGGCGTATGGCATGGGTCATGCGAAGTGAGGAACTAGGTTTGTTACAGTGTGTGCAATGCAACACGCTAGTGCACAAGCATTCCCACATTTCAGAGGCAAGCGTACAAGTTCACCCTGCCCGATAGCCACTGTCTAGAAACACACTGCATTCCTACGATAGCTGCTCTGCCACGCAGTGCATATGAAAAATTTGTTGCAAAAACCATGTGCAACTCGATAATTTGAACGCTAGTACAAGTGGAAGCTTTTATTGCCTCGACCTCTCTTTGAGGCAGCAGAGAAACTTAATTATGCAGTTAAACCTGCTCATAATGAACATAACGAGGGCTCTAAAACGAATTCCTTAATATAATAAAGTTTTTCTATTCGTCACCATTACTCCACAAAGCACATGTATTTGCAACTGCTATGTAACAAAGTAACAGCGGGAGACATCCTTGATATAAGAAATTTTCACCATGGACAATCTAAGAATTTTACCCCGGATTTTGTCATTTGGGCACGAGCATGCATTTTCCGCGGTTGCCCTGCCCAAACGAAGCGGCAGCAGCGCGCACGACGCATACATGGCCACGGCGACTTCCAGGCGAGAGCGAGGGCTCATTTATTTCACATGAGTATGTGCGAGGCGAATAGGCGGGCTTGCGTGCTGGCGTTGCGGCCTTAGGTGCATGTGCGGATGTGCCCCACCCCCTCCCTCCCTCCGAACCGAACACAAAATAAGAAAACTACATTTGCGTTGGTGGTGCACGATTTTACTGAGCATCACATGTGTAGGGCCGCGCTGCATATGGAGGACACTTAACCAAATAGTTTTCAGCGGTATCCGTGAGGTTTGCTATTTGTTTTCAACGTCGTGCACGAACGCATGATGCAGTCCCTGAAGAAGTTCAGCATTGCTTTTTTTTTTAATGCGAACAACTGTTTCGTCACTACCGAGGGGATGTCTGATAAGGTGCCGATCGAAACTCTCCGAGACCACGGTAACAATGGCGGATCTCTGGAGATCACCTCAATGCGCGCTTCCGTCTTGCGCTGCGCCGCGAGTTCGCGGGACTGCAGCCTTCGCGATTAGCCGATTAGCTCTGGCTAACATGACGGTGCGTTAAATGCAACACGATGAATGAGAAAGCAACAAATTGTAATATTATACGAAGTAAGGCTGGCAGCCAGCTATTCTAGATCCTATATTCCAGAACTCCTACAAAACGCTGGTGTAAGCAAGCAAATACAGCCGATCGAGGGGGAAGTGCTTTTTTCACACAGTCTCTTCACATTAAATGTGCAGTGGTTCTTGCAGAGATACCACGCGCGCTAGCGACCGCATCCTCAATTAAATTCAAGGTTCACCACTGCTACTCGATCTACCCCCCTCTCCCTATAGCATTTTTTTCATGCTCGTTCAAGACTGGTTTCCTTTCTGTTTGAGCATTTGACGGCAGTTCTAACACGCCGGGGGATGTTATCGTATGTGCCCGCCAGGCTATAGTGATGAGCCAGTTCATTTAATCTCTGCTTCAGCAGCGCTAGCGCGTTTTTAGCTACTCGAAAAGTTACGATGGGTGGGGGCATTTTATCAATTTGGACTTTTTACGGAACAAGGTGGCGACGGCGAAAACCCGCTGAGAGTGTCCATATATTTGCTATCTCAATAATAACAGAGTTTTTTGCCACTAAATAAGTGTTTTTGCATAGCTCTGCCTTCAGTTATCCTTTTGTTTATTTTGTGAGTCTTTTTTTCATAGTTTTGTACTGAACCCGCATATAATGAAATCCTCTCTATAACGAATTTTTTCAGGAATTTTTCATTTTCATTATATCCAGGTTTAATTATATTAAAAATTTCGGAATTACAAACATGCTTCAACACTTGAAAGTTGAAAATGCATGATATTCTACAAAAATAAAATAGTAAAATAAATTTTTTGTTATAAACAATTTTGTCACAATGAGGCATGCCATATCAGAGTTTAACAGTATTAAAAATACCAAAAAAAAACTATGTAGGATCCCTTGCCTTATTGAGGAAAAGCAGCAAGCAAAGTTTGGCATGGGTAGAGAATAAAGTTGGGCATGTTGCTAAGACATAGTTGATCGACGTAGCGTGTTTAGAAACCTAGGACAAGAAAAGGGACTCCCTTGTGTCCCTTCCCTTGTCCTATGTTTCTAAACGCGCTACGTCGATCAACTTTGGCATGGTGGTGCCTGATCTGCTGCTTTTATTTACTTCTTTCTTTTGCACACCAGAATGCTCCCTCCTCACATAACCATTCAGTTTTATTATAAGTTACGGCCATCCACAAAACATTTTCAGGCTGACTCGGCATGGAGTCTTTCATGTTCTCTCCAGCATTTGTCACAGCCCAATGAAAAAACCACAGAAGTTTTCATGAAAATGTGGGTTATGAATTCAATTTTTCCTCAACTGGACTTTTCCGGAAATGTTCAATTCCCAACACCAATATTACGCGTTGTCCAGCAAATCACTTTGAGTCACCCAACCTATATTTCAATGAAGTGATCACCGCAAGCGAGTACTGCTTCCCAGTTCTTTTTTGCCTTGTTGGCAGAACACATTTGTATTTCAATTTGCCTCATTATTTCTTTGGTGAGGCCAGCTGTGTGTGAAAAGAGTTTTTTCGAACAGAACCATCACCAATTTCCGAGGTCAGTAAATGCAAGCTTCTCTTGAAAAGCTACAAAATACAGAAAGTATCAAGAGGGACGAGGGTCTGGAAATGATGAAAAAAAATTGCCCGCAGCTTCCCTCGGGGGAACAGTGAGGAGGATGCGGAGCATATAATTGGTTAACGGGGTGTTAAAGTGCGACTTACTTGGGTCGATGGCTACATTGGTTAACGTGGTTGTGAAATGGGGTGTTAAATTGCGACTTACTTGGGTCGATGGCTAAATTGGTTAACGTGGTTGTAGGAGGGGGTGTTAAATGAGTGAACACGTACACACGTATGCGAAAGGGCGGCGCTGGTCGAAGGGACGTCGATCATCGTGTTTGTGGATTCGTTGGAATTCATTTCACCGCGACCTTGGGCGTCGACGCGCCGTACAAACCAACCGACGAGCGGCAACTGAGCGAGCGAGCGCCGACCTTGAGTATATATACAGCGCGACGGCGCATGCGCTGTCAGCTGTCGAATGTTCTCGAAGGAGAAGCGCGCGCGCGGCACAGATGGCGACGGCGCGACGGCGCATGCGCTGTCAGCTGTCGAATGTTCTCGAAGGAGAAGCGCGCGCGGCACAGATGGTGGGCGACGGCGCGACGGCGCATGCGCGCGCGTCAGCTGTCGAATGTTCGAGAAGCGGTGCGGACGGCGCGGACGGCGCACTACAAGGCGCGAGTATAAGATGCTTCCGCATCTAAAATTACTAAAAATGCTGATCTTCGGAAATCGCAGTTGGAGGAATTTATGGTCCAAATTATGCTCGGGGAAAATATAATGTGATCGCAAAAACTTTAGCCTGTAGGGCTGTGAAAAATAATGATACAGTCAAACTCCGCTTCAACGAACACTGCTACAACAAAGTTTCCGCTTCAACGAACGTTTTTCAATTCTTCGCCTGCATCCCATTGGCTCTAAATGCATTAAAACTTCCTCCATAATGAACCACTTTTTTATTGTTCTCCCAGTTCAACGAAATTTTCCTGGAACACAAGTTACTTGACTAGCCACAAATTGAACACCACTAATAAATTCAAGTGACAACACTGCATTTTTAAAAACAGCATGAAAAAAAGTATACATGACAGCAGCTTTCCTTGCAATTTTTTTTTCGCGCTGTCTCCAACAGGGAATTCTTATCAGCTGGCCCACATTCTGAGGGTACATTAAGCATTTTTTTGGTTATCTGACAGCTAAAACTATCGCAAACATACAGAGTTGATGTAAGTCCCCGTAACCCGCCAAATGCTGCAAAACCATGATACCGTGAGAGGACGCCATCATTTGTGGTTGATGACGATGCTCCCCAGCATTCCGCTAAGCATAGAGTTATGCCGTGAAAGCCTGCAAGCTTGGCCAGCCGAAACTGAGTCGAATCCACACATTAGATATTGGCTGCTGGCTCGTCTTTTTTTTCCCCCCACCTGTTCTGTGGCGTTCGCAGTGTTAGTCCTGGTTAGTTCCCGCCTCGTGCCTTGTTTTGTTAGCTCAGCAGATCAGTAGTTTAGCACCATAATAGCTCCAACCTGCGTTTTTTTTCCTCGACCTACGACAGCGAGGGCTTATGGCAGCACCACAAACGGAAGTTTCTTTCACTAGAGCAGAAGGCGGAAATATTTAATTGCCGTGGCAGCAGCAGTCCAGCCAGCTCATGAAGAACTTGACAAGGAAGTGTATGCCTAGCTTCGCAAAATGATGGCTAAGAAAATGCTGATTAAGCAGTAGCATAATTCAGCAGAAGGCACTGAACTATGCCTGCATTTTAATGCATCAACGAAACCTTCAAGGCAAGTGCCGAGTGGCTCAACTGATGTAAGGAGTGCCATGAGATCGTCGGGAAGATGCTGGTGCAGAGCCCACTTCTGCAGACTGCGACGGTACATCATCGTGGATCACGCCGAACACTGCTGACATCGTCAAGAAGTACGTTGCGTCCGATGTGTGCGATCCGGACGAGACCGGCTCTTCTGTGAAATGCTACCAGCAAAAACACTTACTTAAAGGCAAACAGTGCCACGGAGGCAA
Source organism: Rhipicephalus annulatus (assembly GCA_013436015.1). NCBI lineage: Eukaryota > Metazoa > Arthropoda > Arachnida > Ixodida > Ixodidae > Rhipicephalus > Rhipicephalus annulatus. Next base: position 113,180 of record WOVY01001288.1, on the reverse strand, counting down.
GCAGAGCAAAAAGCTAGTCACTGTGTTGCTCTATGCAAATATGGACGGGTTTGACAAACGGCTCCATCTCATTTTCAGCAAGAGCGTCAAACCGCAGTGCTTCTAGGGCCCGAAAAACCTTTCAGTGAAGTATGTTTCCAACAGCTATTCATGGATGACGAGAGCCATTCTGTGCAAATGTTGGCCGCCATATGGATGTCAACCCGGCGTGGCACTATTAAGGGGTAGTGCCACCAAATTTCGAGGCTATCCCAAGCCTGTTGTGGGTTTCCTCTGTATGCAAGGACTCTCCACACAAAGGGTCGGACACAACAAATGCATAGAATATATTTCAATTTACTTCTAGAACTGCAGCTCAATGCTCACTCGCGATCTAGGCCCATTGCTTGCGCAGCAACGCTGAAGTTTCAGAATAGAAGAAGCAACGGCAGTTGTCGTGACGTCACACCGAATTTGTGGTGACGTGAGTGACCTCCGCCATCTCTGAAACGAACCTGCTGTTATGAGTGTGCTGGCGTCCCTTGCAGAGACACTGTGTGCGTCCTTGAAGAACACTGGGTGCTTTTGAAGAGACACTCGATGTGTCGTTCACGGACAACTGAGGCATCTGTCAGAGAGGCGCGCGTCCAACAGCGGGGCTGCCCCCTCCTCCTTCAGCGTCTCGGCGCCTATAAAAGGCCGGCGCATCTCGCTTCGGGCGTCTTCCTCATCCAAGTTGTGTACATAGTTGTAAATAAGGCTGTCAGCGCATTTGTTTTGCTGGCGCATGTGTGGCACGTGTGTGTGGGAGCAGACTCAGCACGATGTACGTCACAGCTTTGTGTGGTCATGTGACCAAGCCACCTATGCATCGACGTCACTGTCCAACTCGGCGCCGCGAAACCGAAACCAAAATTGGTCCACATAAGTAGAGCAATAATAAATTATTTAGCGAAAATACACATATCTTGGTGTGTGTACCATGCTTCCTGGAGCTGAAGGAAACGCTTGTAGCAAAGAACACGCATACCACGAATTTCGTGATGCCACCCCTTTAAGAACTGTTCTGCGCACGCAGGGTTTCAGCACGAAGAGATGAACTTTGCCAGCACAAGTGACGACGTACATGCTGCCGACGACGTTAGGCCAGGGCAAGACATGGAAACAGCTGCAGCATGGGCAGCTCTCGAGGATGCCTGCATTGTACCAGAGAGTGTTGCCCCGAGCGATTACGTTGATGCCGACACAGACGTGATCGTGTACGAGGAACTGAGTGATGCCAAAATCTTCAGGAGTGGTTGCGCGGCTACTGCCACCGCCAATTCATTGGACAACAACGAAGCCGTGCACGGTGTTCCGGCAGTCCCAACATCAGTGATTGCGTCGCAGGTCATGGACTCCTTGGGCATCCTGCATTGTTTCCTTAGCGCCCATGACGACGATGACACCATGCAGCTTCTTACAGAATGTGAAAAGCGCATTTCGCTGCTGCTCGTGTGAAAGCGCACGCAGTCAAAAAGTGATTTTTCTAATTTATGGAAATAAACTACTCCCTTAAGTACCATGCATATCTTTTCCTCTTTATTTACCGCTTTTTCCAATATAATGAAATTCCCACTACGATGACATTTTTCACGGTCTCCATGAATTTTGTTGTAGCAAAGTTTGACAGTACCAAGTTTGTTAAACTGCGTTCACAGAAACTTCATTTCATATGTGAGGTGTAACGTCCCAAAACGACCGTATGATTACGAGATGCCATAGTGGAGGGCTCTGAAAATTTCGACCACCTGGGGTTCTTTAAAGGGCCACTCACCAGGTTTGACAATTTTGAGCTGACAAGCGCAATGCGTAGACGAGGCGTACATGATCACGTGTGGCGAAATTTGCAACGCTACCTGCCGCGGAAATGGGTAAAATTTAAAGATGAAAGCTGATCTCTCTCCCCTCTGCCAGTGCTAGCGTAGAGAATGAGGGCATGACGTAGGCGTAGGAATGGCACTACGCACACGGCAATGCAGTGACGTTGGTCCTCTACGTAGACGACTCTGCTCTGATGTTGTCAACAGTATACCACGTGACATGGCAAAATTATTGAACACAACATGCGTAGTTTATTTATTTGTTGCTATAAGAGATGAGTAAAAATTGAAATAAATAATGAGACGCAATAAAAAATTGTACACGTTTTTCTTACACTTTTTTCCCGTGAAATGCTACGAGATGCGGGGTTAATGTGCCAGCGTTTCACATGCGTTCGGGTTCCCACGGTCAGCGCATTGAGCAGACGACCACCGTGGAACGCTTCTTTGCGTTCGCGCACTCGTTGTGCTCATTTACTCTACGGCGTCTAAGCCAGCGTTTCCAAACAATCTCGCAGAAAGAGGCAGAAGACCACAAAATAACGCTAGTCAACAAAGCAACGCCGCTTGCGTGCATGGGGGCTGGGCTTGGTCGGGCACGTCATGCGCACGTCACCTTTTGGTCGTATGCCGGAGAGTATGGGAAAGATTTGGCTTGCAAAGGCTACGCGGAGGAGCGGCAAGGGTTTCGAGATCGCCTCCTCTCAACCTCGTTTCGCGCCCCTTCAAAAAACCTGTTTTCTCCGCTCGTAATGAACCGATTCGAAACATTTTTGTGGCAAAACGTTCCTCATCGGACACCCAACAACTTCCACTGTCTAACTAAAATTTGGTATGGGGCCTGGTGAGTGGCCCTTTAACGTGCACCCAAATCTGAGCACGCAGGCCTACAGCCTTTTCGCCTCCATCGAAAATGCAGCCACCGCAGCCGGGATTCAATCCCGCCACCTGCGGGTCAGCAGCGGAGTACCTTAGCCACTAGACCACTGCGGCGGTGCTGTTCACAGAAACTTCCTCGAAACTTCTGTAAGCCAGGTTCTTTTCACAAATTGCAAAGCAAAGATAATTTCATTCAATGATTTAAAAGCATTTGTCATTTAATCTGAGGAGCCTATAACTAGAAGACATTTCTTTTAGTTAAAGAAATGAAGATAGTAATTTTCTTGTATTTGTCATTTTTGTGAAGAGAATCTGTCTTACGGAAGTTTTGAGGAAGTTTCTGAGAACACATTTAAACAAACTTGATATCAATCTTTTCCACAGCCCTATGGGCTAAAGCTTTTATTCTCTAATAAATACCAGCTAATTACTGGAAGCTTCTTTTACTTTTTAAGTGTGAGAGTTATTTCTGGTCAAAGAAATAGCTGTTTTGATATCTAGTTTGCTTTAGCTTGTGGGATGGACCTTTTAGAAGAACCACGTAGTTTTGGGAACCAATTTTTGCACTACAAGTTACCATATGCCCCATAAAAAATTATCTAATTACAATAAAATTTATAATTACTTCCTTTCTAAATGAGATATCTGAAATCTGTTTGTAGATCTGAAATCTCCATTCAATAATACACATGCATGGTAATTCTAATTAAAATTGGATATTAAACCTTTTTATTAAGACTCTCATCCTACCTTAAAGAAAATGAAAATATGCTGGATGAGCTAGCCTCATCATTAGTCTTTTTCTTCCAAACAGTAACGGCTGTATTGTAATCAACACAAACATGAGCATGTTCACGTGTTATGAGAGATACAAATGCACTGAGGGTGACCCGGTGCATACGCTTTCAGGATTCATCTTCAAGGAGGGTGATCATGCAAGCATGGACACAAGAAAGCAGATCGAGACTCCTGTCTCAGAATTGTGTCTAAGTTTACAAGCCCACCCTCTTTCATGCTGACTGCTTCCCAACACTCTATACGGGAAAATCCCATCATGGCAGTGGAGTGAAGGCTACAAAGGCGAACCCTCAGCGAATTCACGTTGCTAGTATGATAGTAGTATGGCAGCTTGCAGCTTCCATTTCAGTTTTGGTTTTCCTTGCTCACAACGTAACAGGCTCAAATGAATACTCAACAGCCTTTTAGTGCCATGAGTGCAATTTGAATATTGCATTATTGGCAAAACATTACAAAACGAGGTGCCCCTGAGTTGTGCGCAGTGGCCACCTCATTGAGCAGTGAATGTGTATAGTGTCATCACAGCCATAGCCGCTATTTCCACGATGGTAAGTTCATGATGAGGTCATTACAACAGAAGAAAATATCAAATGTTGATGAAAGAATTCAGGGGTGTTATCAAAATTTAAGTGTGATCATTATGCAAGTAAATATGGTATGTGAAGTGTTTGTGCTTTTTAATGTCATTTCCAAAGCTTATGCCCCAATTTCGCAATCAATGGCTGCAAACCCCTGCAGCCATAAATACTGATCTTTCGCAGCTCAGTGCGACATTAGCCATACCACAAATTACTGTTATGTAACAAAAAAGTGATAGCACGACAGCAAAATCCATTCCATTCACTCAATGTTCTTTTGTTTGTTTGTTTTTTTTGTCGCCACATCCTAAATTTGCAGGTGAAAGCTCCCCTTCAAAAGATCAATTCTCTTTTAACAGGTAATTGCTGATGTTTTATTTGTCATAAATCAGGTGGGTAAACTACGCAATGAGCAAGGATTTTGTTACAGTCAAATTCCATTATAGCGAACCTCCATGTAACAATTTTTTTAGACCAACAAAATTTTCGAAAATCCCCCTTCAAATGTCCAATGGTTTAATGTGAAAATATTTCACTACAAACTTCCGAATACCAACTGTTTCAGAATAATGTATCCAATTTTACCTCCTTTTATCCCTCAACAGTTCAAAATAATAAATATAAATTTTAAAAAGCTACTCGCGGCTGTAGAAATAATGCCCAGCTCCATAGGTGCCACTATCATCATCATCAGAGCGCCTGCGTATTCTCTAGAGGATCTACCTGCCCTGTTCAAATGTGCGATAGCCCTATCGCCGTCACTATCACCTGGTACTTGTTTATCGTGTCACGCTAGTCAGGCTTCACTCTATTGCCTTTTTTTTTTCGTCAGACACCATCACCAGCTCGCTTGTTCCACAGCTGTTTTCTAGCGTTTCGGTTGGCGGTTGAACGTTCAAGATGAGCTCCGGAAGCAGCAGGAAAGGAATGCTACGGCAGTGAAAAATGCAATGCGAGTGACCTATGGGATGAAGTTGCCGATGATCACCCGTGCGTGCTTCATTAACGCTCAAACACTACGCACAGTGCAACGACGAAGCATGCGCGTGAGCGTAGGTGACGACCGATAAGATCCATACCATTTGTCGTGATAAGAAAATGGCGATGAGAGTGAAAACGTCGTTGAAACAGCGCATGTGAACCAACGTGAAGAATCAGTATTTAACGCCGATGCTTCGCAGCGTGTAGGAAGGTTGCACACGCTTAAGAGTTCGTCTTTCAACAGTTGAGTTTCCCACATCAGGATAGATCGCACTTTTTCTATAATAAACGTGCACTGATTCCGTAGTATTTCATGTTAGTTTTTTTCACGTTTATTCGTGCGTAGCACGGTCACAAATGCATACACAGCACAGGTAGGAGACTCACATGCTTGCATTTATGATTTTCGCCTAAATTTTCAATACTTTCACTACAACGACTTTTCAAAATAACAAATAATTTTTAGCAGTCCCTTGAGATTCGTTGTATCGAGATTTCACTGTAAATGGAAACTGTGCCACAACGTTTATTACCTTAAAGGGGCCCTGCAACACTCTTTGAGCATGGTCAGAAAACGCTGCCGATCGGTAGTGGAGGCTGTCGACAACATGCGAGCCAAATATTATAGCGCAGCACGTGGCCTGGAATTCACAATAAATGATCAAAGTCACCTAAAGATTGCTTTCTCTTCTCTCGACAAATCACGAAATAAGGCCGAAAATCACTTGGAGTAAGCCTATCTACCGGCCATTGGCTGATTTGAGCATGGCGCGCTGAATCGTTACAGAGATTGCCGCGGGAGGCCGCTACTTGTCCAGGCGTGCGCACGCGATCACACTGAAAAATCCGCACATTCAAAGAAAAAAAGAAAAGTGCTCAAGGTCAGGAGGTGTGCATGAGGTTTTTTGTTTGCCCCTCCCATTTCACCCTGCTTAGCTTCTAGCGCTTTCGTCAGGACGAGAGATGAAAGAATGCGATTGCAGCGCATGACAAATCTTTGTAATTCTGCTCCCACTGTACAGATTCTTACCTCCGTATTCTCAAACGCTCCTCGACTCGGCCCTTCACTCGAAACGCTCCTTGAGTGGCGTTTTCCCATTCACAAACCGCCCTTCACTTGAAAAGCTTCCTTCACTTGAGAAAATCTCGAGCGTTTCGTCGAGATTGTCAAGGAAGCGATCGAGCTACCTTGAATTAGCCCTCGAGTGAAGTTTCTGCGCCAACATCGCGTCCATGGCGGAGCCCGTCTCGCTTTGACAGCGTTTATCGATCAATTTGGCTGCCACCGCCGCGTTCTTTCAACAGTGGCGGTGCACGTTCACTACGGAGCTGTCTTGTAATGGTCCGACAACGGCTACTGTGGCGCCAGGACAAGCGGGCGTGGTGTCAAACGGAGCGCTCACCAGTGCCGTGATATGTTGTGTTTCGTGCATGAGCCAGTGGATTACCTGCCTTCGGGCGTGCGTATACTCGCCGTGCGAGTGCTCCAAGACTTACTGCGTATGCCAATGCTTTCAAGTGTTTCGATGAAGCTTGCACACCACACCATTTCAAGTGTGGCGCGAAAGCTTGACAAACAAACTGAGAGGAAACGTAATAGCAAACTTTCAATGCGCTGCACTCACCCTACTCATGAGCGGCTTCCTCTCCGGTAAATATTTGCTACCCTAGCCGAAATATACGGCGAAGCACACTTTCGTTAGATGATCGTCTGTATCTACGAGAAGGTAAGCTCTCCTTTTTCTAGTTTTTTTTTTGTTCATTTTTCCATTGCTCAAGTCAGATCACTATTAGGGATAGTTTAGGACGAACAAACCACAATACAATTGGTCCCAATAAGTGTGCTGTTGTTGCTACTATGCGTGAAACATAGCTTCGATATACAGTGTCTATGCAGCTCACAATACCAATGAACAACCACACCCGCTTTAGGGAATCAAGCAGAGGCTTGTGCTCTGTGAAACGTGCATGCAAACAAGAATGCATGAAGTGGCGCATAAAAACGGAAACATACGAAATAGAAATAAAGCAGACACATTATAAGACTTTTTTTATGGTTGAACCCCTCCCCCCCCCCCCCCCAAAGAGATATTGCTGGCTACGCCATTAATTCGTGCAATTAGGTTATATGATTATAACCATATGCCTGGTGAGCTGCCCAAGTGCCTGAGCCAAACATGTGTCAAAATAAGCACAGCTCAATAACTCAACCAAGTCGGTTCTTTTACGCAAGAAATATAATGAATGATTGCATCCCGAGAAATAAAAAAAATGCGGCTTTGGTGTTCTAGCTATTACGTTTTTCTAATATTATGTCTTGCCTCTTTTGTGCAGGGGCCAGGCTGCTGGCGGAAGAACACAGAGGAAAGGTTTCCTAAAACGTGCCGTATTCGCAATGCATTGCAGAGTTTGCACGGCTGTATACACAAGGACAAAATCTGCAGTGAATGCGTGCAGGTGCACTGCATTATACACGCTGTGGTGTCTACTACCTCGATCTTATTTATGATGTCTTACAATCTCGAAATTTATTTCGACAGTGTGTCAGCTGCATATGCTTGATTAATGCACACCTTGCAGTTGCACGCTTGTGTTTTTGCCACATGGCTCTTCTTCAGCCAAATGTGATAAAGGTTTCTTTTGCCATTCGTAATATCTACTTTGTTTATTTTTTAATACATAATTATCGTCATGTTCGTCTTTTCAGGATGCGACAGAATCACAAAAACCTCTTCTCCGATTCTACAGGAGAGCAGTCCTACAAAAATCAAGCTTGTTTTACATACACCACCACCACTCCCTTTCCATGAAATTGAGATGGTGTGGTTCCAGCGTGTAGACATGCTAATGTTGCAACAATAGCGGATATTTTATTTACAAGGGTTTGACCAGATATATCCACCATGTCTCCAATACTCTTGAGCATTTTTACCACTTTGTTGCACTGGTCTTCGTTCAATCAGCAGAGTAAAATACTCTGCTTCTTGACGACACTTTCTCCAAGGTTCAGTGAACCACCACGGTCGTTTTTAAGACAGAACAGCGCCAAAAGTCAAAAGCGCCTTCAATTTTATCATTTACAAAAGAATAAAACATCTCCTATAAATTATGTACTGCTGAGGCTTTAGAATGAAGCACAGAAACAACGATTATTTTCAAGAGGTATTCCCGGAAATCATATTCTACAAATAGCCAAAAAATTAGTGCAAAGGTCATTCGTTCATTAACGAATGTGCTTCTGAGCTTGCAGATAAAGCAGACGGGACAAAAATTTTGAGACGGGGCCACTGTGTAAACTTGGAGATGGAAGCTACAGAGATTTAAAGGTTATGTATTCAAATCTGTCATATTAGAGCATCCACAAATGCAGGGCGAAAAGAATATGGAAAAAATAACTGCTTACTCAGGCATCCTTGGAAGATTTAAATGTTAAAATTGAAACACAAAAACATTGATTGATTTGTGGGGTTTAACGTCCCAAAACCACCATTTGATTATGAGAGACGCCGTAGTGGAGGGCTCCGGAAATTTCGACCACCTGGGGTTCTTTAACGTGCACCCAAATCTGAGCACACGGGCCTACAACATTTCCACCTCCATCGGAAGAAACACAAAAACACAAACACGCATTGTTAACTGACTATATATACTGCTAATTGAAGAAAACAACAACTTTAAAATGATGTTTTCGCCATTAGTTGAAGAAAGGCACACGACCGCTTTTCTTAATTTGCATACCAGTCTAATTCAAACGCTCAGCCACGAGTGTACCATGCCTACTTTTTAACGCTACCCTGCGTCTCTCATAATCAAATGATGGTTATGGGACGTTAAATCCCACATATCAATCAAATCAACGCTACTGTGGTGTAACCTTGAATGTAAGTTGCGAGCATTGTCTTCCAAAATTTCTATTACATGCGGAGGAACAACTACGAAATTGGCACGTTGAAATTCGCAGTAAATGAGAAAAATGAACATAGCACAGCCCCCTGAAATCGGGAACTGTTCACGTACTCCCGCAGCGAAAACGAATTCACGTGCTAGTAATCTTTGTCGGAGCTGAATTATAAAAGCACACCAATATAATGTGATATAAAGTAGAAATTACTCACTCCGCCGCCTTACACGTTCGGTGGCGACACTAGTGAGAAGGCTCTCAGCAAAGCGAAAGTAAACAAAGCAACAAACCATAAGTTCTGCTTCCTGCCATCACTAACGAAGTTCGTTAGTCACCCCGGCGAAAGCAGGGTCTCAAACACCCACTCAGACACTACCGTAAATATAAACTGCAATTATTAGAAGCATACGAGACGAAATAAACTTAGCACGTAGAAACGTTCAGCAGCAGACGAAACGCCATCAGCTGCGGCGTGGGCGCAACTGTTGCCCAACTTGAAGCCGGGGTTTCGCTAACTCTATCGGCTAAAGGCTTAAAGAAACCGTGCTATCACTCTAAATGCATGTATTTTGCTGTAATGTCAACTTATAAAAAAGAATGAGTAAGAAAAGCGTTCATTTATTCTACAATGATGCGCATTTTTTAACCACAATTGCAAATACTCTCGTTATCAGGCGCTTTTCTCGACCCATGCAGTTCACTCAAGTGGAGGGAGCATTTCCGAGAGAGCTTTCTCCCTTGGCGAAAGAAGTGTGGAGGAGCCTTCATGAAATGCAGCGGCTCCTTGAGTGGAGCACGCCCCGCCTTGACTTCGTCAAGTCGAGGGGAGCCCTTGAGTGAAGGAGCGTTTGTGAATACGGGCCTTAAAACTTCAGGCAATTCTTAAATTATTCAGGCAATACGCTTTTCTAGTGAATTAAATCATGGTTACTCATAAATGTGTTTCAGGGCCCCTTTAATAACAAGAATAAATGCATTGGTTTTAAAGAAGATAATTACATTAATGAACAAAGTTATAGAGTGCATTTAATTAAAGCAAGGCTCATTATATCATGGTCTGACTAGATTAAAGGCCACCGTGTAGCCTAAGTGAAATATGAAAATTGAGTGCGAAAATATGTAACCATTTGTATGTACAAGCAAGCCCTAAATATGTGAATCGGTAAGTTCTTGTTTTTAGCAATCTCAAGGAACGCTGCAGCACAATAAGGCTTCAAATAGGTTTTAGAGAGTAGTGGTATGGCACAAAACTAAGGGGGCGCGTGGCAATGTAAATGGTAAATTTGGGCAAGATGTTCAATCTTTCAGTTTTTTTTTCTGCTATCCAGAGACCATGTTTTACATCATATTAAAATATTAGACCAAAATAATTAGTAGAAGTTGAGAAGAAAAAAAGTAGTTTACCGGTGGTCTGTCATCAAAAGCCACGAGAAAATTGAGCTTCAGAAAATGCAAATCCCTAGCTTTCCCTTGACACAGTGCCACTATATTGGCTTCATCATAAAGATTGTAGCTCAAGATGGCCACAAAACTGCATTTCTCAAATGAAAAATAAAGCCAGATGCTGTCTGTCATCCCTGTGCCATTTCGAAACAAATGAAAATATAGCTATTCCTTCTCCTGCATTTAGATCCTGAGACATTAGTCAGTGACGTAAAATCTGTCCATATTTGTGTGAACATCACACAGATTTTATGTTCGGCTTTTTGCAAAAGTTGATATTAAGACAATACACCCAGGACATTTCAAGAACTTTTTGTATCCTCACATGAATATTAAAAAACAAACCAATAGCATAACAGCACAGAATGAGGCCTTGTGAATATCCTTATGCAAAAATTTTTATGCACTTATGTCTGATTAATAAATTTTGGAATGACACTGAGTGTCTTATCAAGTGTTGAAACTCAAAAACTACCTTTGATAGCTCAAGACCAATTTCAGTTATAATATCAGCACAAAATGATATTTGCATGCCGAATTTCATCACTTTATGTCCATAAATAACACAGTTTTCATTGCCATGTCCCCCTTTAACTGTTTCACAAGTTATATGGTATTTCACAAGCTTCTCTTCAATGCCTCAAAAAGACATGCAACAGCAAATGCCATGCAGGCTGTAGCCAGTGTTTTTCAATGAGCAGAGCAACAGTACACATAAAACTTACTTTCCACCAAAACACTCAGTGCAAACAAAAAGTAAAGGCAACCTAGTATCAACATACCCAAAAATGAGTCCAAGAATCAGCATCTTGCCAAGCCGAGGTTCAATGGGAAGACGTGCTAGGATCTTTCCCAACGCTGTAAGTTCGCCCGTAACTGTCAGAGCTCCCATCTCTGGAATAGAAAGCAGGTGCTACAGACCAATACATTCCTTTGTACTAGGAGAAATGGGGAGACAAATAACATATTAGCAATACCGACCTCGCAGTAGAACTTCAGATTCAATGACAGCATCTATAGGTGGAGGCTCCAGTGCCTTTGAGAGAAATTTTGTAATATCCCCAAGGCGAAGAAGCTTGATTGCAAGTGCCAGCTCATGAAGAGGGGTACGGAATATCTCAGGAGTGGTGTAATTGTCCAGCCTAAAAAATAATAGGAAAAAGAAGGACATCAAATTTCCATCCCATAACCTCTATTATACAAAGGTAAAAGCAGTGCAACTGTAATGCACAAACACATCCCGTAAGGGAATATTTCACAAGTTATATGGCATTTCACAAGCTTCTCTTCAATGCCTCAAAAAGACATGCAACAGCAAATGTCATGCAGGCTGTAGCCAGTGTTTTTCAATGAGCAGAGCAACAGTACACATAAAACTTACTTTGCACCAAAACACTCGTTGCAAAGAAAAAGTAAAGGCAACCTAGTATCAACATACCCAAAAATGAGTCCAAGAATCAGCATCTTGCCAAGCCGAGGTTCAATGGGAAGACGCGCTAGAATCAAATGCACTCAAGCTGTGGCATACTTCCTAATACTTTGTCGTGTCTACATATTAACGTTGTCCCCTAAAATAGACTAAAGAGAGCATGCATCTTCTATTTCCTTTTAGTCTTTCTTTACTCGATGCTTCACTGATTGTACTTGTTCCTCCGTTGTAGTTCTTGCCCCCTCCTCTTTTTTTTTCCGATGCTTCGCCGACCCTAACATTTTAACAGATAATGTGATCTTCCCTCTTCGTACACTTCACATATATTTCGGCAGCACACGACACAAGCAACAGCAGCACAATTAATCGAAAGCAGCATCCAGCCCCGTGGCACCCTAACAAGCGCCTGCGTCCGTTGCCACAACCACATGCTATTAGTCCCCATTGCCACCAACAGAGGTGCCATTGGTCCTAACTCACCCCGCACCCGGTACCTATTAATCTGGCCCATGTACATAAAGTACTTAAAGGACTACTGACCATGTACTTAAAGGACTACTGACCAAAAGATTTCACATCTTGTTTTTTTTTTTTTGCAGTAAGTAGCTAACGACTCGCTTTATCACAGCTGGTAACCTGAATGGCTCAAGCGAGAAATGGTTAAATGAGCACTGACATCACATTCACATGTCAAGATTTTTGCATCCACGAGTAGCTATAGACACCCTATATTAGTCATTGGTGTGATGAATAAATTATCTGTTTAATAGATTTCAGGCAATTCATGAAGTCGCAAATCAATTTCGCTTCAACCCTTTGCAACACAACGATTCAAAAATGAACGTCCTTCCAAACAGCTATGAGGAAGTGCTCAGGGATGCAAGTTTGGACCATACTCGCTGGTGCGCCTACATAAGCTGTATTAGTGAATTTTAGTGTGCATAGCACTCCACTATATGTAAAGGGGTCAACCGAATACCGGTATAGCGATTGCACACCAGCATACAAATAGAATGTGCTCAGTTTTTATAAAAACAATTCCGTGCTTGCAGGTTTTTACTCTGTGCCTCAGATGGCCTCACATATCTGGCTTGGCATGGTTACGGCTGCAGTAACCTTGCATTTCTACTGCAACTAAAATTCACTATTAGCGCTACCAACGTGTTACTTGTTAGCAATTGTATGTATATGCTACCCCACTTTGACGCCTTACGGTTGCTTTGGCGTGTACTGTACGTGTAATGAAACTATACTTATTTCGTGCTTTCATCATCAGAACTGCAGCTCACAAAAGAAACCATCCCTAGGCAAAACCTATAACAAGGAAAGACCATACAACAACCAACAGTTCAGCCTTTGGCTAAAAGACATGCATCGTAAACAGACATACAGTAATAAACATACTTTTCATAGCGTGCCTTGCTACAGAGATGGAAGCAGTAACCTGGTCGAACACGTCCAGCTCGACCCCGACGTTGCTCAAGGTTCGTCTTTGAAGCGAACACTGTGGCATAGTTGGTCATGTTGTTATGAGATGTAAACAGCTTCATTTTTGCCCTGTGCAATAAAAAATGCAAAGTAATTTATAATTTACATTTTGACAAGTGCACTTGTCAAAACATTTTTAGCGACATTTCTTGATCTACTGCGAGGTAACTGAATCAGGAGTGCATAATACAAATGAGATAAAATCTACAAACAAGTTCAAGAATAAAGCAAACATAGGACTGTAAAAAAATAAGAGAATATGTACAAAACACCACTTCTAGCTCTCTTCTAAGCTTATTTTATAATTACATGTTTGAACTGTTCATACACCTAGTGACCAGGAAGTGCAATAAAATCTAAATTTGAAATCATGATTTGAACTAATATACGACTCAAACTGCACGGCCGATCCAAGCAAAGTTGCATGTATCTGAATAGGAAAAAACTCCCTATAATTCAAATTGCATCGACAATGTCTCTCGCATCAAGCATAAACACGTTTCCTAAACTTAGACCATGCAAATGTGCAATACTAAAACTGCAGGATGACAGTGCACAAATTTTGGCTCCCCAATGCTTTTATATCGTCTCAGATTACCTGCAACGGCACCAACTGCTAATATGCAACGGCACCAGCTGCTACTACAGCCACTTTCAGGATCACAGATGCACAGCCAATACGATTCCCACTCTTCTAAAAGCCCCTTCTTCACCTCCTCCTATCTGTTGCTCAACTGTGTTCACACCTTTTGAGGTCTTTGTGCCTTCTCAGCCTCCTTGGCCCTCTTTGCTAAAAGACACACTTGTTTATGACTAAGGAAGCTCCAGGGCAGTCATCATGAGAGGATGCAGCCATACCAACTTGGTCGACAGAAATCGCAGACATGCCGACAACAACGATGCACCTTAGTTCAGATGTCTTCTCTCTTCTGCACTCAAACTCCCTTAACGCACCGCCGTGGTGGTCTAGTGGCTAAGGTACTCGGCTGCTGACCCGCAGATCACGGGATCGAATCTTGGCTGCGGCGATTGCATTTTCGATGGAGGTGAAAATGTTGTAAGCCCATGTGCTCAGACTTGGGCGCACGTTAAAGAAACGCAGGAGGTCAAAATTTCTGGAGCCCTCCACTATGGCGTCACACATAATCATATGGTGGTTTTGGGACGTTAAACCCCCCATATCAATATCATCAAACTCCCTTAACAGTAGGCCATCTTCCCTTATGGACAACAGACCACTCCACCTTTTTGTTTGATTAATGATAAACTCTTCATCTGTGGCTTACACAGAGGAGATATTCACACCCCTCCTTCTCCATTGCCGCTACACATCAGCACTTGTGTATAAACAACGAAGTCATATATATATATATATATATATATATATATATATATATATATATATATATATATATATATATATATATATATATATATATATATCTTAGTCAACCTTGGTGGTGTATCAGTTACAGTGCTCAGCTGCCGACCTGAATGTCACGAGTTCAATCTTGGCTGACGTATATTAATTCAGCTGATGATATCGTCGATATTAAAGAAGCTAATTGAATGTGTTTTGTTTGGTTCATTCCAACCATGTCTACTGTATCCATTTACTCCAAGAGCATGGTGCTCGCCACATCTAGACCTCACACGGGCGCCAAACGTAAGGCTCTTGAAGCTTCAGACGACAGTTTTCGCGGTACGGTACAAGCTTTTTATTCAGCCGGGGTAGAGTAGGCCTAAAGAGACTTCCATTGCTAGCCTCGGTGGTGTGCTTTGTTGAGAGCGAGGAGATCGGTTGTTTAGAAGTGTTTAAACTTGTCAGCATGTTGATTTTTTTTTTTCTTTCTGCTCGCAAGTGGTTCTGGCGTGAGCACAGCTTAGAGCACGTGGATTGTAGGCCAGACCCGAAGCAAGAGTACGGAAGCCTAGTAGGTGGTCCGATTTTCTGTAAATAGCTTCTTCTATCTCTTTGGGCTCAGGGAGGTGGGCGTCATTGCTGTCTTGCAGCTCGACGCCACTGTTCGGGATGGTGGGCACCAATCACTTGGTAAGCTGCTATATGCGGCAAGCGAGTTAGGCCACCTTACAGAGTGGATGTCTCCTTGCAGCGGCCTCTTCTGCGCATGTAGATGCCGGTTGTTATCGAGCAACTCACTAGGCCTAAGGCTCTGCGCAGCCGCCTGTCGCACGTGGCACAACTAGGTGGACCGTGGCGTTGAGGAGTGCACTCTGCTTCCCTCACTTTCCTTTATCTTGCGATGCGCGAGTTAGAAAAAGTGACCTTTGTTTTATATTAGCTGGGCGTCTCGGCCGCCGCCGAGGTATTAAGCAGTACTGACCATCATACCACATGGGCGAGGAGCCCGAAGCTCCCTTTCCTTTGCCCTACTGCATTGTTCTGTCGAGTGTTTCGAATGTACGCAGCGGGACTGATGTAACCCACGGCTGGCTGTCTTCTGCACATTGTCGGAGCCACTGGCCAGGAATGCGGTCGCCAGATCGGGCGATGGACATGCCTGGGACCTGCGCAACTGCCTGCAGTCCAGTCCAGCGCCCTCGTGAGTGCAAGTCGCAACCAGAAGACGTGTCGGCGCGAGGAACTGTGACTCGCGCCGACGGCAACGTTGCCGTAGCGGAACCGGTACTGAGGTGAAGTCGACGAGCCGGACAGTGCAGCAATGTCGACCGGCGGTGGTGTCGTGGTGCACGAACATTCTTTATGGACATGTGTTGTCATCTTTGTTCGAACTTAACGGATTTCTTTGTTGTTGTTTTTTCCGGGATATCGTTTGAATTAAGGTTGGGGGGATGTGGGGGTGCCAACACCCTCTGTAAAGTAGTTTGTGCCTCATGGCGCACGTGTCTCGCCCATAAGTCGCATTCAGGGGTGACAGCTATCGAGCGTTGTGGTGTTGTGCTTGCAAGTGTTTCTCACCACCACCATCATCATCGTGGTTGTTAGAACGGTAGCACCAGCGATGACGCCCGACGGCAAGCCTTGGTGGTGGCAGAGGAAAGAGAAGCGGTCCTTTTTGGCGCGTGGCGGTTAGCACGAACAGATGTCTCTAGTGGTGGATCCCCGGTGCACGGCAGCATGGGTTGCACACCGGGGCCCCTCATGGTAAGTCAAGCGTTGGCAAAGCCGCCTTGAGTGTGTTCTTCAGTTTGTTACGTTGTTGAATGTTGTGCAAGTTTGGTGTAAGGCGTTTGTGTAGCGTGTTGATCACTAGTGATGTATATTAATTGGACTGTGTCCATTTACTCCTAGAGCGTGGCACTCGCCACATCGAGATCCCACACCGCAAGTCTCATTTCGATGAAAGCTAAATGCTGGAGGCCCCCGTGTACTGTACCTTGTGAGAGCACATTTAAGAACACCAAAAAGCCGAAATTTCCGGAGCACCTCAACTACTGTATCCCTCATAACCATTTTTTGATTTTGTGACATTAAACCCGAGATATGCTTATTAATACTTAATATATTACATATTGCCCAAGCATTCTAACCTACCACTTTGGCCCGTGTACCTAAAGACAGGTCGCTGAACAGTGCACATACAGGAATGCAGCTCAGATCATTTGATGTCACATCCAAACGAGCTTTGTCGGTGTTATATAAGCAAATTTTCAGTTCTATTATTCAAATAGGGTTCTCCTGTATCAATAAACTTCCACTATCAAGTGTCCAATGAGGTTCATGAAAGCTGTTTAGAACCCATGGAAGTGTGCTTTTACATATTATAGTGTTACACTGGGCAAAAAATCTACCAAGGCTGAACAATATTGTACATTCAACATATGCAGAGCCAATGTTTGTTAGCTATGGTTCAACAATGTTACAATAAGATGGTTTAAACTGCGTTTTATTGGCAAGAGCTTCTAGCTGAAGCCAGAAACATTGTGTAATGCAAATTTTTACATTGAACTCCAGCATTCAAAATTACAGTAGACTCTCATTTAAACAGAAACTTAAAAAAAAACGTTCTGTTTAACAGGAATTCTGTTTCCTGAGAGATGACCAGAGGTTCAGAATACAAAAGTGAAACCAATCTTATAGAAGCACTTGCTCTATCAGCAGTTGCATTTAACATATTTTCGTTTACTGAGAGTCTACTGTATATTCAAACCACTTGCACCAAACCACTTGTTGGCAAACTTACTTCAAACAACTTGTTCAAACCACTTGTTCATATTCAAACCACTTGTTGGCACACTTACTTGCACGAGTCAATGACGAACACCACATCGTTGATGGTAATGCTCGTCTCAGCAATGTTTGTTGAAAGAATCACCTGCAAATGAAAAATGGATAAAACGATTGATGAAAAATTGCACAAACACATTTGTTGCACATTTGTCATTAAAGGGAAGTTTTCTATTAAAGGGAAGCTGAAGGGGTTTAGAAGAAAGTGGAGTTATAAGCACCTTCTTGCACTTCTGAACTTCCAGAACACACAAAAAAAAAAAAACACGAAACTTGACACTGCTCAAAACGAAAATTCATACCAAGAAACTCCAAACCACTGATGCATGACAGATAGCAAATCCGGCTCACACCATCATTGGTTGAGCGTACCAGTGTTATTCAGGGTGCCTATTAATTTGATATTTCTACATTCCCTGACTTTTCCAGATTTTCCGTGATGATTAAAAGCAAATTCCATGACCGCCACGTCTGGTTGGAAAACTCTGTGCACTGGAAACAAAGCCTCGAGTGGTAAAAAAGAAAAAAAAGATTCTCCATTCTGGTGACTTTCCGCACTAGTGTGGTTAGCTGGGATGGCGTCACATACTAAAACATATGAAATGGCCGCTTGCATGGCTGAGTAGAGCGACTGTTCACACATCACGATATCTTGTGCAAGCAGGTGACAAGAAGCTCATTTCAATCCGTGTCGTCAGGGTACAGTAAGAACCAAAACTAGCTTTGGAAAACATGTTGCAATTAATTTTTCAAGGCACACTCATGTTTACCAGTACAAATTCAAGGCTCTTAAAAGCTCGACCTATGACTTGATGAAAGAAAACAATTGAAAATTTTCATGTCAGTACCCTTTCAATGCTTGTCAAATCATTTTTGACAAATTTACAAATGTTAATAATTGCACTGTCATAATAGTGATATTTTCCATGTTGTGGTCTCTCTTGTCATGCTTCATTCAGTACACCCAGATTTTGATTGCAAGGAGAATAACTATAACGTTTACAAAACACCTACCTTTGTCACATTTTCAGGCACTGGCCTAAATACTCTATGCTGGTCTTCACGGGGAATCTGTGAATGCAGTGGCAAAATTTGGTACTGGGATGTACCAAAAGTGGGGTGCTGCTGCAAATGCTTCATCAGGGCAAAAATCAAATTCCAGCCAGGCAGGAATATTAGCACAGCACCTTTCTCCTGCATGTTCTTAATATGTAGAAGTAATGCCTGTCAAGGAAAGTTAAACAATGACATGAATAAAGACATCCACTAGTACCACAGCCCACACAAATGTGCCTCCAAGAAGCTGCAATACAGCAATTATTATGAAAAGCCTAGTAAACAAATCAATGTGATGTTAGAGCTAGAATCTTCAAAGACACACACATGAATGCCAGAACACCAACAATGTCATGTCTACTGCCGAACAAAGGCCTTTTCCAAAGATTTACAACTTGCCTGTCTTGTACGAGCCAACTCCATTTTATGTTTACAAATTTCTGAAAGCTTGATCCCCCACCCAACCCTCTGCAGTCCTCAGCTGCTTCTGCCATCCCTTGGTGTACACTTCGCTGCTACAACTGGCCACAAATTATGTAGCAGTGTGTAGCAGCCAGGGCAATTTGGCACAACTATGTGCAATTGGCGCAGTGGTAGCATCACTGCTATATTTTGTACCATATAGAAATAAGCCGATCAGTCTACTGCTATCAAGTCTTCATCTCTCTTCTTATGTATTTGCATCCCTTCTTATGGCCTTTTTCCAACTTACTGATACAGTTAAGCCTGGATAATAATGAAACTGACTAATTCCCAGAAAAATTCGTCATCAAGATGACTTTGTTATATGTAAGTTTGGTACGAAAATTTGAAACATAAATGCACAAATCAAACAAAGGGGAACTGAAGGCCGAGCTCACCCAAAACACTTATTTAGCTCACCCAAAACACTTATTTAAAAACAGTGTTATTATTGCGATAGCAATTATATGGACACTCTCGACGGGTTTCTGCCATAGCCACCATGTGACGTAACAAGTCCAAATAAATAACATGCGCCCGCGGATCATAAAAGCCCACGTGTGCTGCTGATGCAGTGATGAAATGAGCCGGCCTATCTCTATCGTCCCGAGGGCGCATATGATAACATCCCCCCCCCCCCCCCCCCCCGCATATGCCGTCGAATGCTCTAACAGAGAGGAAACCACCAGTCTTGAATGATCATGAAAAACACAAGGAGGAAGGGTGGGTCGCTCGAGTAGCAACAATGAA
Source organism: Rhipicephalus annulatus (assembly GCA_013436015.1). Taxonomy (NCBI): domain Eukaryota; kingdom Metazoa; phylum Arthropoda; class Arachnida; order Ixodida; family Ixodidae; genus Rhipicephalus; species Rhipicephalus annulatus. The sequence continues at coordinate 93,364 of WOVY01001288.1, read as the reverse complement.
CATTGATATTAAGGATGCTTGATTGCTGGTGCACGTGTTACCTCGGCAAGCATCAGGGTGCTTTCAACTCAAAAAGACTGCATGAAAAGAGCACTTCTTCCTGGAGCGGCTGTATTTGCTTACTGCAGCGTTTTCTAGGAGGTTCACTATATCGGATCCATAAGAGTTAACAGCCAGCATAATTTGTTGCTATAGCACTCGTTACATTGCATTCAACACGCTGTATGTTGTCAGAGCTAATCAGCTAATCGCGAAGGCTATGGTTCCCGCAAACTCACGGTGCCAGACGAAAGTGCGTGACAAGCCGACCTCCGAAGGTCCTTCATTACCATGGTCTCCGATAGTTTCCATCAGTGCCTAATCATACATCTCAGTAGTAATCACACAACTGTCCGCATTAAAGAAAAAAAAAGGAAGCTGAACGCCGTCAGGGGCCACTCCATGCGCGCGCAATGAAACAACGCTTGAACGCACAGGGTCCAAAACAAAGAGCAAACGACATGAATACCACAGAAAACTATTCGGTAAAGTGCTCTCCATATGCAGCGCGGCCCCACATTCAACACTACCTAAGAGCGTGACACTGCTGCCAATGCAAAAGAAGGTTTTTTTTGTTGTTTTGAGAGAGAAGAAGGATCTGCACATGCGCCCGCCGTGGCAAGAATGGCGGCAACGCCGGCTCGTGGGGCGCAGGCCTGCCTGCCCACCTTCACGCACACCCGCGCGCAATAAATGAGCGCTCGCTCTTGCCTGAGAGTCACCGGGCCACAAGGGCACCGTGCGCACTGCCGCCGCTTTGCACTTAGTCGGCAGCAGGGCAACCGGGGAAGATGCATGTTCGTGCCAAAATGACAAAATCTGGGGCAATCCTAGATTGCCTATGGCGAAAATTCATTATATCAAGGTTAGGTTGTTTCCCACTATTACTATGCTACATATAGGTCGCAAATACATATGCTTTTACGGAGTAACGGCAAGAAAGGGAAAACCTTATAATATCAAGAAGTTCGTTATAAGGAGGTTTAACTATACATGTGAATTCAAAGCATTGTGTTTAAAGTGTCATGATTATCACATGTAAGATATGCTCCATCGTCAATGAAATCTACTGTTATGCTGTCTTCTACGGCCACATTTCTCTGTATATGTCTCGTAGGGCCCTTCTAACCTCATGGATAGTTACACTGTTTGACCTTGTTTTCACTCAGTTTGTCGACTGTCCCCAAACTGCCATTTCACTGCAACTCTTAATAACGTTGTCCTACTAGTCTTTCACTACACGGATTTTGGCTTTTCTTATGCTCTTTTCTTTTCACTTCCACCTTACTTTTCCCTGCTTCAGCATGAACAAGAAGAAACAGCTCCTTGTGACAAAAAGCATGTGAGGCCCTTTGTCAAATACTCCTTTGGAATGGTACGCCAAAATTCCTGCAGCTACAGAAAGGACTAGATAGGCCAAAGCGGACACTGTATTAATGTATAATGAAGGAGCATCTGGACATGTAACGGAAACTAAACCCTGTCTGTTACTTGATGCTTTTCTCATATTGCAGGTGCGAGATTGTATTAGTGACCCTTATGTAAGCCTGTATAGCAGCAGAGAAAAGGTACTTCTTGATATGCACATGTAATCATTCATTGTATCCTTCTCTTTGCGCATGTGCTCTTGGTGCAATGTTTTGCTTAGTTATTCAGTGGTTTTGCCAATGCATAGACTGTATAAGTTTGTGATTATCTTGTGTACCCACTTTTGTGCATGTGTCTACTTAATTGTGCACCCTATTACTTCCAAGTACAGTATAACCTCGTTACAACAGATTCGCTTACAATAGACAGACATTTGGTTACTACACACTGATTGGTGGCATTATGCTGACCTCCCTATTTGTTCCATTAGTTGAACTTCGTTCGACCAATGGAACAACGGACATTCTGGTACAATGGACATTCGAATGATTGACTAAAATAAGAGGTCTGCAAAGCGGTCAGGACTTCTTTACAGTGGACTTTTCTGCCATAGACATCCCAAATTCTGTGACTTTGGACTTGAAGCATCACGTGGCAAACTGTCAGGACGGGAATAGCGCCGCGGATATCAAAACACAGATTCAAGAACAAAGACTGCCGATATCCGGTCTAATAATTATTAATTACACCAAGCTTCGCCATCGAAAAATCGCTGCGCAGCGCGCTTGGTTTTGCTTGTTGTGGTGCTGACGCGCAAAACTGTTGGCCGCTGCCACCGCTGTTCCAAGCAGTCAGAGCATGAAGAGCATGGCTGAGGTCCGCTATCAATGCACAAGATTCATGGTTCTAAGAAGCCAGCGGCCGATGTGATTTGTTGCTTGCGAAGAAACACATTAGGGCTCAATCCCTTTCGCATATCAGCTAGCACAACAGTCTTGCCCGCTAAGTTTGGGGCAGAGTTAGACCTAGGCACGACTTTGAGCGGAAAGCGCGGCTGCGATGTGCATGGCCGCGGTGCCTGATGTTTCAAAGTATGACGTGATCGATCGCGAGTACAAAGATCGGTCCAGGGGTGGTCTTTGTCGCAAGGTTCGAAGTGCTGATAGCAGAACATTCTTGCTATTGAGTCAACACTATGACAATCAATTCGAGACACCTGCGTGCGATGTTTGCGGCGAGTACAGCGCGCGATCTAATCTGAAGTCTAAACTACTGGTTGCAGCTGCCTCAACAAACCATGAACACAGAACGAGCCCGAAAATGTCACTAAGTAGTGCGATGTTGGACAGCCGCGGCAGCGTGACGCACAAGAAGCAGACGACGCTATCCCGAAGGAGTATCTGGAATGGGCATCGCACTAGCGATGCGTATTGGACCAATACGGCAGAAGAAGCCAGTGGAAATGCTCCAAATGAATTTCATACATCTGCTTTCTGAACACAAAATGCTCTTTACAAATTACTTGTATGACGAGCCCAAAATAGTGGTGGGCAGTTGTGCCATTGCGAAGCTATAAATTTTTTAAAACCCAGTTTTTTTTTTTTTTTGACTTCCACAATGATTTTCACCAGCTCGGCAAGCGCAAGAAACTTTTTACAACACTTCTACATAGTTTTCAATGAAGATATTTTGGAATCAGATAGAAAAAAGGCTACAGACACTAAGGAATGATTTACAAAAAATGAACTTTTTTTTATGAGGATAACTTCAACATGACTTGTGATTCTCTTCGGCTATAACGAACCCAATCAGTGTTTTCACCAAAGTCTGTTGTAACAGTACTGGGATTTCATATACTCCTTTTAAAACCGACCAAAACCCTCTTCACTGTGGAGGTCTGTTGTAATGAGGTTATACTGTATGGAGTGATGCCAAGTCTTCTGATATGGAGCATTTTTTGGAGCAGCACAATTTTCATTTTGGAGCACTTTGTAGCAGCAAAAGTTTTCATTTCGAGCACTTTAGAGCAGCAAAACTTCCTATTTTGGAGCACTTTGGAGCAGCGAGATTTTCTATTTTGGAGCAATCTGGAGCAGCTAACTTCAAATCCTGGAGGAGAAGCAAGTTGCATTTACATTCAAGGACATGAACAGTTATTCTGAGGCTCTTGTGAAGACCTAGAAATATTTAGACTCATTGCAAATTTCATGAAGCCAATCATCTTAGAAGCACTCCCTATTTCGGTTGATGATGCAAGAATAATGGTGTGATGCTGTTGAGCATTCTGGAAAAACTGGTTCAGTGATTATTTTCATAGCAAATAAACAGAATACTGGTTGAATAAAATTGTACTTCATGAAATAATATACACACACCTATGTGGTTGGTTGAATAAAATTGTACTTCATGAAATAACAATATACACACACCTATGTGGTTATCAGCAGATATGGTAGACAAACACTGTGATGTACAATACTGGAAACGAACAGTCCCAAGTGCATTTTCCTAAGATGACTTCAAAAATAAAAATAAAAACTTTTTCTCCACAACTGATTAGACTGCTGGGTGTAATATGACGTCATTCAGCTAGTCTCAGAAAGCCAACCTCTTCTGGCACTCATCTCTGTGCTGGAACTTCACAATTTAACAACCTTCATTTTCTTTTTGCAGCAATATTTCATGTGGCTATGGCGTTCTGTTTGTACTCCAAGAACCCCCTACCATGTCTTCAAGAAAGCAGTGCATAAAAAAAAATTTTTCAGGGTATCTTATGCATATGTCTAAAACAACTCGAAGGCAAGATCCATTTTGTTTTCAATGAGTGAGCAATTATACAGACAATCTCAAATGATTTTCGCCATTGCCTTGCCATGCAATTATTTTAAAAAATTGCGGGGCGAAGGGGGGTCACTTTGATCTGAGGGGGGGGGGGGGGCACAGGCAAAAAGTCATTTTGCACTATATATGCCATGGCGAAAAAATTTCAAATTTCGGAGATGGGGAGGAGCACGTTCAAAATGCAACTCCCCCCCCCCCTCCCCGTCTACGCCACTGGCCATCATGTTTTGTGTGATGCCCCAATCGATAACATTCCCACATATGCATATAAAAGCGCGCATATAAAACGCGCATATCACATGCATATAAAAGCGCGCGAGGGGGGGGGGGGGTGACGAACGCGGCTAAAGCAGAGAAAAGAAGAGCTGACCTATTTCCTTTACACTGAGGGCGGATGCGATAACATCACCCCACGTGCGAGGCCTCCCATCGGTTGTTACTCAAGCAGAAAGGAACTACCAGCAGTGTCCCAGAGACAGGAAGGATCGAGCTAGCAACACAAGGTGGAAGGGTGTTGTTTCGAACTTCGACTACAAGGGCATGATCGCTGGCGCACGCGCTATTCTACAGCTGGTATATCCTTCTACCTTATACTCTTAATGCGAACAGGCTGTGCCAAAAGTGCTTTGCTTTCTAGAACGGCCTATAAGGGTATGCACTGAGCCTCGATTGCAAGGCCGCCACACCATGGTCGCGCCGTTTCGGAGGTCCATTCGTACATTCCGTTCATGCTGTACAGATAGAATCACACAGGTCTAGAGCAGCGAAGCACGTGCTTGTCAACACAGTTGTTAGCCACGGCTTTTATCTCACAATAGCTACAAGCTTCCATTGATGCTTACATTACAGCACAAGGACCTAGCACGCAGTACCACAATGTTTGATAACATTACGGCGTCTCTTTTCACATATTTCTGCAGAAAACGCCGTAAATGCCAGCAGGAGTGACCGGCTGGGCACTCTAGACAAGTCCGATTCAATCTGTACGAGCATTGGTGTGCAAGAGATGTTTCGGGGGCCTCTATTCACCCAGGTCGCAAATATCGAACACCTCGCGTGCAGCAAGTTTTTGAAAGTGCCCGGACTTTGGAAATGGCAACTCCACTGCTAGCATTTTTCGCGCATTATGTCAAGCCTCAATATTTGGTATAACAATACAATTTGTTGGTATCGCATTCATTGATAAGAGTGTAAGTGAAACTAGCAAAATAACACTGGCTAAAAGGACAATAATCACTCTTGTCCGAAGCTTTCGTGCTGTCAGTTATCTAAACGAGAAGCAGATGTTAGTAGCACAGAAAGTTCATGAGCAGTCTCCTTAAGCATTGAGAAAGCGCGCTCTCGCTACTTCAAGCGACGCAGCAGCCTCCCCTCCACCCCTCCCTTCAAAACGAAGCAATAAATGCCATTCCGTGATGTCCAATTTTTTTTTAACCCTCAGCTATTGACCTTGGAAAGCGAGAGGCAGATGTGTAACAAGTTGTTTATTCAGCGAAATTAAATAGGTACGTGATTGTGACATTGGTGGCCCCGAAAACAAGGGTCACATGTATTGACATGCCGATGGCCACTGCCGGTGATAGACGCTCCCAAATATGAGTTTGGCGCAGTATGGCGCAATAACCGTTGATATTATCAGGATGGCGCAGTAAATCTGATTTAGTGCACTTTGGCCCAATCGGTGCAAAGTGGGATCACTGTGTATGTGTAACACACCTGGCCATAAATGAGTTCCGCTAGAATTTATTTCCGTTGTCCCATCACACACTGAGAAAGCAATTAATGAGCTAGAATTAAATATATACAAACAATGCAAATACTCCCCATGGTATGTGCATAGCAGACATGCTACATGGCAGTGAAAATTGCTTACTGCAGTTAATTTTCTTCAGCTGGCTGACCAGAAAAATGATACAGGCCAAGAGTTTGAACACACATAAAAGGAGTACTCAGGAGCTTTGATGACACAGAAGAAAGTAACTTTTACATTATCAGTGCTTTTCTATTATGTAGTAAGGAGTAAGTTTCAAGATTTAAGTTTCACGATAAATTGGGCACCAGTGGCATTGAGCTTTGCATCTCTTTAAGCTTAGCCATTCTCATATGCTTTGCATGCCACACAGACAGAACATTCGTCGTACTTAACTTGCACATAGAGCGCAGTTTATCTTTTATGACAACCTGTCCCATGCATTGTAAAGCACAACAGATCATGCATGTATCGGCACAATAGCCAGGCAGACAATGCTAAAAGTCCAAAACAAATGTTTTGATTCTGCCACTGTTAAAAACAAGGCCACGGATAGCAATGCTCTGCATATGACGCACAAACATTTTCTTTTTCTTTAAGAACTACACAGCATGCAAGGCAAATCACATACCTCGATCAACTCAAATGACAAGGTCTTCTCATCCAATTGAGCCATGGACATCTTTGTTGAAGGCTTGTAACTTGGGTCTATTACTTTGTTCAGGTTCTCCTGAATGGAAAAGCAAGAATGTGTCAGTCAAATAAAGTATGGCATCTGTGCAAAGTCTGCAATTAAAACACTTGTTTATTATGTAAAATAGCTCACAGGGGTGAATATGATTTTTTTTATAAATAGTACTTGCCACCCACTAAGTACCAAATAATCAAAGGACTTGTATAAAATTTTGATAGAATATCCAGATGATGGTAAATCTGAAAGTATTTGGCTCAGCACTTACCAAGAAGTAAACAGTCCACTCTTCAGTTTATTTTTTGAAAGTTATTTGGATATTTTCATGCAAACATTAAGCTCAACATTTTTTACCACTTCAGCAGTACAGAAGGCAGGTGCTTTTTCGCTCTTGTGCTTGATGTTATTTTTTAAAGGTCATGGTGGTTAACCTTTGAAGTCATCGGAGCATTTCATCTTTACCTGTCGTGCATTGCAATGCTGTGACATGCAGCCTCAACTGAATAAAGAAAGCCACCTTTGCTCCACTCTATTAATGCAGAGAACTTGGTAGACTCACTCCCTGTTTCTTCAGGCGAATGCCCAACCCACACCCACGATCTCGAACATTCACTGATGAGCAAAACACATCCGACGGTCTATCATACCCGTTTTCGATGTTAAAGGGCCACTCACCAGATTTGACAATTATGAGCTGACAAGCGCAATGCGTACATGAGGCGTTCATGATCACGTCTGCCAAAATTTGCAATCCTACGCACCGCCAAAATGGGTCAAAGTTCAAGATGAAGACTGCTCTCCCTTCGTTTCGAGGGTGCGTGCCCAGAGATTGAGGGCATGACGTACACGTAGGAATTGCCCTACGCACACGGCAGTGCAATGACGTTGGTCCTCTACGTAGATGACTGTGCTCTACGTTTCCAACAGTAGCATGTGATATGACAAAAATTATTTAACATGACATGTGTAAGTTATGTAATTTGTTGCTTGAGTAGATGAATAAAACTTGAGATAAATAAAATAATGAGACCCAATAGAGGAATGTGCACGTCTTTCCCATTTGCCATTTGTTTTCTCATGAATTTCAACGAGATGTGGGGCTAAAGTGTCTGCGTTTTGCATGCATTCAGGTCCCCCCGGTTAGCGCATCAAGCAGACACCTGTCCAGGAAAAGAAATTAATGATAATGCGCATTCGAGCACTCATGCATAAATCTATTCTACCGCGTCTAAGCCTTATTTTCTACCTCACCTATTCTACCGCATCTAAGCCAGCGTTTCCAAACCATTCCACAGAAACAGGCAATAGACCAAAAATAACGCTGGTCAACAAAACAATGCCGCTCGCATGCTCGGGGTTGGGCTTGTTCAGGCATGTCATGCGCACGTGACCTTTTGGTCGGATACTGGAGTGGGTAGGGAAGAGATTTGGCTTGCGAAGACTACACGGGGCGAGCGAAAAGGGTTTCGAGCTTGCCTCCTCGCATCTTCCTTTCATGCCACTTCAAAAAAAAAAAAAATGTTTTCACAGCACGTAACGAACTGATTGAAAAAGTTTTGTGGCACAATTAGGGTGGAAGCGAGGTTCAGTCTTTTGGAGCAGCTTTGGGAGCAGAAATAATGTGATTTCGGAACAGCTTTGGAGCAGTAAAATGGGAGTTTTGGAGCAGCTCTAGAGCAGCAAAAGGTGTTTTGGAGCATCGAAACTTAGTTTTGGAGCATATTTGTTGGGCCACACATCACTGTTAATTAGAGCTTTTGCTTTCAGATAAACCAAAAACATTTCAATGGTTTTTACTAAGCATGCAATGCTGATCAAGCGACTGGGCTTATCCGAAATTCATAAATATTAAACCTTAAAACATCAAATGTGAAAACGCAGCAACTCAAGGAAAAAACATAAGCGGCGTTGTTAATAGCAGCTAGACCTTAAACGGATGAAAAAAATTAATGTTATAATGTTGCAATGTTCAAAATGTGATTAAAACATCGCATCCAACATGAAAAGCCATGCATCCAACATGAAAAGCAACTCAACACTAGAGATGAGCTACTATATAATAAAATTTATCTTCTTACTAACCCTATAGAGAACTCTAAAGATAAATGTAAACTTATTTTTCTGGTCATTAAAGTGCCACAGCCAACATGAGAACAACGAGGACATTTAAATGCACTCACTGTGCCATTGCTAGGCAATTAAGTGAAATTTTTTAATTACGTAAAAAATTATACGAACACTCAAAGGGTTTTCGTCGTCGCCGCCATGTTCGACATAAACTACTGCTAGCACCATTTCCCTCTCATGATACATTCGACCTGCGCATAAAATTGCGCAAGCTGGGATGATGAGCGCTGCTCAAGGTGAGATTAAACGATACGGCCGATTTCCGTTGCTCGGAAGGCACACGCGTTAGCATCCCACCGCGTGTTAGAACTGCCATCGAATGCTCAAACAGAGAGGAGACACACCGCCTGTCTTGAACGAGCATGAAAAGAAGCGGGGAAAGGAAGGTCGCTCAAGAAGCGGCCATAAATTTCAATTCTAATCAAGGGCGCAGTTGCGATAGTTGGTGCGCGCGATATCGGCAAGCATCAGCGCACGGCTTGTAAACTGTTTTGCAAGGTGCTCTTACACCAGCGTTTTGTTGTTATGAGTGACGCTATGTCGGATACAAAAGAGTTCGCTTTCAGCCTTCGTATCGTCGGGGTCACGAAGTCAATGAAGGCAGCAGCCGCTATTTTTATGAGTTAACATTTTATTTGGTCTAACCTGTGCTCGGAAAACGAAACGTCCCTCTACAGGCGATACACACAGTAGACTGATAGCAGCGAACATAGAGCACGGTCGTCAATTTGCCACGCAGCAAAGTGCGGCGGCATTTATACATGAGCCATCAAAGATTCCAGCGTTATCGCTAGCAACCGCGTAAGTTCCACAACAAACTGTAATGTACGCATTGTGTGCGTAATCTCATCGGAAGGTTCTGAGATTATCTAGATAGTCCCCAGTCCTTCGGACGGGGTTCGCGCAAGGCAGCGTTACACGTGTAATGGTGCAGTAACAAAAAGTAGAAAGAAAGGAGCGTGTGCGGCATCACTATTACAACATTAGAAATTGTTGCTATTGCAGTCATTGCTACGTCAATGACACTGATTTTTTTTTTTTTTTTCAGTTTACATGGCAAAAAACTCGCCGCACTGTTGCTGAGCAACAAACGAGCACAGCACGGGCCCGAGGGTTGCTCAGCAACAGTGCGGTGGGTTTTATGCAACAGCACTGCCGTCTTTATAGCTTTCCTAACAATTTTTCTGTTAAAACATATACATAGAGTCGTATAATGAGGTATGCACACAAATGCCACCTTAACAACAATCATGCATTGTGTTCACGTGGCACAAGATTTATGCGTGATCCAAAATTTTATTTATTTATTTATTTCTGCCAGCTTGCTTTGCAAGCCATAAGCAGGAGTGGGTTGTACAAAAAGCTAAAATAAACAAAAGTAATGAACTATGAATACAAATTGTGGAAAAAAGAAAAAAAAGTAAAGAAATCTGTCTTGAACAGTATTTACGGTATATGAAATACTGGAAACAGTATATTATAAAAATGCAAAGTATTGCAGGTGAAAATGGCGGTAAGCAAATACACGGATAAAAAACAACAGAACAAAAGAAACAAACTGCAGCTAAAAAAAAGTAATGACAGAGGAATAAAAAAATTGAAAAACCTGACAAGAATGTGCAAAACAGCACTAGCTTACTGAGCGCTCAGCTCAGCAACAAAAAAAAACGTTTATGTTGAGAAACCTTGTATCATAGATTAGTAAGAGCATGGATAAACGACGATATGGTTGGGCTCTGCAGCACAAAACAGACTGTTTGATGATGTTGGTTCAGCAGGAATATTCAGTTAGTTTTTAGTTTGAGCAAATGAGACGAGCGAGTAGGGCGCCGGCCACGCGGCTTAATGTACAAATCCTTGTCTATTTTAACGTGTTCATGGTGAATTAGGTATAACATTTTAAGTCTTTCTCGACGGCATCGTATCTCGAGAGGTTCAAGGTTCGCGTCGTGTATTAAAGCACTTACGGATGTGTGATGACGAAATACGACATTTTATATAGACGCAGAATTTTAAATGGACGCGGTCGCATCCTTTGAGTAGCCCATGCATGTTGCTCAGTGAATGATAAAACTCTGAACTAAATTTAGCCTTGCACATGCAATTTGCCGTTTAGGTGCAGCTTGGTGGGGTAGGTCAAATTGGCGCAGCATGGCGCAATTGGCCCAGCCCTTCCACCCCTGCATAATGCTCTGTATCAGACACAACAACTTCCACTGTATAAAATTTGCTATGGGGTATGGTGAGTGGTCCTTTAAGCCTAACCTAGGGGGCAAGATTTATTCTAAACTCACTGAGGCATATGAGTACTGTTGTGTCAACGTGCACTTTCTGTCATAATTGTAAACGTTACCAAAAATAAGAAACCAATCGCAACTACTTTCTTTAAAAACCAATGAACTACACTGGTCAATTACAGCCCCATAGAGTAACTGAGAAATTACATAAATGTAATAGCCTCAATGAACACAAGCAGATAATGGAGGCAAGGAAGGTACAGGAAACGTTACCTGTACTGTTTTAGTGTATTGTACTAACTGTGATACAGATACGAAGTGGAGTCGACAAAACAACAACTTGCCGCTGGCAGGGACCAAATCTGGCAGCCCTGCCAATGGCAAGTTGTCTTTTCGTCCATTTTTATTTTCTTTACATCTGTATTACACTATCGCACCTGTGAAAATGGGCCCAGTGTTACGTTGCACACTCACAAATAAGAGCTTCGAAAAAAGTGTGCACCAGAATCCAAGTTCACATGGTTTACAGCAATTTAATATTTCAGAATAGTGCCATTGCTATCCCTATGTCCTATAACTTGAAATTTCTCACAAAAAAGTAAAACCAGCACCTTACAACAGCAAATGCCCTCTGGCATGCTCAGTCGTAACTGCTCTTTCACTTTCAGTTCCAGCTGTTTAATTTTGCACGCTCCAGCGGTGCCGCAAACAAAACTTGAACTGAAAATGGTTTAAAGTTTCAAAAGAGACTGCTGCCGTGGGCAGCATGCCCCTCAAAAGCTGACTGCTGCAGCGAGCACTTCAGTTGCCTATGCTGCTGATTTTTCGGACATCAAAAACAAAACTTCAAGCCAAAGCAAATATAAAATGCCATGACATTCAACCCCATAGAATACTTGATTAATCAAGTATTCACCCAAACCTGTGTCAATATGTGCTTCTTCAGGTCATTCCGCGCAAAGCAATGAGTAATTTGTGAAAAATGTGCCAGTTCTTACATCAGGCTCATCTGTCTCGATGTCCTCTTCATCCCTTTTGCGCTTTTTTGAGTTTGGTGGTGGTACAAAGTTGACTAGTTCAATGCAGTCCTCCAAGAAGAATTCTAGAGAAAATGCATCAATGCTTCAGCACTTCAGCAAACATGTAAGAACTTCAGCGGAAGGTTTCCTCCGAACAAAAAAGTCCCAAATCATAGAGCTTTGGGACCTCTTTCTGTTTATTATTTCTATGTATTATCTTTTTCGCATCAATAAAAATCATTTCTTCTTTAAAAAAAATAAAGTGAAAGCACCAGATGCTTCATCAAACACAAAAATTAACCTTTGCGGGCATCTCACATCGGCAGTGTCAACATGAGTCATGCAAAAAAAAATCCGATCTGAAGACGTCAACATGTGAAGTTATCATGACGTCAGAGGATGCCAAAATTTGTGACATGATGACATTACTATGATGTCACACAATATCACTTGCATGACATCATCACTTAGTCAAATGTGGCCTGATCACAGATGCAGTGCAAAACAAGGCAAGCTGCAGAAAGCTTGCAATGCCTCTGATTTTGAAATCAGTGCAAAACCTTGTTATGTACAAAAAGCGTCTGAAAAAGGGGCATGGGGGATCATTAAATCGATCGAAAAGAAAGGAAGATGGCTTTTGCCTTCTAGTAGCCTTGGGTTATTGCATAGGGGACCCTGTGAGTTTGTTTTTGTAACTTGACAAATAAAGCCAGTACAAAAGCATAACTTTATCAACGTAACATGCACAAAGTTTAGTATAGAGTGAGAATAACCTTGAACAGGGTGAGCTCGTCCTTCAACCTCAATGACTGGGCAATTTCCAAAGTATGACTGAAACAATGTTACATCGATGGTAGCAGACATCAGTATGACACGCAACTGGGGGAATGCTCGCACCATGTCTCTTATGACGACCATGATGAAGTCAGTCTGTAAAAGACACAACGAACATATGCAACGTTATAGTAGATGTACTACTGTACTACTGTACACTACTGTATGTATGTACAACTGTACAGCAAGTACTGTATCCAAACCAAAGTTAATTTTTTTTAATGTACAATTCATTGTCGAACACTCCTCTTTTTCACAAAGCAAGTGCACAAAGGCAACGAAAAATTTTTATGCGACAGAAAAGCCACTTTTGTTTTCGACAGATCTGCCCACGACTCATCCATGTCCATTTCTTACACTGATTAAGTTTCTTGTGGGCTATAAAAAGGGGGATGTAGATATAGCACCCACGACACATCCATGTCCATTTCTTACACTGATTAAGTTTCTTGTGGGCTATAAAAAGAGGGATGTAGATATAGCATTAATGTTTTTACAGCTTCTAATAAGGTAAGTGCTACCACACATACAGTTGATCCCGGGTATACCGAACTGATATATCAAATAGTTGATAAATCCCCTTAAATTTCCCATGTGAAACACGGGTATGTTGCACGCATATGTCGAATTCTCGCTGAGCCCAGAAAGTGCATTCATTCTGATGAAGATCGATTTTTTTTTTTGCCCCGATCTAACAAGTACCAATACCGCCTCGCGCACAGGTGAGAAAAACGTAGTGTGATTCGTTGGTTCTGCAGCGTTTTTTGTGCATGCCCTAGCATCTGATGCACGATCTGTCTTAGGTTGTAATGCGTGGGCACAGTGCTTTTCAAAGGGTCCAATTGCCAAGGGCACCAAAATCAGATGAATGCTGAGTGACTTAGCGGCCTTGTCGAAATGTTCGCATTCCCTTCCTTGATTGTTCGCGCACGATGCCAAGCAGGCCTGAAAAGAACAGCCTTCAAGATCCCCAACCTTGTGACTTATTTTTGGAGTTGTTGGTTATAAAATACACATCTCAGAGGCTGCGCTTTTTCTTACTTTTCACTTGATTGATTGATATGTGGGGTTTAACGTCCCAAAACCACTATATGATTATGAGAGACGCCGTAGTGGAGGGCTCCGGAAATTTAGACCACCTGGGGTTCTTTAACGTGCACCCAAATCTGAGCACACGGGCCTACAACATTTCCGCCTCCATCGGAAATGCAGCCGCCGCAGCCGGGATTCGAACCCGCGCCCTGCGGGTCAGCAGCCGAGTACCTTAGCCACTAGACCACCGCGGCGGGGCTACTTTTCACTTGCCACTACCTACAAAGCCCTCTTGTTTCATCGACATCTGTTTGTGGACGGCGCTGTCACTTGAAACTTGTCGACTTTAGTACTGATGATTTGTAGGGTTTAACGTCCCAAAACCACCATATGATTATGAGAGACGCTGTAGTGGAGGGCTCCGGAAATTTCGACCACCTGGGGTTCTTTAACGTGCACCCAAATCTTCGACTTTAGTATACTAGTTGTTGCTTCGTTCTTGCTGAATCTTCTTACAGGAGTAGAATCAAACTCTGCATCACTTGTAGCGATAAAAATGATGACTGGTGCTTGGAACGACGTCAAGCAAAGCAACGATGCATTAACTTCGCCTTTCTATGTTGTGTAGCAGCATTCTTAGGTGCTGGCCTTCTTGAAGGCGAAGTCACTATCTCGGACCAAGCCCCTTAAGGCTGAGCTAACCTTGCCCCTTGGCCTGGAGAGCCTCTTCCACAAGCTGACCTTGATCTTTAGAAAAAGGGAGTGTAAGTATCGAGAACACCCTCCCTTTGGGCAGCCCCGTTCCATAACAAGCATTTTTTGCTCATTAACTATTGCTTTTCACTAGCCATATACAGCTTCATTGCAAAAAAAATATTGGCCCCGTATCTGCATGTTACACCGCAAATGTCTTTGAAAGATAATAGTCTTGAGTCTAGAGAGAGTGAACAAAACGTTTATTTGATGTTCTGTGCAAGAAAATCGGTGAATAGTATTCTGGAAACGTTGCATTAGAGTGCTTCGAGCATGCAGTGGAGGCGAACGAGCACATCGAGTCATGTTACACGTGAGACATGAGCGCTATCTGGCAGTTACCCAGGAAAACGGGGCGCGCGCCATGCGCGACTGTCTGAGGTGATAAGGTGTAGAATGCAAGGCGACGGGTAGGTGCCACCACCGTGTCGTCTTAGCAAAGCGTTGGAAACACTTGCCGTTTCGTGCAAGATCAAAGTAAACTGTTCACACACTCACATTGACATCTCGTTCATGAATTTCATCAATGATGACATGAGACACTCCTCGAAGACCAGCTTCCAACTTCCTTAACAGAACACCTGTATGGAAATGAAAGTAACATATGCGGCTCAGCTCCTACAATCCACCGAAGTCAAGAGTCTCAGAAAATACCGAATGCACATGTATAGAGTCGCTCCTACTTGCACCAAACGCGAATACAGTGGACTCTCATTCCACGAAACCTGAAGGGACTGTGAAAATGTGTTCTATTTAAGAGGAGTTCCATTCACTGAGAGGTGAATTGGGGTGCAGTATGCAGGGGTGAAACCAATTATATCAGAGGCAGTTCCATTTAATGGATTTCCATTTGCTGAGAGTCCACTGTATACCATAAAATGATATAAAAAATTATACTTCAACATCATTATAAAGAAGTTGAATGAGGACCCTAAAATTTCTTTATTGTATTCACTATTTCATCATGAACACTCTTTAATTAACAAGTGTACACATTAAACATGCAAAGGACAACATCGCACTGCAACACATGGCATACTTGCCTGCAAGTTCCCCGAATTAACTTCCATGTAGCAGTGTCCAGTGACAGCAGTGGCTCGAGAATAAACACGCTATCATTAAAAACCTATCATATGAGGTTTTCCTTCCTCATACTACTAGCATTCCTAATTCCAGCTTAGTACTATTTGCAGATCCAAATAAAACTTACTTGAAAAACAATGTTGTCCTTAAAGTTCTGGTTTTGCAATTGCCACGTGGCTGCAACTTGGCTTTATTAATGATGAGTAGCTACGGCTTGGCTTCATTACCCTCACGCCATCGCACAGAAAGTGGAGTGCTGGAGCCATTTCTTTCTTTGTTGCTGTGTTTTTCAAATATATACCATTACAGCAGATGTATGCATACGTGAACCTCGCTGAAAGATGTCATGGCCTCAAAAACAGCACTCAGCTGCTTCCAAGAGAAATGTCCTCACAGCTGCCGAGAAAATCGGCAACAGTTTGGCTGGGAGGCAGTTGGGCATCACAAAGAAGTGTGTGTGGATGTAAATGACAAAAGAAAGTGCTTTTCGCATGCAGGCGAAAGTGAAGCTTTCATGGCTCCAAGAATGGGGCATTCCCAGAAATTAAACTCGCCCTGATGAAGTTCATTCAAAAGCAGCGGAGCGCACATTTGGCAGTGAGCATTGTACTGATGCAGGCAAAAGCAAAGAAGCTGGCAAGAGAAAAAAAATATAGAGCTCAGATTTCAAAGCAAGCAATAATAAAATAATATCTGGGGTTTCACGTCCCAAAACCACAATACAATTATGAGAGACGCCGCAATGGAGGGCTCCGGAAATTTTGACCCTCTGGTGTATTTTAATGTGCACTGACATCGCACATTACACAGGCCTCTACCATTTCGCCTCCATAAAAATGCAACTGCCAAAGCTGGGACCGAATTCTTGACTTTCAGGTCAGCAGGTACTGTTCCACCAAGGCGGACATTCAAAGCGAGCACGCACTATATCTACCTTTACACGTGCCGCGCCAGATTTTCCCTCCACCGGCGAACCTCCATTTCTCAAAAGCTCCCTGAATACTTCCAAGAGCTTCTTGTGTCTTTTCAGTGCCCCATTATTTCGTTGCACAACAGACTGAAGAACTTTGCGCTGAAGCGAATCAGCAATGCTGATCCAACAGCACTATACTTGAACATGCCATCACCCTCATTGTTCATGAAAGGGGCTTGAAACAAGTTCGTGTCCATACTACCGGCAAAGAGAAGACACGAGTCACAGGAATATTATCATGCGTGCCGGACGGCCACAAGCCCCCACCCTTTGTGGTTTACAAGTGCAAGACTATGCTGAAAGGTGCAGAGTTGCCAAAGAACATCATGAGATGCCATGATAAAGGATGGATGAAGAAGGACCTTGTCCTTGACTGGATAAAGTTCATGAGGTGTAGGTGGCCCGGCACACTGTTGTCTTTTCCATCCATCCTTGTGCTGGACGTATTTCGTTGCCATTTCGCCGACTCGAACAGATTGTTATGCGACAGCGGCAATGAACTTGTTGTGTTTTGAATGAAATGACATCTCAACTGCAGCCTTTCAATGTTTGCATATAAACACAAACGATTCAAAGACACGGTAGGGCATTGTTACACGCAGTGGATGCGCTCAGGTGAGCCAGCAGTGGCGCCGATTGGGTAGCTGAAGCAGGCATCACCAGCCATGCTGTGCAGATGGATTGTGGACACATGAGCAAGCATCCAAGAGGACCTTGTGCCTCGTCCCTTTATTAAGTGCGGCCTCTCAAACAACCTCGATGGCACAGAGGATGAGTACCTCTGAGGCGATTCGTCGGACGAAGAAATGTCCGAAGAAAGTGCTGCTGAAAATGACAACAATTGAAGTGGCAAGTCAAAATTCACTAGATATTTTCTCCTAGCTTTCCTACCATTTATCATATGTGGGTAGAACTTTTTTCCGCATCCCTAAAATTTGACCTCGCATTTATTTGGGTTCCTATTACACATGGGTATTTACAGAATTTTCCGAAGGCAAGTTCAAAGGATTTGTTAAACTATCATTTTCTTCATAAAGAATATCCTTACATATTAAAACATTATACCACAAAAACTACTCGACAATTTTCCCTCTCAGGCAGTTCGCAGCGACTCTTCCCTTTCTCATCTAGCAGAGCAAGACCAAGGTGACATTTCGGGGGCCATAAGCACACTTACTCGAAATGACACTTAAGTTTATCAGTGTGACCGCGATTTAAAGATCTTTCAGCAGCACAGTGGTACTCACGACCAAAAAAAGACCTAATAAGTAAACTTTTGTGCATTCAATACTGCCTCAAAGAAGCAAAACTGCAGGTTTCCTGTATCTACAATTACAGGAGATATGCAGAAGTTCCAGAAGTTTCATGTGATGAATTATCGATAGCCAAACTTTGTTACAAACCCTTCCAATGCAGTGTAGATCACTTAAAGCGTAACCCCTTATAGTGCAGAACCTGTTACAATGCATTCTTTTGCAACTCCCGTTTACCCTACCCCAAAATAGCATGTATTTGCATACCGCTTATTGTGCAGTCCACCGAGCTGAAAGGCCAGTCATAATGCAGTTGCCAGAAAATTTTTGTGACAAATACGTTAGTGAGTGCACGTCTGAAAGGAGGCGCACTAGGTGTGCCGGAGGAGAGCGAACAACAAGGTCGTTATGGAGGAAGAGGGGACACAGAGAGAACAAACGAAGAGCAAAGGGAAGGCAAAAAAAAACAAACAAAAGGTGGTTGCCTCGGCGACAAGCTTCTGCATGGGCACCGACGCCGCTATGTATTAGCATCGCTAGCGTGGCCGCGCGCGGCTCAACATGGCACATGCAATCCTGTCCTTATCAACTGCGCTTAACAGTTTCCTGTCTGGTAAAAAGCCGTTATCAAGCTTGCTACAGATATCACATTTGCTACCTCATCCGTGATTTGATACCTTTCACGGCTTTGTGAAGAGAGCTTTCACCTTTGCTGCCAATACGCTGCCTACGTTATAAGCTTGGCGGGTTTTTGTCATCTCCCAGCCGCGAAGGCGAACTTGTTATTATGAACGCAGTTCTCGGTGCAGTGCTTGAGTGCGATCTTTTCAACGCCGGATCTTCATGTCTTAGACAAACTACCCACGACAACTTGATTTATATGTGAAGTTTAACGTCCCAAAACCACCCTATGATTATGAGAGATGCCGTAGTGGAGGGCTCCGGAAATTTGGACCACCTGGGGTTCTTTAACGTGCACCCAAATCTGAGCACACGGGCCTGCAACATTTCCGCCTCCATCGGAAATTCAGCCGCCGCAGCCGGGATCCATGACAATGTACTGAACGGCACGCTAGGCCTAATCAGCGTTGCTGGCACTTCGGTAGTGGCATGGTCCCTAGAATATGGTGGCTAGTCTGCCATCTCCGCGACGTCCCCCCATGCAAGGCCATGTCCGTGGCGCTGATACATGCGCAGGAGGCGCTTCAGTTCATCGGAGCGTATTCGTGGCGCATTCACATTGGCAGCACAGGGGTGGGGGAGGGGAATAGGTGGCGCATCGTTCTTTGTCTTTTATTATTGTACTCCCGGATGAATTACTCATTCTGTTTTTGTTTGAGTGGGTGGAGACTGAACCATGTTTAACCTACCAAACGTTACATCCAACATCATTTCTCTTCGAGGCCCTGACGTGGTCACAGTGGCGGAACCAGGCACTCATTGAACAGGACACGGTTGCTGAAGAAAAACTAAAAGGTGGAATATTAAATTTATTGTGCACTTTGAAAGGCTGCCATTATAGTATAAATACGGTTAACTTGTTCTCACAAACCTATGAACTATTCGCAAGCTCAGTTTTCCCACCTGTGCATAAGCATTTTTGAGAATGAAAGCATCATACCATGTTTACTGCGCTAAATCTCTGAATAATAGAGATTGATTCTTGGTGTGTCAGAGAAAAGAAAACAATATTTTTAGAATGAGGGAAAATGCATTGCACACGATAGTATGCTTTAGCTAAGGTCTCTATTTTTTTATGCACAGTTAGCAAAGTTCATAATATTTTGTTCAAATGACACTAATTACGGCCAGACAATATAATGACGTGAGAAACAAGTTGTTCTTCAAACTTTAACAGCACAAAATTGGCACAAAATGCTATCAGAAGCATATGTGTATCAGCCTCTCTAGCCGTACTGCTTTCGTGATTCGTGTTTTCATTCATATTTTTTGCCTGCTTACCCATATGCGTTCGTTCCTTAAAACTGTTGAAAGCTGCAGAAATGAATGCGAAATAGGAGCGAATCGGGCATTATTTGCGCAAACGGTGCATGGTAATTTCAATCTCTTCAGTCGTACACAACACAAAAAAGTTAAATGTGCAATTGCACATGCTTTTTTCTAAATCACTGTTACACATGCTCACAAAAGGCACAATGGTGGCACAATTAAAAAATGCTAACAAGATGTGCCACTGAATGTCATCGACCATGCGCCTCGCTTTTCTCGCACTGTAATTATTTCTTAGCTTTGCTACATTTGATTTTATTGAGGTATAGAGACCACTTAATTCATGCTGTACGTGACCAACAAGATACTCGAAATTGTTTTTCGTTTCCTGAACAGTGAACACAAATGACGGACTCGCCCTGCGTTTCGCTACGCCGCGGTGGTCTAGTGGCTAAGGCTAAGGCTGCTGATTTGCAGGTTTCGGGATCGAATCCCGGCTACAACAGCTGCATTTTCGATGAAGGTGAAAATGCTGTAGGCCCGTGTGCCCAAATTTGGGTGCACGTTAAAGAACCCCTGGTGGTCAAAATTTCTGGAGCCCTCCACTGGGGCGTCTATCATCATAATATGGTGATTTTTAGACCTTAAACCCCACATATCATCAATCGCCCTGCGTTCCACCTTTTTTTTTTTTTTAGTTCAGCTTATCGCGTTTAGGTTCTGGTATGAGTTTCTATTTCGCAAGCACACATGTCATCATTAAATATTTAAAGAAGGTAGACATGCATAATAAAATAGATACGAGAGCTAAACCACCAAAAAAGAGCTTAAGGTGTTTCTCCAACAAACAACGGCAAAAGCAGTTTTGCGTGAGAAAGCAGAAACAAAGTAGTTTATTTGCTGTTGATCCAGGTTGAACCCGGTTAAGAAGTGAAAAGGTGGGTGCCCAAGGCGTAAACACCACCAATAATTTGTACACAATATTACCATTTGTAATAAGAAACACCGCAGAACTTTGACTAGAAAAGGCACGCCAACGCCAAAGCACAACTGCAAACGGCAGCGCCAGCCCGTCCGCAGGTGGGAGTCGCGGGAGGGGCGTCTGCTCAAGAAACTCCGATGTGAACAGTGCCACTACCGCATGCATCACTGAGCGGCAGCGGCAGAGAACGTAGACAGCAAACTAATTGATTTGATTGATATGTGGGGTTTAACGTCCCAAAACCACCATATGATTATGAGAGACGTCGTAGTGGAGGGCTCCGGAAATTTCGACCACCTGGGGTTCTTTAACGTGCACCCAAATCTGAGAACACGAGCCTACAACATTTCCGCCTCCATCGGAAATGCAGCCGCCGCAGCCGGGATTTGAACCCGTGACCTGCGGGTCAGCAGCCGAGTACCTTAGCCACTAGACCACCGCGGCGGGGCGTAGACAGCAAACTAGCCAGTATATTCTAGAGACCATAGTAGCAGTCGCGTGCTAAGTTGCAGTTTGGTGCAGAACCAACGAAACTCTATGCGGTCGCTGCCCTTGACGGAAAGGGATAGATATCACTAATGAAAACGAAGGTGGCTCATGTAGTGCTCAAATGGTGGTTCGCGATTCGACTGCGATGCCTCGAAATCGTGTGCACGCCCGTGAAATTGAATGATTAGCACCTTTCAGTGCAAGAAATTTCGGACGTGATTCAACGTAGTTTCTGTGTAATACGCAAAATCAAGGCAGTTTAGAAGTAGTCAGCGAATTTTCGCAACGGTGCTTTTTTTTTTTTTTTTTAGACCACCCTTCCCTTTCTCGCATTCATTTCGTTGGCAAAGCGCGACTTAGGATGTCAAATTCTTTTTAACATTAGAAAAATTAAATGGTCTTAAGCCCCATGCATCGCATGCTTCGATTCTCGGACACACGGCTGCATGCTCAACACGTTAAGCACAAGTGCGGCCCTTGAAAAAGCCTGTTTTGGTCATACAGTCGAACACGGTTATATCGAACCCACATATATCGAATTTTCCGAGTATATCGAACTGGCAAATGATATCCCTTTGAAATTCCTTTGTAAAGGTATAAAAATTCGCACGTCTATATCCAACAATAATTTTACTCACCTTCGAATATATCGAACGCCGTGTGAGCTGGAGAAAGTGCACTTTGGCACTCGCCGCCCTCCTTCACCCCCCCCCCCCCCCCCCCCGCAATCTCTGCAGCTCTTCACGAGAGTTGGAAGGTGCACTTTGCCACTCGCAGCGCCCGGCAACCTCCGCCCGGCACCACGCCTCTGCCAAAACCCGAAACGCCCGAAAAAAAGGTAAGAAGCAGAGGGCTCAGACTGCGCAATCTCTGACTTGCGGAACGGCTTTTTTGTTGTTTTCTTTCTCTCTTTCATGCTTTCTCCTTTTACCCATCGACTCTGACAGCAGGAACGAAGAAGCCGACGTCCTCCTCCTTTCACCTCTTATTTTTTGTTGCTGTAATACAAGATTTTATCAGCCAATCACAGCACGGCTAGTGCCTTATGCTGTTGCACTCCCAGGTGGCCATCGCCTCGCGAGCACTTTGTTGCTTTCGTAACGTTGTTGCGTCGCCTACGTACCACTGCATGAGCAGCATTTCTGTTTTGCGTGCGTGGTGCGCAAAGCCACTGCGGACTCCTTGAATCGTCAACTTATTGTGTAGCTATGGCCAGCGTCAAGAAGCGCAAGACCCTTGACTTTAGGGCGAAGTTGAAGGCTGAATGCATGTTGAGGCGGGCGACAAATGTTCAACCATACTTCGGGATACCACGGAGCACTTTGAGTATCTTGTTGAAAAACAAGGCAGATATCAAGGCAAAGGCGGCGGAGCAGCGAACGTTGGGAGCCTGTCATGTGCGCGCTTCTGCTCACGCGAATGTAGAAAAGGCACTCTATGCTTGGTTTTTAGAAGGGCGCGCGAAGAACATTCCGGTGGATAGACCGATGCTGATCGCCAAGGCCAAATGGTTTGCCATTGCACTCAATGAAACAATTTCACCGACAACAGCGGGTGGCTTCACCGATTTAAGCAGTGCTACAACATCGCTGGCAAAACCAATTCTGGCAAAAGCGAAGCTGTCAGCAGCCAGGCCATCCAGCAGTGGATGACTAAAGAGTGGCTAGAAATCTCCCCGAAGTTTTCTCCCGCGGAAATCTTCAGTGACCAGCGAGACGTGAAGATGGACACACTGGTGGATTGCTTCCGAAAGGCAGGCTTCGAGACTGTGGAACTTGCGGAAACCGGTGAAGACGACGACGGTGAGCGCATAGAAGGTGCGTTTCGCAAGTTCTCGTCCCGCTTCCCAGCAGCAGTTACACACGAAGTGTCTGCGGACTACTTGGTGGAAGAGGACTGCAATGTCCAGGCTGACAGATAATGTGATGAAGATTGTTCAGACGAGGCGCTGGCTACACGTGTGTGTGCTCCGCTGCTGAAGTGACGGCAACGTTAGCATCATTCGCCATTATATAGGCCACACACCTGGACAGCCTTGATAAGATCGAGACTAGCATCTTCAACATTTCAAAAACGAAAAAGTAGGCCCCGCCGCGGTGCTCTAGTGGCTAAGGTACTCGGCTGCTGACCCGCAGGGCGCGGGTTCGAATCCCGGCTGCGGCGGCTGCATTTCCGATGGAGGCGGAAATGGTGTAGGCCCGTGTGCTCAGATTTGGGTGCACGTTAAAGAACCCCAGGTGGTCGAAATTTCCAGAGCCCTCCACTACGGCGTCTCTCATAATCATATAGTGGTTTTGGGACGTTAAACCACACATATCAATCAATCAATCAAACGAAAAAGTAGGCCAAGATTAGTGATTTTTTTCATGCAAATAAATCATTCTGTTGCAGCCTGTGTGCGGAATTAGTTATCACTTTTGAATGTGCCTAATGTAGATGGTGATCCGCTACAGAAAAGCTCTCGGGGCCCATATTTTTTTATATCAAATTTTTCATATAACGAATTAATTTGCAATCCCCTTCGAATTTGATCTATCCGTGTTCAACTATAGTGCGGCACCGCTTATAGTACGGATATTCACGACTCCCTCGACTTACGTTATAAGCGGGTTATGCTGTACTAATGTACAGTACGGTCCACTCTTGGAGGGAACACGGTAACGCGTGGCTAGTGGCCTGCGTGGCGCAAACTGGCGGCGAGATTTGTAAACGCTGCGCATGCGCATAGACGCGAAAGGGTGGGGCTCGCCGCCTTTCATCTGCTACTTTCCGCTCCGGCGCTTGCCGTGCGCTGGATACAGCGTTTGCATTTCCGCACTCTCCCTGCCCCTCCCCGGGTAATCAGCGTGCAGAAAAAAAGTGCCTGTCGGTTGTTGTGCTTTCTCGGCAGCTTTGTTGCAATTCAGTTCATGGCCACAGCAGCCGATTTTAGATTACAGGCGAAATGCAAAGAAAAGCCACATGCTTATAGTATTTACAAGCATGTTAAGGAAACACATCTTGCAAATACTTCAATGTATGCCACTACGGCGTTACAGCGAATTATATAATTGTTGTGGATTGCAATACACGGCAAATGTTAGTTCTAACTCGCGTTACAATTCGTTTTCTTCGTTGAAGCGAAAACGCCAGAAGCTCCTTATTTCGAATATGCGATAGCATTCATTTTTTCGAAAATCATTACATTTCACCAATACGCGCAGAAAAAATGGTGTTTGTAGAACACTGTGGAGTAAACAACAAAAAGTTAATTTCTCAAACTTAGACAGGTTGAGTTAGGTCAGATCTGTAGCCTCGAAACATTTGAATGATGCAAAGGTAATGAAACACATCTGAGCCTTGTGAAACACACACTAAAATGCAAATCTGTGTAAGCAAAATAGGACTACGCATGACAGAACTTGGCAATGAAAAAAAAAAGACATTCGTAATGCCGATGATTACGCTGGTAATGAGAAAGTGGCCATTTCGCGATGGCAGTGACATCACGCTGGCTGTATTCTTTGGTGTACAGCTCGACTATTCGAAGCCTTTCGTCCTCAGGTACTCTAGCCATGCCGCTTCTAAGAACTAGCTCCGCTGAAAATGTGATCAGCGAATAAATATGCCCCCAGCTGTAGAAGTCTGTGAAAGCGATAACGAAGCCCATCCCTCGTGTAACCTAATGTTTGTGCTCACCAAAAATCTAATCGTAAGCTTTTCAAAAGCCGTTCGAACCAGCCAGCCGCTTTTGATAAGAGACATGGAAATTGATGGTCGATGAAGCGAGCACAGCCAGCTTGTCGCTAGCGCGAGCCGAGCGTAGGGCGGGGTAGTAGCAGACGACACGGGCAAGTACCGCCCTTGCAATTCTGCGCGCATGCTCCGCGTTTCCAAATCTCGCCAGCAGTTGGCGCCCCGCAGACCACCCGCAGCGTGCTCGCGTGTCCCCCCCTAACAGTGGACCGTACTGCACATCCTAGTGTTGTGAACGGGGTACTTACCAACTGTGCAGAATAGAATGGATCCGTAGGGGCGTGGAAGGACTGATTCGAAACGAACACTGTAGCCTGCACTTTGTCCAAGCTGTTCTGATCGTTCTTCAGCAATTCGCTCTGCAACAGACACTGCACTGATTCTGCGAGGCTGAAAAAAAAAATCAAAAGTACAGTATCAGCACAATGATTCTCTTCACAATAATTAGCAAGAGACGACTGAAAATATCTACAGGAATGATAAAAACACTAATGCAGTTGCTGACAATTTAGTTTTTTGCCTAAAAAAGCCAACTTCTGATATAAAAACTGGGCTACATTTCACAGGAATGTAAAGCACATCTATGAGTCTTCCTTGTGTGCCTTGTGTTTGTTTATTATTGAGTGTTGTGGAATTTTTTTGTAAGGTTGTTTCGCGTAGTGTGCTAATCGCAATTGATGTATTTTAATTCGGCTAGCAATATTGCCAACGTAAAAGTAGTTAAGCGGAGACACAGGTCTCGAAGGCCAAAAAATTTTCGAAAAATCGATTTTTTGAAGTATACCTTTTTCATCATATATATGGTCTGAAGGTGTTCTTAAAATGCTATATCCGTCTAATGCGTATTTGTCGAGAGATTCAGTTTTAAAGTCAGTTTCGGGACAATTTCCACTCGCGAAACCACCTCAAAATCGGCCATAATCGACGCCGCGGTGCTCGAGAACCACGCCATTCTGCGCAGTCATTTTGATCTCATTTGAAAGACATATTCTTTTTTGTCTGTTCATAGCAGAAGAACGCTTTTTGTCTAGCAACAACGCAGCTATCACTAATAAAGAAAAACCAAATACTCGCACATCATTCGTGCGTTTCTATCACATGGGGCAGTTCCCGGTTCCCATTGAATGTCAAGAGATTTGTCTGCTAGACATTGGTGCACAATCCGCCATTTTGTGACGAGGCCTAAGCGACGGCTGTGCGATTGGTGCGATGGCAGGCGGTCATCGAAAGTTCCATACTACTCATGCATTTAGAAAGAAGTGGAAACGGCTTCTGAGAGTGTGCAGCATCTTATCGGCAAAACCCTGTGCCGTCGAGAACACGAAAAAAGCTGGCTCTGCTAACGCTATCACGAGCGCAGCTCCAGTGATCACGGACGCAATAGTCAGAGCCAACGATCACACGTGATATCTGCGCGTCGGCACTCCCCTGGTTGCCGACGCTGAAAAAGTGGCCCTTGAGAGTCGTGCAAGTGACATTCAGAGACCTTTCGTCGACGTCAGCCACACGACGCGAGCGGTTTGTTTTTCAAGACTCTGAAGCGACCGCAACTACTGGAACACCGTTCAGCATCGTAACCTTAGCGATAATGAGCAAACTGCTTTAGTGTACGAGGTGCGGTGTATGCGGCAGGCCTGGCAGCATTTCGAAGAAAGATCGGGAATATGGTATCGCCATGAAACTTGTGCTGACATGTGATGAGTGTGGGGAACTGAAAACTGTACGGAACTCACCAAGAGCAGGAGGGATGCGGCACGGCCCATTCGAGATTGATGTGCTCGTTCGTGCTTAACAGCTAACGAACAAACTGCGTTTAATTACACTTTTTTTTCACCCTGAATGTTTCATGGAGATGCATGTACACAAAGACATATATAAATATTTCGTGAAAGTGGAAATGATTCCTGCCTCGCAGTAGCCTGCCACGGAAGTTACTGTACGCTGTATGCCGATCTGAACTATAGAAGCCCTGGAAAAGTCTAGCGTGCAATAAAAAAAAAAGCGCACAAAGAATGATGATTATACTCCTGGTGACTTCTAGCATCATTATTGCACTGATTTATACTTTTACCTGTTGAATATGCATGCTCACCGTGTCCCCCCCCCCCCCAACTTTTCTCATTTTCCCAAAACGTTTTCCATCACGTCCGCGGCCATTGCCTCGGACGTGATGACACTCTCGGCGGATTTCGTAACAAGTCCAAGTTTATAACATTCCCCAGTGCATCGTAACTTTCACGAGCGGGTAAAAGCATGGGAGCGCTGCTACAGCAGAGATCAAATGAGTCAGCCCATCCCTATCCCCCGGAAAGTGCGTAAGATAACATTTCCTGCGTGTTAAAACTGCTGTGGAATGCTCAAACAAGGTAAACCACCAATCTCGAACGAGCATGAAACCATGTGGGGAGGAGGGGGAGGATCACTTGAGTAGCAATAATGAACTTGGATTTTAAGGGCAGTCGCGATCGCTGGCACACTTGCTATCTCAGCGAATATCAGTGCGGTGTCAACGCAAAGGGACTGTGTGAAAAGAGCACTTCTTTGCAGCGGTCGCATTTGCTCACACTAGCGTTTTGTAGGAGTTACACGGTATTGGATCCAAAAGAGTTGGCTGCCAGCCTTACTTCTTATAACATTACAATTATTGCTATCATGTTCATTGCATTGCATTAAACATGCCATCCTGTTGTAGCCAGAACTAATTGGCTAATCACCAAAGCTTTGAGCCTGCGAACTCGTGGCCCGGCGCAAGATTCATCGTCACCGTGGTCTCTGAGAGTTTCCATCAGTGCCTAATCTGACGTCCCCTCGGTGGTGACAACACAGCTGTCCGAAATTAAGAAAAGTCACAGTTTCACCACAAGGGTTAAGCAATGAATGCGATAGCAACAACTTAAAATATAACGCTGAGAACGGCAAGCAGATTGGAACGTGCGGCGCGCTGCTCACGCACAAATGACGCACGAAAACAACATACACAAGACGAGAGCGAACTAACAACGTTTACCACTCGACACTTAGTGCTCTGTTTAAACAAAAACGAGGCACGAAACGTAATCACATGGACAGATATGAGTGCAAACTAACAAGTGCCCCAGTTGTTACTTCGCTGTGTTTGAAAAGCGCACTCTTCTCACAAACGGCGCCTGTCCAGTAAGCGAAGTGATCTTTGTGCGCCTGGTAACTAAACGCAATCGTTCCGGTCAAAGTCGAAGGCGCCCGATACTCCCCATCGAAGGATAAGCGCGCGTGCACAAGCATCTAACCCCACCCCCATTCGCGAGGAAAACTACGCAAGGAAGATAAGCGCGCGACGGTGCATCATGAGAAGCTGAGTGCCGAGCGCGAGTGGCTTTTTTTTTTATTTCTTTCTTGAGTTTTCACGTATGTATAGACAGTTTCGTCAGCACTTGGTGGTCTCTGGCAACATTGTGCGTTCGCTGTGAAACGCCCCTGGAAACTTCTGGTTCAGCTTGTTATTCCCTGGTTTTAAACTTCGTTGCTGGCCGCGGCTGCTTGTATTCCGATGTTCTAAGCGGATAAAATTGTTCCGATGAAGCGTTCACAACTCTAGCACATGCTGTGTCAAGCCACGATGCATTCTGCAAGCCTGAACTAGTTTTACAGGCTAATGAAAACGTTCTGTTTTCCAACTAATGACGATAGAACGAGCACCTGCATTGCAGCGATCATGCGAGAAAACTGGATTCCCACTAAGAGCACACAGGTTTATTCTGCCCACTTCATTAAATGCAATGTAAAGCTCAGCGCTGACTAGTGGTACAGAGGCGACACTCAGACGTTGAATGATATGTGGGGTTTAACGTCTCAAAACCACCATATGATTATGAGAGACGCCGTAGTGGAGGGCTCCGGAAATTTTGACCACCAGAGATTCTTTAACGTGCACACAAATCTGACCACACAGGCCTGACACTCACACGTTAGACTAGTGAAATGCCCTCGTTAATGAGAACACATCGGTCACTGTCGTCCTCCACCCGTGGCAGATATGTGTATACTGAAGCCTGAAATAGGTAGCACAATATGAAAGCTAACGCTGAAAGTCCACCCCAAAGGTGTTTGAGGGACATCTTTGATGTATACTGTTCAAAACAACGCGGGGCACTAAGTAGCAGCGCTCAATATCAATCACCGCGCAGTGTTCACGTTTTGTTGTCCTTGCATTTGATTTTTTTTTTCAAGCGACACCAGCGAGTGGGCTCATCTGTACGAGCAAATGACTCATCGCCTGCCTTTCTGCCGCTAACATCGCCGCCCGATTTATCTTTCGGTGTGAACATGGACCATAGAAAGTTTTGTTCATGAATAGTTTACTCATGAGTAGCCATAATAGTTTGCATGACCCAGCCACTGTTGACGTCATCACAACATAATCAGTACATTTTATAATTTCTCAGTCACATGAACACTTTCGATCGCGAGTGGTTCCAATTGCCGCTGATCTCTACAAAAAGTGACCGGTGTAACACAGGTGCAGAAATAAGCATTTCATCCCAAGGTTGAGTGCTTAGACGAAAGCACAAATATGTTCATGGTTCGACAGGAAGCATGTTTTCAGTTCCCGTCGAAAAGCTGAATTGGACAACTTCACTATGAATCGAGCACACTTCTCCTGCATGTCGACAATTTGTGTGCGCTTTGAAGACACGCACAGGGTAAATAGAGGTGCGCTGTCAATTCCCTGTCCACGTCTACAAAAAGTGTCTCCACATCGTCGACATGCAGAACCAATTGGCCCAATTAAGTTCGCTGACTAACTTCTCCTGCAGTTTGTGCGTTTTCTGTCAGCCACTGTTAGAGGTATAACACACAGCTGGGGGCCGCGCTTATTGGAACTCCTTGACAAATATTTTAAGCGGCACCCGTCGGTCACCCGAGCCGTGTTACCTGCAGCAGTGGCCGCACCTGTCCTTCCCGTGCGCTACGTCGTGCCCCTTCGATAGCCGCTAACGTTGGTTTAAGCACCTCCTGAGGAATGCGCCAAAAATAATGGAGCAGCAAATTCAAACACACCATGAAAACACCGCCGAGACCATTGAAAAAGCATTACCGGAAGTGGCGCACCGGAAGTCATCTGGGGTAGGCCGTTCGGCGCGAGCCAGTTTGTTTACCAACACCGAAACCGTCCATATACGGTGAATGACGGTCGCGGCGGCGGCAAAAATACAGCCGAGACTGTCCATATAATTGCTATCGCAATAAAAAAAAAGCAAGGCTGAATGTCGTCGGGGGCCACACCATGCGCGCACAGTGTAACTATGCATGCGTGCACATCATCAAAAACGAAGAGCAAACGACACAGACACAGACACGGATCCCGTGGAAAACAAATCAGTAAAGCGCCCTCCACATGCAGCGCTGCCGCACGTATGTGACGCGAACTAAAAGCGTGGCACTGCCAACGCGCAAAAGTAGTTTTTTGTTGTTGTTGTTTGGAGTAGGGGGGGGCACATCCGCACATGGGCCTGCGGTGGCGAGAACGGCGGCAGCGCCGGCTTATTGGATGCAAGCCCGACTGCCCACCTCGCACTCACCCGAGCGCAATAACGAGCTCTTGCCTGGTGCAGGTGCGCACCCGCACCAGGCAACAGCACATTAGCGCTCGAATAGAAGACTATCATGCTTCGCGCCTCGGCGGGAAAGCCGCGGAAGATGCATGCTTCCTCATACCAAAATGCAGAGCAAAATTCCTAGATTATCCGTGGGGAAAATTCGTTATAACAAGTTTGTCTCCCGCTGTTACTTTGTTACATAGAGGTTGCGAATACATGCGCTTCAATGGCAGAGAATAGAAAAACTTCGTTATATCGAGGAATTTGTTATATGGAGGTTTGTTATAAGCACGTTCAACTGTATAACTGAACTTCTATTATAAAATGTTTTTCCACATTTTCTCTTTTCAATGTACAATTTTCGGGGAGGGGAGTGGCTGACCATACATTCAAGTCAACTTATAGTCATGTCAGTGCCGTGTGAAGAAGGTTCCCCTGTATATACAGTGCAACAAAGAACATTGAAATTACAGTGTATAAATCATAGCATACCAAAAACAAGTGCAAAAAAAATCCAAGTGATGTCTACTATATACCTAAGTTACAGTGTATAAATCATAGCATACCAAAAACAAGTGCAAAAAAATCCAAGTGACGTCTACTAGATACCTACCTGAGTGACAACAATGCAGCATTCAGCTCCAATCCCTTGATTGATGTATGAGTCAAGTATATACTGTGGCACCTGAAGAGACAAGCGAACAAAATAGATATATTTGTGGGCACTAGTAAGTAACACTTCACTTTATATTTAATAATTACCTGAGTGGTTTTTCCACAGCCTGTGGCACCTCGTATGATGACTACTGATGACTGGTGTATAGCATCTAATATGCTATCATAAGAATTATAGACTGGAAGTTGGTAACGTTCATCCAGCATCTAAAATATGGTAAATGAGTTTATTTGTGAGCTTTGAACTAGCACAACCATACTTTCTTGGATGCCCAAGACCTAAAATAAGATATTACACAGACCTTTTTCAGTTGTGGGTCATGGTCCACCTGCTTATTGTAGTTATTCAAAATATCTTCGCTGATTTGTCGAAGTGTCATCTGAAAGAATAAAAGAAGTTTCGTTGACCTTTACAGGGACCAACAACCCTCTAGAATGCTTCTTCAGATCCTTCAAGTACCGATGCCACACTCTATATTGTGCTGGAATCGCAGGCTATCGTTCTGGTGATCATGTTAAGCTTAAGGTAAATATGTGTGCGGACACATGACTTCTTGCCCCTTTGCCCTCCCTTCAGTTTCGAGTACACTCATCAGGATGAAAAGAAAAAGGACTCAAGCATGTGGAAAATGCCAGTAACTCCACTCATACTAGACAGATACGAAAAATGTTTGCCGCAAGCCATTTCTGAGGAGATAAACTTCAATAGTGAGGTAATTTGACGATTACTTGAAAAAGTGTTGCATGGCGCCTTTAAAAGGGCCTTGCAACACTTTTTGCGCATGGTCAGAAAAAGCTGCCGACCGGTAGTCGTGGTTACCAGGAACACATGAGCCAATTATCATAGCACAGCACGTAGCTTAGAATTCAAAATAAATTCTTAGCCAGCTAAAAATTGCTTTCTTTTCTCTCGACAAATGATGCTACAAGCTGATAATCCCCTTGTCCCAGCCACTGTATTAACCATTGGTCGATTTAAGCACGGCCCACTCAGACGTGAGAGAGGCCGCTGTGACTTGTCCATGCGTGCGTGCACAATCACACTGAAAAGCCGCGTATTTGAAGAGAATAAAAAAAAAGAGAAAAAGCGCCGATGGTCACAAGGGGTGCGTGACGTATTTTTCTTCCTGTGTCATATCTCACTTCATAGCTTTTAGCACTTTCATTGGGATGACAGAAGAAAGAATGTAATTGCAGCGTGCGACAAATCTTTACACCGCTCATACAGGACAGATTCTAAATGTTTTCTAAAACTAACTTTTTGAATGTGTTATTATAGGAAGAACTAGCGCGCTACAATACCATCAGCTACAAAGCTTTCCTGAATAACCCTATTCATTTCATACAAAGTTGAATAAAAAAAAATGCAAACGCATATTTGCGGTTCTCATCGCCCAAGAATATGAAAATTCTTTCCTGCTTTTTTTTTTTTCTTTAGTTATCCAAGACCAGCATGCATGAAGCAAAGAATGAATTCAGCCACACTACAACAGCGCGTAGTAGGCGGGACACAAGCTCAACACTTACAAATAAAAGTACAAGAAACATGACATAGTGTGAAAATACAGACAAAAGGGAACATCCATTTCAATGGCACAGTGTGTTTTTTCACAATTTATACTAACGTTCAGCGAGCTTCGTGCATCCATTGGGTAATGGACGACATAGACGAGTACGCTGCAGTCAAAGCATTCTACTGACCGATAATCAGCTCACACCGCTCACAAAAAGCACTGTTGCGTACATTTCTATGCGCCCTGCCGCCTTCCTATCCGCACTGGAACAGCGACCTAGAACCAAATCTCTGGGCGAATAGAAAGACAAAGAAAAAAATTTTTTTAAAAATAGACAAAACAAGGATAATGAAGGAGAGAGAATGACTACATAGTAAAAGAGAGATAAAGAAATAAATCTATAAAGATAAGGAGAAAGATATAGACAGAATGATAAGGAGAAAGATAGATAGGACAGGCCGAAGATTGAAAGACAGAAAAAGAAATATACAAAAATACGTTCTCCGACTGCGAACAGAGGTACTTCACTAAGATTTAAATGTGTATCCCAGACATTTTTTTTTTATACTTAGACTGATATATATTGAATCAGCACCAATTAAACGATTAAGTATTGTCCATTTCAATGCGGTTCCCTGTGATAGAAATTTTATTAGTATTGCCCATTTCAATGCAATTTCCTGAGCTAGAAATATTATATTAGTGTGTAGGTGGAAATTTATATTTTAATATCTATCGCACGGTACACTGCCTGCGCCTTTGAAGAATAGCTTGCAAAGGGCGACATGAGTGGGACTTGAAATTGCCAAGCACGAAAGTTGCATGTAGAAAATTCATCAAGGAGCGTTTATTTAGGTTAATTTTATTTTACCTACCTATAACCTCCTGTCCGTGATGTTAAATGCGTGTAATATATATAGCCTGATGCCAGCTTTAAATTGCTGCCTTTATTTTACTTCAGGATTATTCGATGCAGCATTTTTTATCAAAAAAATCAAATGTAATGCTAATGTAATGATACGTTTCAATTTTTGAAATGTTCCGTATTTATTCGAATATAAGGCGGTCACGATTATAAGGCGAGGGGGAAATTGAAGGACCCAAGAAAAAGAAAAAACGTTTGCACACTAATATAGGGCAAAAGAAACGAAAGAAAAAAGGCAACTAAATTCCTTACCTTTCAGCAAAGCAGACACCAAATATTCATGAACTATCTGTACACAAAGATATTTATTCGGAGCGAGACGAAAGTGCAACTTGGAAACTATCTTCAGAGGTGGTGGTATCGGAATCTTCCTTATCACTTGCGCACTCAAAGAGGTCGTCGTCCTCGGTGCCGTCAAGAGCATTTGAAATGCAGCACTTGCGGAACGATGCCGCAACCATGGCTTCGGGGATCGCTGCCCAAGCGTCGACCACCCACTGGACGAGCATAGATGGGGATGCCCGCTTTAGACGTCCCGACGGCGTCAGGGCCACAGTGTCAGACGCCATCCATTCATTGTACAGCCGTCTGACGTGTGCCTTAAAGGGCTTGTTAAGGCAAACGTCAAGCGGCTGTAGTTGGCTTGTCAGGCCTCCCGGGATGACGACCAGCTCCGTCTGGTTGACGATGAGCTTCTTCTTCACACCTTCCGTGAGGTGCCCGCGGAATGCGTCGAGGACCAGCATTGACCTCCGGGCGAGCAGTGCCCCAGGTCTTCGGCACCACACCGACTTTACCCATTCCAGAACAAGCTCTTCCGTCATCCACCCCTTCTCCTGGCAACGAATGTGGACGTTCTGCGAGAACACCTCAGTCTTTGGCATGGTCTTTCTGTTCAGGATGATGTAGGGGGGCAACTTCCACCCATCGGCGGTGCAGGCTAATATCACGGTTATCCGAGCCTTCTCGTTGCCTGTAATGCGCAGGACCACTTGTCGATCACCTTTTTGGTGAATTGTCTGGGCCGACGGCATGTAAAAAAAATTGGAGTTTCGTCAGCATCGCCAATCTGCCCGAGTAGGAAGTTGTGCTCGCGTCGCAGGCCGATAACATATCTTTGAAAAGAAATTAGTTTTTCTTCGTAGTCTTCTGGTAACTTCTGCATCACGGAGGTCCGCCTTCGCAACGAAAACCCGGCCCTCTTCATGTACTTCTGCACCCAGCTCCGGCTGGCTTTGAACTTGACAGCGGGGATGCCACGCTCTCTCGCGATTTCGCGCACCTTCATCTGCACAATGCCGGCAGTAACGGCCAAACCGCGGCATCTTCTCTCTTTGACAGAGTTCGTCAGCACTTCTTCCACTTCGGGAAACGCTCCCTTTCGCGGGCCACGGAAAGCCTTCCTCGCATCGGCGCATGCTAAGAGTGCCGTCTTCTGTTTGCGCCAACGACGCACGTTGTTTTCCGGAGCGTCGAACTTTCGACCCGCCGCGCAGTTTCCAGTGGCTTCC
Organism: Rhipicephalus annulatus; assembly: GCA_013436015.1. NCBI lineage: Eukaryota > Metazoa > Arthropoda > Arachnida > Ixodida > Ixodidae > Rhipicephalus > Rhipicephalus annulatus. The sequence continues at coordinate 58,007 of WOVY01001288.1, read as the reverse complement.
GCCTCTGCTATGACTTTCCTCTTGAAAGCTGCATCGTAGTGGCAACGACGACTCGCCATTGCGCTGGTCGCATAAATAAGAAACAAGCACTGAGAAAGAAAATCTTGCAGCGGGGACTCCAGCACTCTAACAAAAAATGCAAAATGGTGTCCCAGCTTGTTTACAAGCTTTGCGGCTGCGGCTACTACTGGCTTGGAGCGGCTACTGCTGGCTCAGCCTGTTCACACGGTCGAAGGCGTCCGCTGCCATGGCCTCTGCTGTATCGCGAGCTATTCAATAACCTTGCAGCGACCGAAACTCTGTATTTACTATTTGCAACCTGCGTTTGTGTAAAATTTTATGCGTTTTATTCTGAAATCTCTTTGTTACATTTCCTAACAGTGTTGTCGGGCTCTTTTGGAAGCTTGGAAATGGTTGAAAAGTGGAAACCAAAACTGTCACACCAAAATCGGCATAATGGTATACTGAGCTTTGAATATAAGGCGGGGTATCACTTTAAGACTACGCATTTTGGAAAAAAAACCTCGCCTTATATTCGAATAAATACGGTAACTGTAACAAGATCCTTTTTGCATTTCAGAAACTTGTAACGAGAACTCGTTCCAGTAATGGGAAGGAACGACGAATGTGTTATTGTCTGAGAGGAATGGGTAAAACACTGATATCAAGCATCTGCAGGACACCCACATTTTGCACTACCTCATGGCCAGCCAAGTATGGGCCACCACCTGACATGAAATTCCAAGTCAATATGGTAAGGACAATTTCACTAGTTAAAGAGGCCCTGCAGCACTTTTTCAGAACAGTCTTTTTTATTCTACTGAACTATATTATAGCACAGCACATGACATGGAATGCACAACTTATTCTCAAAGTAGGGTAGAAATCGTTTCTTCTCTTGGCAAATGATAACATTAACCTTAAATTCACAGCGATTAGATGATTTGAGCATCAAGAGCTGCATAGTTACAGTGGCTACCACTAGATGCTGCCAAAAACACTAAAGGTAAGCTGCACACTCGAAGAAAAAAAGAAAGAAAAGTGTTCAAGGTTTTAATGCATGCAGACAAAGGACTGCATCATCTTGCACCATTGAATCACCCCTGCGCAGTTTTCAGTGCGCTCAGTGGTACGAAGGGCGGAAGAGAGTGCTTTATCTATGCGACAAATCCCTGTAACTGCACTCACACTTGACAGATTCTCAAAATTTTATGACTGTCAATTCGTGAGGCATTAAGATCTATTAATTAAACTATTCAGCAATTACTAGAGAAACTGTTTCAGGGCACCTTTGACAGCCTACTCTTCAAAGGCTACAGAATAATCATCATATCTGACATCAGGATAGAATTTTCACAAAAACTGCATGGTACAACAATGTGCCAAAACAGGGCTGGAGAATGCACATGTTGGAATAGCATAGGAAAGCACATTGGAAACAAAAGGCACATCACAGCAGTTGCGTGGCTGCAAGTTGGAACAGCTAAAACAGACAACTACTGAAAGACAACTAATGAAAACATTACCCTAGTTTTGGAATCTTAAACCAATATTTGTACGGAGCCATGTTCTCAGGACAATATGCACGAACAACAGCACCTGTAGACAATGCTAGCCTCCGCTGTGTTCAAAGAACTTGTACACCGCTGGGAGGCCTCACAGACACCTCAAGCCACAACTACTGTTGACGCCCGATTTCTCGTACGCCCGAAATTCCAGACCTGCCCGATTTTCCAAACCATATGTGGCACCAGTCAAGTTTCCCATAGTCAATGTATTAAGAAGTCTGAAACTCCAGACGTTTATAACTTTCACCATCCAATTTTCTGGACCTTTTACCACTAACCGCAGACTCAAAGTCACAATCGACACTACTATTTCAGCTGCCATACCCTCGAGACCGAAAATACCTCAATCCAGCAAACACCAATCCGTTTCCAGCCGTAGCTTTGACCGCACGGTGCTGTGCAGCCTGTGCTTTGACAGTAAAAGAACTACGCTGTTGACTTAGGGTCTGCCATTGGCATGCTTGCAGACTCATGGAAGGCAGTTACACAACAGACCCTCCAGAACTGTTTTCACCACGCGAGCTTCATACTGGACACAGAGACGGCCGTCTCACCAGAAGTGGACAGCGTGTGTGATGAACTTCCACCCATGAATGGTTGCCTACATCTGCACAATGTTGGTGTTTCGATTTCAGCCAGGAAAACTCTTGAGAGCTTCTTCAATGCTGACAAAGACCTCAAGCGGTGTGCGGAATTGACCGATGACGAAATAATTCGTCAAGTTACGAAGACTTCTGAATCCAACACAGAGATCGAAGAGGCAGCGCCTACATAGCCAACGAGCTTGAAGTTCACGTGAGCACTGACATTGTCATCGGTGTACGACAGCATGACGTTAACTGAAATTGGGGCAGACATAATCGCGGGCAAGTGGAATGTTGTGCAAATGAAAATAAGCTCACACGTCCAAGTTTTTCCATACAAATAATGCAATAGCGCCTGCCACATCAGATTTTTTTTTCTTTCTTTCTGCTCCGTTTAGAGCCACTTAAACGATGCACTTGCTGAATTGCAATGAGAACCCTACTCTCCTGCCACGACCCTCTCTGTCAGTCAAAAACATATAATAAAAAATGTGTTTTCGCATGCATTCGTTTTTTTGCACTGCCCGATTTTCTGGACGTTTTCGCGATCCCTTGAGGGTCCGGGAAATCTAACATCAACTTTATGTGCTAAGCAACAACTTTATACCTTTGGGATGATGAACATAACACATGGGAACAAATCCCAAGGAAAAAAAAGGCAGCATCGATAATTGAACGCAACGTACCAAACAGCAGTCACAGTTTCAGCATTTCCGACTGCTTTCATTGAATGCCCAAAGCATTTTCAATAAAAAAAGAGAAATTGCATGACATTTTATTGGTATACGATCTGCATGTGTGCGTTATATGTGAAACTTGGTTACACGACAAGCTGTATGATATTAAAATTGTCTCGCCACACCACCAGCTGTTTAAGAAAGACTGATGCTCGCAAGGTGGTAGTCGTGCAGATTGTGCAAAAAAGTGATGATGTAAGAGAGCTAGATCAGATTGATAACCATGCAAGTTCGTTTTTGAGTGTCACGGTTCACTGTGTGTTATTGATATTGTGTTCTGTGTATCGTACTTCAAATGCTGATACATGCAAAAATTATATGAAAACCTTCTGAATTTCAAAGACAAGAACTTGATATTTACCAGCGATTTTAATCTCCCACAAATAGACTGGAATAATAGGAGGTATAGACAAAGCCTGTCCTCTGACTTCACTCATTGATATGATGCTAAACTTGAATCTCCAGCAAGTTGTCAGTGCATGTATCCGGGGAGGAAATATTCTTGACCTTATTTCTTAGCGATGCTTCCAGTGAAGAAACTGTTGAAATTTAAACTGGCGTTTCCAATCATAAATTGATTTTTTTTGTATCCATGGGTGTGAGTATTGTCCGGCTAACTTGAAAAAAAAAAACACTGAAGTTAAAGACTGTCGTATTTACTCGCGTATTGAACCCACTTGCATAATGAACCCGCCCCCCACCTTGGTCTTTGAAAAAAAGGAAAAAACATTTTTGATGTACATATCTAATTTCATTTCGGTATGATAGCCAGTGCCATTGACGATCGAAACATCATTAAATCAAGCCATTATATCACAAAATAACAACACAATAAAAGGCAAAACACAGTTTCGCAACCATGCTAAACAGTTGCGAACAGCGCAAGCACAAATGACGTCAATCAAAATTTGGAAGTCGCGCCTTTTGCAGCAAAGCGCCATCTGTCGAATGCAGGAAAAACCTCTTTGCTGATAGCGCCACGCAAGCACAGCGGCACAAGAACAAGCCAAAAACAAAGCGCGTGGCCTCAGAAATGGCGGGCGCGAGGTGTAGAAACGCGCCACGCACGTGCCATCTCGGATGCCATGCAAAGCGCAACCGCACCTACCACGCCAATGGCGCGTCGTGCACCCGCAACGTCTACCGTAACGTTTGTGCACCGCCACCTAATGCTGTTTTTGTTGTCGGGTTTATCGTTGTGAACTTCATTGGGACACCTGCTGCGCAGGGCGCGTTCGGCAGGTATGCTAGCTACAAGGCGGGTTACAAACAGCATGCACTGTAGCATGAGAACCAAGCGGCTGGACGACATCTCTGCGTCGATCCGTGCGCTTTAGTTACGGGAGGAAACAAAAAAAGCTTAGGGCTACAAAAAAGATTTGTCAGACATTTCTCGGGCCAAAACAAGCAAAGCCGTCCCAGGAAATTTTCGCTGTTATAACTCTCGTGACCTTTTTTTTTCTTTTGCGTAATGAACCCTCCCCCCCAATTGGTGTAGACTTTTCTGAAAAAAAGGTGGGTTCATTACGCAAGTAAATACGGTATATTTTAAAGCAGACAATGAATCCAATATTTCTCGGACCTGCACCTAGATATACTACACGATGTCGAGCTTTCTTGAGAAAGCTTTAGAGACACTTATTGTACTGAAAGATTTATTCTATTAAAGAGTGTCAAGAAACCTTTGTGTAAGCTTTAGTTAAACAGAGATATCATCCAACTACGCGAAAGCTCATACTATCATACGGAAGATCATGCGGAAGATGAAAAGAATGAAAACAAAAAACAAATCCAAGAGTCCAATGGTCATTGTATTAAATAGTGAATTTCTGACAAAATTGAAAACTACACAAGAAAGAAGTTTCAATCATGGCCTTTCCGATTTTATTGCAGATGCTCAAATGAAGTTCTGGCACTGCAGTCAAACCCCGTTACAACGAAGAAAATATTTCGTTGAAACGAAAGTTTCGTTGCAGTGATATCGCTAAAATTATAGCAGACCTGAGCTAGCGCGAAAAAGGAACTTTTATTACATAATACGAAGTGTCAGTTGCTTCCTGTTCTCTCCCAGCAGTTCATGACTGGATTCTCACACATGCCTAGCGATGCTAAATTGATGTTGAAAAGTGCACTGAAACAACAGCCACAGTGGCTCTTCTGAACCAACCAAACGATTGCACTAACATGCCAACACCAGCAGCTGTCCACAATCAAACGGTATCCGAAAACCCCGAGATGGAGGCATGGTATCGTGGAGCGGTGACTTGTGCTATTCTTATCATCCATTATTCGAAGCTGGCTGATTTTGTTGATAATGCAGCAAAAACAGCCGATCTGACCAGCAACTACACTGGCCAAGCGTGAAAAAAACCAAAAGCATTGGTATCAGATCAGAAAAAGCATCGTTCCGCGATTGCACCCAGCACTAGCATGTACGCGCGTTTCAGATTTCTTGGACCCATTTTTATGTTATGAAAATGCACCAAAATGTTCAAGATAGTGTTTACCCGATGGCATTAAATATCTGAGCCTGTAATTGCATAGTCAAATTTCATTGCAGCGGAATGGCAGAAGAAAAAGTCTTCGCTGTGGCAAAAATATTTATTCATCGACTCTTATGGACTGCTGACGGGGAACTGAGATTTTTTTGCTGTGCTGAAAATTTCATTGAGGCAGCGTTCATTGTAGCGGGGTTTGACAGTATTTAGGCGAGACAAAAAAGGGAACACATAAAATAAACATTAATAGTAAAATTACTGAAGATGCCCATGAAATTACTGAAAATTTTAATGATTTGTACTTCCAGAGTGCGTTCTCTGATGTAGACGTTATGAACCATGCGATGCAAGTGGGCCTGTGTCACACGGCATGACAATTTCACGAGAAGGTGTTTTAGAAATATTTCTTAATCTTGACACACGCAAATCTGCAGGCCCTGATAGAATTCCTTATGTTTTTTTTTTTTTTTTTCAATGACAGTATGTGAAATAGATGTCTTTTTTACACAATTTTTCAGATTATCTGTAAAGTTAGAGAATACAGAGAATATTCCATCCGACTGTCATAAGGCCAGAGTTGTCCCAATTAACAAAAAGAGGGACTATGTTACAGCATCAAATTATCATCCCAATTCTATTACGAGTGCTTGCAGTTCATTATTAGAACACATTGTAGCAGGCTTTATTCTACAGTGCTTGAGTGATCACAATGTCCTATCACCAACAACATGGATTGCAAAAGGGGTTACAAACCACAACACCGTTTGTGTCAGTTCATGAGATCTCTCAAGTACTTGTCTGGACAAGTTGATATGCTATTTTTCGGATGTAGTAAACAATTTATAAGTTGCCTCATGAAAAATTAATCTACAAGCTCGAGTACATTGGTCTCCCTTCAAAAATTATATCATAAATTCAGGCATATCTTCAGCACAGGCAGCAAAAATTTGTCTTGTGTGGGCCACATAATCTGGGGCGTGCTACAAGGTGGCACATTGGGATAACTCCTATTCGGTACCACAATTAAGAGCCTACATAATACAAATGCACTGAGAGCCAACAAGACATACTGACACTTGCAATCTCTGCAGGACTTGGGCACCTCAAGAAGTTCATGTGTTTGTAAGAGACCAAAATGCCTAAGACCCATTAAGCCCAAATAGCTTATAAAAAGAAAGTTGTTATGAGTACCACTTAGTGCAGGCCCACAAGTGGCAAGCAAGCCAGGCATACTAACAAGAAGAACCCAGAGCAAAAACAAGAATGACTGGAAGCAAGAACGACTGGTACACACCATTGCATGCGCAATCTACAGATACTACAAGTTCACATTTTATCTTATGGTCCGATGCATTAAATGAACTGCACAAGACAATATCAAAATATTCAAGAAGAACAATACATACAGTAGCCATAGGACCTTCGTCAATGTTGCAAGATGTCCAAGGGTTCCAATTCTGCTGTGGTGGAGACCATGGTACAACTCCTCCTGGCACAGGCTGGGCTACCACCTGTTCCTCCTCTAGTTGTCGGGGGACTTTTAGTGAGAACGGCTCAGTCATGCTTTCAGCCTTTAAAAGATACAGAAAAGCAGTGCTGTACACAAGACCACTTCACTCCTTTCGACATCAACCATAGAAGCAAATGTAACATGTCGTGGAATGTTAAAACTCTAAATGCTAAAATAGTTCCGAAAAGCAAAATACCTTCCCTAAATACTCACAGTATTCACTGAAAATGAGTATTTGCAGTGAATACAGGCAGTATTCATGTAGATACAACTCTGAAAGTAGGACAACCACAAGTCTAACAAACCACTGCTAAGCTTAGTGAAGTTGAAAAACACACAGCTGTAACCTAACACTTCAAACTGTGAATCAATATGACATTGCAAAGGAGTCACAAGGCCCTCACCTACAACCATATAGCCACCTGCCTCAGCATTCGGATCATTTACTCTCAGTCCCAATTCATACCAATTTCCATAGAAATATACAGCTCCCAGAGCTTACGTATACCGTTAGTAAAGGCAGATTCCAACCATTAAACTGCTATGTCAATTATACTTAAGAGGACAAAACTGTCTTCCCGAAAGGTGCTGGTTGCAGTAATGCAAGTACTGTATCATTCTTCTAGTAGCATTATCTCCTTTCCTCAATTGCATACAGCTATAATAGCATTTTACCAACACCAATAATTACACGACAAACAAGCTTACATTTTTTGGACCATGTAAACTTTCAAAGGGACGCTGAAACGGGTTTGGTGATTTTCTACAAACACATTTGAGCTCTCTGCATAAACTGTGTAATTTATTACAACGCTTTAAAACTGCGAATCACTGCAGATCATTGCGACTCGGCCTAACGCGTTTTGAACCGCCCATTCACATAGCAACTTGACGAGGCCAGAGCATGTCAGTAGCCATGTCACCGTGGCTGTAGAATGCACGAAAGTAAGATCAGCCAGTAGGGTGGCGGCACCTGCACGAGCAGATATGAATCATTCTGCGATCTTTGTCACTGTTGCCAGACGAAATGCGTACTTCCGGGCACATTATCTGATAGCCTCCAAGACTGCACGAAACCTGTCGGTGTACCATCTAGGAGGTCTAGATTGGTAAGAGCTCAAATCGTCGAGCCTGCTTGTGAGAGCTCTGCGATCGCCAGCGATGACAGCGTGCCTCAGGAACTTGAGGAGGCCATACAGAGGTGAGGAGGAGGGTATGATATAATTGTCCGTAGTGGCCTTGGTACACGCCATGTCACTAGATCTGCAGAGCAAATGATTTGATGCTATAGCCTAAACGCTGACAAAGCATCAAAAAATCGTTTCAGGGTCCCTTCAATTTCAAAACCTCTAATGGTGTCAGCGAATCAACCACCTCAAATGTCAAAGTGGAAAAATGCATACATAAGGCTTCAACTATAAGAATAAACTTACATTTTCTGGAACATGTACAGTCTCAATGTTCAAAGCATTAATGGTCTCAGACAAATCCTTAACCACCTCTGCTGGCAAGGCGAATTCATAGGGCTCCAGCTACAAAAATAAAAACAAAACAAACAAATGTAAGAGCTGTCAGTGTGTTTATTCTTTTGGAGGCAATATAAAGCCTACAAGTTAACACACAGTACTTATTTACTTCAGCAGTCAGTAAAGTTCTGAGGGTAAAACAGCCTGTCACAGGGTTGATAAGCGCTTTCAAGGGCAAAATTAAAGAGTTTTCAAGGACTTTCCCATTTCTGTCAAATGCATTTTGAAAATGCAGAGCAACATCCCATGTAAAAATTTTTGGTCATAACAACGTTTTTCAATTTAGATAGTTTTAGTGCCCCAGACAAAACAATTATTAGACCAGAATAGGCAGATTAAACAAGGAGCACAACATGAAAAAATATTGCTTCAAAAAATAGTGTGCAGCCATCCTTCGTGTCAACTAATGTTCTTCAGTACTCTCATTTTACATCTTTCAATCTTCAGCAAACTGTTCAGCTTCAATATGAGGGTGATGTCACATAACACAGCACTTTTCAAAAGTACTTATCTGCTTATCTAGTGGAGCAATCGTAACAGTGAGTGCGTCAATTTCCTATTTTTCTACTCAAGTTCACTACTCCATCCCTAAATACTACGAAGCCAAGGTGGTGTGTGACTGCATCGAGATCACCCTCTCCTTGCGAGGCTAGGATGGTCGTCTATCGGATACTTACATTAGGTCTCTCTCTCTAGACTCTGCAAGCTTCGCGTATATTTGAGTTTTGATATAAAGTAAAACCTCGTCAATTCGAAGTCACTGGAACAGTGAAAAAAATCTTCGAGTTATAACGAACGAACGGCTTTCGAATTATAAGGACATACAAAAAGTGGGATGCAAGTAACTTGGAATTATTCAACGTAATCAGGGCTGGTCATTTGCTGTGCCGGCTTTTTTGCTGCTCCAAGGGTTATGTTTTCCTGCAGTACTTAACTTCAATTTTGCTGCAGACACAGAGGAACAGCGGTCCTCACTGCTGCCACCAGGATAAAAAAAAGCCTGCCGTGATTAATTAAAATGTGCACCGGCAGAAAACCAGATATCTTCACTGCAACACAATAGCGACACGCGGGCATCATGTCGCCTGCACCCCACTGCGTCAACGTGTGTCGTGATGTAACCATTCGCCCCTTCTTTCTGGTAAAATGAAGAATTTAATAATGGCTAGTGTGACAGAATTTGCTATGTGTTTTGGTTGGAAAGCATAGTCATATAAGCTTTCGAACTTTGTTTGTGAAGTAGGCGTTGCAAGCAAAAACTCCGCCATCAGAGCAAGTGCGCAAAGTGCTGGAGCAACTGGCAATCAGAGGTTTGCATACATCACAAATTCTCCCGAACAGTCCTTTATTAATATCTTCATATCCAAAAAATAAATGGGGAAATCACGACCACAAGACACCCCCTACACTGGAGCGAGGCTGGGGTGCTTCAGCGGTACTCAGTATATTACTAAGCTGCATTTCCTTATGGCTTTTAAGGGCCGTTCGTTTCCGTAGATTTGCGGCGGAATGGGGATTGGGAATGGCCACATCGCACCCAAAGTTTTTGAATTAACTGAAATGATGCTGACTGCCGTTTTAAATTATTATCCCATATTTGCATTGCAAAATACAGGATTGCAGAAATATTTTCAATTAAGTGGAATTTCAAAATATTCTAACTCAAATAAATAAGGTCTTACTGAATATTGAATTGAATATTTATTTGGCCATATACTAGCTTATATACCATGAAGTATCCTCAGTCTATGTCCAGTCAACATCTTTGTAAGCAAAAAAACAGTCTATGTCCAGTCAACATCTTAGTAAACAAAAAACAGCAATGACAAGTGCTGCATGGAAGCCAATTACTGAGCTACAGCAACACAGCCAATAGCCTTAATTGGAACCTTTTCATTTTGGTATTCAGCTTGCACAAAGAGTTTTATTTTTTTTTAACTCGGGCTGCATGAACACAGCAGATACTCATTAAGCTTCCAATCACATTAACAGATATCAAATTGATCATCAGTATCTTCATTTCGTGCATCTCTCAGAAGAAAGACACACCATGAATAAGCACAAAAGGCACATCAGTGCTGGAAGTAATTAAGAAGAAATAGGAGAAGGCAGACTGCACACTTGGGGAACAAGACAAACATATGCTCGAGAAGGGAGCCTTCAATGTGTGGTCTCTGGCTCAGTTCACGGTGCACTTTTGTGTTCAGTGCAGGTCATGCCCTAACTAAAGCAGGACATGTGCACTCACAGTTGTGTATTGCTTTCGTAATGGAGAGACTGCCGAACGACACTTATCTAGCACAGAAAACAGGTCCTGTAGTCAATATATCAAATTCCGGGATGCACAAGGGCCTTAAAAGTGTTCAATTCTAAGGTTTTAAGGACCTGTACACACCTTTGCAATCAACGTACAAAGGCATGCTTCCAACAAAACCCATGCACACTACTTTCAACATGAGTAAACACGGTACTTTACTTCATCATCAACGATGAGAAAAACTCAGTACTGTGACTGGCAATGTTCCCCAAATCAATGTACTGGAAAAAAAAAAATATATATATATATATATATATATATATATATATATATATATATATATATATATATATATATAAACGGTGCTCATCCCATGAACATTTGGTACAAAAAGGCATTGATTGATATGTGGGGTTTAACGTCCCAAAACCACTATATGATTATGAGAGATGCCGTAGTGGAGGGCTCCGGAAATTTAGACCACCTGGGGTTCTTTAACGTGCACCCAAATCTGAGCACACGGGCCTACAGCATTTCCGCCTCCATCGGAACTGGTACAAAAAGGCAGAAGAGATGACTCACCCCTTGCACCCATTTACCAAGGCAACAGAATAGCAAACAGTTTCCTGTTATCATGCAGCTAGGAGGCTAGTGTTACTAGCCTCTAGCCTCCTGGCTGCATGGTAACAAAATTTTGATATCTTGCAAGTCCTCCAAAAATGAACTGATTTGTACATTTTTAAATGTACGTGTAAAACGGTTTCTAAATGGTGCCTTACAACTTCTAGCACATAAGCAAAATTTTCTATGGGGTCTGGTGACATGAAACAAATAGCACGTGCCTTTACTGCAAGTAGACCCAACATCGCTCAAAATGAAGCCATAACCAAAAATTTAGGGATCATCACAGCCTACAAAATGAAAAAAAAAATCAAACATTACACACCTTGCTTTCTGTCTTCTTCTTGGCAACTCCTGTGTAGGCTTCAATAGCACCAAGATGGTACAGCTGACGCACTAGAGACAAGGCACATGACTTTGATGCCATCTGCTTATTAGAGCCTTGCTCTTTTGCATGAATTTCTGAGAAAAAATGTATGAAAATTCAGTGTCACCATCTTATAACTTTTAAACACCCCCAGATGTTCCAACTAATACTTCAGAACCAAACAGCTTAAATATTACCTATGAAAATTTCCTTTAAGTATACACCACACAAACAGCGTAAATATTACCTATGAAAATTTCCTCTAAGTATACACCACACAAAGAAATTATCGTGCTTTGATATGGCTAACCACAAATCAAGGTATCTAACAATTAATTTTTTCCTAATTCTGCCACTTTTACAGGTTTCCCTGATTGCAAGCGTGCTCCCTCACTAGTCATCCTACATTGAAAAAGTGTGTACTGGAAAAAATTTCTGAAGTGGCAAAAAAAAAAGAGAGGGAGGGGATAGAATAGATGGCAGGCTACGCTGTTCATTACATTCTTTAAATCGAAAGGATCAGTTTGCAAGAAATACGCCAATTAAATATTATTGAGAACAGCCTAACAGTTCTCATTACCATTGTAGCACAGTTTACCAGGTAGTTATTATTATATCTAACTAAGAAAACACGATCCTTAAATTCACATTCCTTTCCTCCCACCTATTAAAGGGGCATTAAAGTGAAACAATGAATCGATTTTTATTGTTGAAATGTACTTTGAGTACTCGTAACACCGATTTCACTATGATATGCTTACTAACAGAGGAGAAGAAGCCAGCATGTCAATTATAAAAAGAAATTTTTGCAGACAATATGACAATGACAACACTTCTGCAGTGACTAGACATTTAGTTCTGAAATCTGCACATTAGTCTAGGCTAGTTCCATGTACCAATTTTTTTATAATTCAATGTTTATGGTCAGCCAATTTCAGTGTTATACCTGTGTCACACGGACTTGTTTGAAATGCCATTGAGTCGATGGCCATCGAAATGATACAACTCTATCGAGCTTGACGAAGTTGTCGCGCTGCCACACGGCAGTTTTCAATGGCCGTTGATTGATTCAGGTGTTTCCGGCAAAAATTTCGTGGCGCTGCAAGTTTTTATTTTCATTTTCATGTCTTCGTAAATAAAATTACTTAAAAGCACACATTTGCTTGTTGTTTGTGTTTAAACATACAATAAATGTTCATAGCAATTTTAAATGCATAATTAGTTTTAATCCTTGAGCAGCGAAACTGTGGCAACCCTATAACCGCTTTATTTGCTGTTCTGCAGTTGTGTTTACATGTTTAAAAGTGACGGAGTGCGCTGTGACAGCTGGCTGTTATGACTACGTGCTTGTGTGCAGCATTAATGAACTGGGAAACAGATGACAAGGTCGCTATGGTGTTCTATACGAGTACGATTATACAGCTTGATGCTGGGATCGAAGCAGGGAAAGAAGAAGCCGACGCCATCGAGGAAGAGCTGCTGCTCGTGAACAATTTGCTGAAAATGGACATGGTGACTGGGCGAAGTGTGGACAAGGAAAGGTGGCCGTTCACTCAGCAGATGAGGTGGTTCGAGGAGACCGTGCTACTGCTTGGCGAGAACTTCCTTAAGCGAGCGTTCTGCGTTACACCGGAGACTTTTCGCTACATCGTCGAAACGGTCAGACAGCTGCTCAAGTGCCAGAACACTAACATGCACGAAGCCATCGTGCTTGATAAATGCGGTGGCGATAACGAGCACGGTTTCGGGCAAGTGTTAAGCTAGAGCAATTTGTACACTTCAAATGACACAAATACTATATTAAATAACATATAATGTCCATACACACTACTTTCAATGCATACTTGTTAATTATTTGCTTTTCTAATCACGAGTACGAGAACACTGGGAATGAGAGGGGGCGATTACGCTGTTTCCGCTTCTGCTGCTCGATGTCTGTTGAAGTTTCAATGAAGTTGTGAATTGCTCTGTCGAATCGAAGGGCCATTGCCTTCATAGCCTTCGAAACCGCCCGTGTGGCAGAGCATGCATCCCCATTGACTCAACGTACCATCAGTTCCATGACCTTCGAAACGCCCATGTAACACAGGTATTACAGAGGTATAGTGCAATTTTGATAACAATGCATTAAAACAAGGTAGTGAAACTGACCTACGCATTATTCGAGCACTGAATATGGGAAGACTAAAGCTTAAAAAAATTGTATTTGGTATCCATGTTATCAATTAAATATCAGTATAATCACACAACCACAGATCAGGGCTTCATTTATGAATACATGGCAATATTCAAATGAATCCATTTTATATATGAAAACAATGGTAGGCTTCTGCACATAAACACGAAGAGAGCTGAAGCTTTCGTTATACTTACTCATATTCAGCTTACGCACGAAAAATGCCATTTCTGCAAAGAAGGTCCTAAAAAGCAACAAACCCAGAAAGCATTAGTACAGTAAATCTAGCTATCATTTTACACATTCTAAAAAGCCACCATACGGAGACACATTTTAAAGAGCCACCATACGAGAAACACCATACTGCATGCACCAACAGCTGCATAAAACAGGAAAAAAGTTACTTTCATAAACGAGATTCGCATCCTCACAGAAATGTTGACAATCAGAAGCAGCAGCTCTAAGTATATGCTACAAACGGTACAAAGACTTGACCACAATGCTCAAAGAAACTGCACAATCAGAGCAATCACATCCTGTAGTTTACCTACATTGCTCAGTTGAAAATAGTGACTATGATGTGCTTCATTTCAGAGGAGTGAATTTAAGGATAGTGCAGCAGAGACAATCTAGCAAAAAATCACTGCTGGTGACAAAAGAATGTTTGGCAATAAAATACATATTTGCACTATTTAGTAAAAGCAATCGTTAATTGCATTATGGTTTATATTGCAACTACAAAACTGAAACTGTTTAGTGCTTCAGCACTTGTCGTGGCTATCTTTAGAGCTTACAACTTCGACTTACACTAACTACCTGTCTTCCCACAGCAGCGTACATTGCAAAATCTTGTCAACACTGTCAATGTGCTCGGACTAAGAGGGCTTGCTAACATTTCTTTCACTTGGTAACATAAGGTGCCAAATACTTGTTGATACATTGCACAGTTCAAAGCAGTGATACTTCCCAAAAGCAGACTTACTCCACCCCCTTTCCCCAAATGTAGAGTACTTTAAGTGCTACTGCTACACGTGTCCTGCCTATGTCAACAACGTTCCTAATGACAGTACCTTTTGTCATGAATACCCGTCACTGCCAGCTTTAAGTTTCAATACAGTACTTTTTATACTGGCATAGGCCCACACGATGCCGAAAAACACCGGTCAACTTCATAAGTTAATAATTACACTGCCCTTCGGTAAATTCAGACACAAAATTTAATGCTCTTAAGACAACAATGAACATTACTTAAACTTTTGCCATGCACACTAATGACGCCCTCTCAATTTATCCTCTGAACCACAAATTAGATTTTAGCTTTGTTAATGACGTGAGGCATGCACACTGACAGAAGAGGCTTTGCATGTTCTGGTTCGTTTTGCTTGAAGCGGCCCCATGGAGAATATAGCCATAGTTGCAGTAACAGAACCATTCAATTTAAAGTTCAGCCTGTTATGTCAATGTGGCAGCTACATCATTCATACGAGCTTCTACACAAGCCAATGTTTGTTGTATTATCAGGTATGGAATACTATTAGCAATCAGTCTTCCATGACTTAAAATTTAATAGTTAATTAACACTCTAACTGCCCACTTAAAAAGAATTCTGGTCAAAAAGTGCCTGTTTGTTTTATTGCTGATTTCAATTCTTATTCTACTAAAATGTAGCTAGTCAATGTTGAAAAATATTTTCACCACATGCTTTGTCAATGTCAAATGAATAACAAAGTTTATTTCTGAGAAATACAGAGGAAAGCTACCTGGTGCTAACAAAATAAAAAAAACCTTATAAACAAAACAGTTA
Source organism: Rhipicephalus annulatus (assembly GCA_013436015.1). Lineage (NCBI taxonomy): Eukaryota > Metazoa > Arthropoda > Arachnida > Ixodida > Ixodidae > Rhipicephalus > Rhipicephalus annulatus. Next base: position 42,359 of record WOVY01001288.1, on the reverse strand, counting down.
CCAACGCCACATTTTTGTTCACTTGTGTAGGCTAAGCAACCTTGGATTATTTCACTTGGAGAGCTTCGGGGCTGTGTTGAAAATTTCAAAACGCCTAATAACGCAAGGCGGCTTCAGTGACATGCACTCGCAATGTTCGCATTCGAGCTGTGTTATCACCACCGGAGAAGCTACTCATTCACCTTCATCGCTGTCTTCACTTCCGGAGACAAGATAGATGAATATCTGTACTCGAATAATCACCACTCGAAAACGATGATTATAAACGAATAGCTTCTTTTTCATGTTCATGAGCCAGCTATATATGCATGGTTCGCCGCCACCACACACCGTCTTTCTATACAAATATCGCGCTACAGCTGCAGGACAAAACTAAATCCTCAAGCAAATGCTGCCATCTAGTAAATGACACGCAATGTAACCCGTAAATGAGCGCTTTTTCACCTGAACGCTAGAGAAGAGTACCTATTTCGCTAGGACGAGTTCTACTCATCCAAAGCAGTTTGGTAACAATTTGGGCAAGACGAGCTCTGCTCGTCCAAAGCAGTTAGTGTTAATCTGCCAGACAATTATAATGAAGTTTTTCCATTCATTCATCTAGAGCATTAATGCAGGAAGTCATAATCAAAGTAATACAAAATTAGCAAGTAGGCCAACAAATGAGCTGAAGAGAGCAGAATGCTCCCAAGCAACTTACAAAACAACATAGCACTGCTGCTGGTAATAAAACTAAATGTGACCAAAAAGGTCAAGACACCTTGCAATCCTAGCACCATATCAGATAGAAATCAGCACCATATTGGATTGAAACCATTAATGTCAACATTGAAAGATTCGACACACTCAGTGCTGTGGGAGAGAGGGGGCTTAGCTTTGGTAGGAGAAAATGACAAACAGAAGGCCAAAGGGCACCAGCCTTTGAGTACTATTTACATAGAGGTTGTCGAGCATGGGGGGCAAAACTTGTGTAACATAGGACAACACTGTACTCAATTTAACACTAATAGCCCAGATTTCTGCCTCATTATGTATTGAAAATGTTGCTGTTGTCTGCCCTTCTCTTTATCACTGCTACAGTTACCTACAAGCCTCAACTCGCTATCGCATCACGTTTTTACAATACACAAACTGTGACACCCCTTTGTGTACAAGTGCAAACAGTGCTTAACTTTCAGTAGGCTGAACACTTGTACTGTAGCATTGGTACCAATACAGACGTTCGCACTGTCTACAGGCCAGCTCAAAGGGCCTAGTTAAAAAGAAAAAAAAACTAAATTTGAATTTCAGCTGATTCATGCATACAGGTGTGAAGAACGAATATTCCCATAGGACATTTTGTGTGAACTCTTTTGTCCTCGTTCTTCATGCTACCCATAATGATAAGCTCAATCAACGCACAATCACTCATGCATGACACTCTACTTTGCAATTCCTGAAACTAGATTACATTACTGATAACTATAGGCATTTATACACGCAGATTTCGAAGAGATCAGTGCTCCTTGACCGAATTGACTGGTAGCAGTTGTAACTTGACTGTTGGCCACCCACACTAATTCAATTTACTAAGTGATTCATTTTATCATTGCAACTACCATAAAAACCAGAATATAGGCCAAACTTAAAAAAAAAATGAAATGAAAAGTTGACCTTTAACTTATATACCGGTCACTGGCAGAAAAAAAAAGTGGAAGTCTCGCAACACTGGGCAGCTGAAGTCAAAAACCTCCATTTCCATCGTGAGCATCAGCAGCGGCGCCGTTTGGCAAGGATTACAGTGTTCTAGCAACGCCATTTTGCCTTGGTTACCTACTGTCAGTCTGCTGTTTTCTTTTTTCTGTTTCCTTCAGAAATGAGTGGTCGTGAACAGCAGTTTAAGATAGGCTTTAAGAAAAAAAGTTACAGAGGATGCTGAAGCGCACGGCAACTTGGCGGCACAACAGGAATTCGGTGCATCTGAGAAAAGCGTCCGATAGAGAGGAGCCAAAAGCAGCGCATCACATCCTGCAGCAACCAAAAAACTTCGTTTCGTGGACAGACTGCAATGCACCCCGAACTGGAAACTCTACTCGCTGAATTTGTCCAGGAGCTGCGTGCAAGGTCGCTACCCGTAACAGCGGAGTGCATCTGCGTGAAAGCTCTTGAGACAAAGCGCAACTCTGGGCTCGTGAGGGTACAATTCAAGGGCTTTGCGCTGAGGCGGCGTACATCCATCTTTCTTCAAACGCTGCATCAATAACACATAAGATGGAATGGAAGATGATTCCCCCTGGGACACTACTAGTGAAAAACAGACATTGTCGGGCTAAAGTTCGAATTAGTTCGAGTCACGGCACTTTGTGGCGTTCTGCCGTTTAAGTACGTAAGATTAGTGTCCAAATAAAAATAAATGTCACCGCAGTGCAGCTGGTTGTGTCGAATATTTTGCAAAGTATGGGTGCGCCACGATACTTTGCAATTTTTAAAGATTTCTTTTTGGAGAATCAAAGTTTGGGGAGTCGACCTATATTTCGGTTTTACAACATTTCTCTCTTGCATGTGCATGAAAAACATGAAATACTACACAAATCTGGTGAAAAAGCTAAATTAACACATGCTGACTTAATAAAAGCAAACTTTCTTCACGTCCCCTCTTGTGTACATGCTTACACAGCCCCTGCTGCACAAATTTAAATCCTACAACCTCTAAATCTCAACATACTACAAAACAAATCTACTTTCAACATGTCTTAGAAGAATAGTTTTTGATTTCACTTAGACCAATATTTTAAAAAATATTAAGGAGACAAAAGCAAGAACTGCTGCATACCCAGACAAGGCTCACCAGCTCTGAAACCACACTTTCAATGTCCAGCAGCCATGAGCTGTGTAACAAGATGCTGCCTCAGCACCACGTAAGCAGGAGCAGCATCCAGCCACCTGTAGAACACACAAACCAGCCCAGCAGTTTCAGTACAAATCTTTTGCCTTGCAATGCAGCATCATGGGAAGCTGCTGGGCTGGTCTGTGTTCTCCTATCTAGTCCTTCAAAAAAAGCTTACCAAGAAAGAACTGAATAGAACTATGCCAGCACTGTGTTAGACATTTTTAGCACTGGGTTCAACATCTTTAAAGGGGCCCTGCTCCACTACCGATCAGCGGCCAATGTTCCCAAGAGCATGTGAGCCAAACATTATATATAGCTTAGCCCACTGTATGAAACTGCTTTCATGGGCTCTTTCCCAGTTTTCATGGTGGGTAGTTGTTGGACTTTCACCCTAGATACATGCATCACTTTAATTCACAACAATACCATTTAATGATAATGAAATACTATTTAAGCTGACAAAGGCACAGTGAACCCAGCAATAGCAGAGTTTAGGCACCATCCATATTCAATTGTGGTGCTTCTTAGAAAACTTGGAACTGCACACTTTGGGTGGGTTTCACTTTTCAGACACTCGCAGAGCAAGCTGAGAGTACGACTAAGTAAGCATGGTTTAAGAAGTACCAGAATATTGAATTGCAAATGACAATCCACACTCCCATTTTCGTCTTGAGTGCCTTGATCTGTGTGTTAAATGTGCAACTATCATAAGCATTCATTTCCGCATGTGAAAATTGCCACACCACGCACAGGAAAGTCCAATTGTCTCTCTTTCAAACAAAATGAGCTAACATGTGGCTTTTAAACAAAGAATTCTACCTCCCAATAATGACACACCACAGAACAATATCTACACTTTTGTCCTACAGTCGAACCCTGCAAGTCTGCTAGAACGAAATTTCCGCCACTACCTATAATTTTGATTCTCCATCAGCCGACCATAGAAAGCAACGTGAAAAATGTCTTCAGAATGCATGCTTTTCCTAGATACTTCCACTTCAACTAAGTTTCCGCAAGTGCTACCCACTTAAGAAAAAGGAATTTGCCGAGGATGCCCATCAAATTCCGCTAGCAAGAGCCGTGCGGCTGCATCGCAGCATGCTTGCCTTCAATAGAGACACGTTTTCCGCCAGCACACGCACATCCCAGTAAATTTTTCCCCACTGAGATGCTCGGTGACAGATTGACTGATTGATTGAATGATATGTGGGGTTTAACGTCCCAAAACCACCATATGATTATGAGAGACGCCACAAGGGCTCCGGAAATTTCGACCACCTGGGGTTCTTTAATGTGCACCCAAATCTGAGCACACGGGCCTACAACAATTCCCCCTCCATCGGCTCGTTGACAGATTGCTCCTACACCCCAGTGCTGCCAGTAAATATGATGCATGTGTAGGCAGTGACCATTTTTCAAGAACTCGCGCAATTTTTTTGATGCAGAGCTCAAACCTGAACTACCGCTTGTTGTTACTAGCGCCGCAATTTATGAATGACAACCATGGCGTTATGACTGCTCGTGCGTGGCCTGAGTGCATGTGGTCCACGCATAACTGCACTCTGCGGCAAAGCTGCAAACACATGCAGTTGTGTGAATGGGATCCTAGGTGACCATGAAAGTATGCGTGCATTTAACACACACAGACTGAAGGCGATGCTGCTTGCCACAATGCTGCAGACGAAGCCGCAGCACGCAATTACAGATAACGACATAGTCTTCAAAACGCGCACACCATTGGAAAACAAAACTACCGTTTGCCGCAACTGCTGCACAGAAAACCATGGTCACTATCGTCACGATCATCGATAGCAAATATGCTCTACTGGTACGCAGCTAATACACCCAATTAAAGGCAATAAAGCCATAAAATGGCATGAGAAATTACAGCTTTCCCGTCGTTTGCTTATGGCTATGATAGTGCACAGCTTCAAAATTGCACCTAAGAAAAAATAATATCAAAAAGAAAATGGTACCTGTTTGACAGATTACCATACTTGCTGTAAAACCAGCTCACAAAGCCTGAAATGAGGAATGAACAAGCTGTGCCAAATGACTTCATAAAGTGTGGTTTCAGAGAGGCGCAAGAACAGTAAATGGCTTTAGCAGCACATAATTCGTCAGTGCCTTCCCACCTTGCAAGGCACACCACTTTATGCACTCGCATCCTTATGCATGAAATCTCTAGTATTCATAGCAGCTCATTATTCATGAAAATATTGAGGCTAGTTGTTTTACTGGGGAAAAATAACATCAAGCACAACATCATTTAACTTTTGATTCTTGATCTAAGAAGCTTAAACACGGTCCCTGAACCAGTCAGGACTTGAAAACTTGTTGCACAATGGCAGCTATGTACCAGTTTAAATGAACATGCAGCAACAAGTTTGTTTTTTAATCATGGTGCGTCGCCGTGGTTGCAGGTGTTTGATGAATGACTAAGTAGTAACCACAGGTTCTCAACAGACCTCTCCTAGTTAGCAAACAGTGTGACATCACTGCAAGTGCCATATCCACAAGCCACACCACCTTCACAGCCGGTGCTGGTTGGCGAAAAAGTACCACTGGTGGGATCTTTCTGCATAGCAGCCCTGCATGTCTCTACATAATTTCGATAGAAACTTCTGCAAACACTATTTTCTGAGGTTACGGCATTTACCACGTACTTCTCCAATCCACCAGTCTGTCAAATTTTTCATCACATAATTTACCACATGCCTTGTTTTTGACACATAACACAACTAATGTTGCTAATAATAGAGGCTCAAAAAGAAATAAAAAAAAAGCATGCACCAAGCACTGAACAATTTTATGACGCTAAGCCAGCAGAGGGCGTGTTTTGACAACCACAGCCGCTACACGTGTGCCCAAGACATCACACAGTGACATAGACCCCACGGTGTGACATACCCCAGGAGAGGTCTGTTGCCTTCACTACCCTACCTGCTGACATACCCTGCTCCTACCCACACAGTATATCATAACTTAGGCAGTGCAGCCATAGATAGCAATGTGTTGCACCAGCATACCAAAAGGAAAGCTTTTACACTGTTCACCTTTATATTTACCCTCCATACAACACAACTTAATTGAAACCTTTATGCAAAATAATAAGAGTTAGTAACATCTGACAGGTGAGCCATTCTCAGGATACTTAGGCTTAACAGGCTTGCATTTTGGAATACATAGTGAAGCGGTTCTTGGTCCAGTGTCCTTCATAGGTCATAGTGGGATTTACCCACAGAAAGTGGGTAGATCCCACTACGACCTATGACAAACAACCTATCTTGAACGCCGCGACCAAGAACCGCTTTACTATGAATTCAAAGGATTCTGCGGATAAATCCCACCACGACCTATGACGGACACTGGACTTGACTGGCCCGACCAAGAACCGCTTCAGTATGTATTTAAAAGTGCAAACCTAGAAAGTGGCTGAATCCCACTACTCCCGCGACCCTCCACTATGCCCCCTACTGCTGCTGACACTTCATTCCTACGTCATCACACTTCATTCAACCCACTTCATTTGACTTCATTGAACACCACTGCATGCCACCAGCTTCGCTGTTTTGTCAGTGTCTGCCAAGGAGAGCTGACCAAAGTTGTGTTTTTAACGCAGTAAAATTTTGCTGATGCCATCATGACTATATGAATTTCGGGACAAAAATTTTTCTGTGGTCCCCCGCCAAGGCCCATTAGCCTACAATGCCCTCAAGTATAATTGTTGAGAATCAATTTTCCCCGTACAATGTTTGATACAAGTGTGCACTACCACGCAGATACGAACAAAAGCCACCAGTACAGCCCTGGAAGCCGAGGCAGCTTCCACGCATGTGCAAGAACTCTAGAGCAGGCATAAGAAACACACTACTATCAGAGATTGTGTATGCGAATCTCAGTGCCTTATGGATTTCCGTGTGCCTAGACTTTTAAATGAGAGATAAAATTAACTTGGTTCAAGACTCCTCTTAAGGAACAAAATGCAATGTGGTCTATAATAACAAAGTACATAGCGCCTTGCCATTTTTTTTTCTTAGTGCAATTTTTCACATGCCACCACTTTACTGCAGTGAAAGTGACAAGCCTTCTGCAAGCGATACACAAAGCAGAGCCAGAATTTCATAACAGATATCCATTATTATTTTCTTTGACCAATGACATTAGCACTGTGTTTCAGAAAATTTATGGCTATGTATAAAGAATCAGGATGTTTGCTCAATATTGAGGAGTCTCCCGGGCACAGTAAAATAGCCAGCAGGTACGCAATCGTTCAAGGCCGACTGTAACGTTGCTGTGGCCCGAAGAAACAGAAAATAAACCATATGGCAGTTTCTTTTCACACATACTATTATAACACTAATTTGAAATTCTAGCTTTTTATGTTTTTTGTTGATATGCATTCAGGCTGATAGAAATATTTTTTATAAAGTTGTTGAAATTTGTATATTTCAAATTTCATGCAGATTATTTTTCAGTACTCCAAATATAGAGCTTGAGCCAACCAGAACTTCACTTTTAACAAAAAGAAAACAGCAAAAAAATCGGAACTACACTTGAGACTAGTTTTATAATGTACATGCTGTGCAAGTAAAATGAGGAAAGACTTCAACTATACTTGTTGTGGCTCGGTCCAACTTCACTATAAGTATAATCAGCATTGATCTTATTCATCTGCATAAACTGATGCAGCCTCGATTTTGCATTGTCAATTGTCCAGTTTCCATGGATGCCAGAGTTCATGTCCAAGTCCTCTGCCTGCACACATGAAGTGACAATTTCACAAACATGTCCACTGATAAGTCATCCATGCCCAAAAGTGTAACACAATAAACATCATAACAAGTTTTATCAATGTAGCAGGTCATTAAAAACTCCTTCCAACATGACAATGTTGTGATCAGCCCTGCAAGAGTCAATGACAGTACCACGAACAGTTTCCAAATGGTTACTGTAACACATGTTAGGTTATAAAAACGCACTTTTGCAGCTCTCTCTTGCCCAGCAAGTGCTGTGAACCTATGGAGATGCAGGGAATTTCTTCGCCCTGTTGAGCTATAATTTTCATTCCAAGGTTTGTTTAGACTACCAGATTGGTTATTGCTTTTCACATGTTTAAGGGTTGATTGATATGTGGGGTTTAACGTCCCAAAACCACCATATGATTATGAGAGACGCCGTAGTGGAGGGCTCCGGAAATTTTGACCACCTGGGGTTCTTTAACGTGCACCCAAATCTGAGCACACGGGCCTACAACATTTCTGCCTCCATCGGAAATGCAGCCGCCGCAGCCGGGATTCGAACCCGCGAACATGTTTAAGGGTGCACAAAGGTGATTTTGGTTCTATTGCACAAGCAGTGTCCATTTATTGCACTTTTAAAAGCTGATTACCTCGTTTCTTATCAGTGAAAAGGTTAAACACTTGATAGTACTAGCTAATTGTTGCCCATGAAGTCACAATTTCATCTACAGTTAAACCTCATTATAACAAAATATTTCCATTTTCACAACTTCATGTTCATAAAATACGTATTTTTAACCTCAAAACTGGAGGACCTTTAACCTTCTCCTTCAAGAGTTGAACTAGTGATATCTTGTCCCTAGTGCATACTTCAATCACTTGGTGCACACTTTTTATTGTGTAATGTTACTCAAGAAGTTTAAATTGTGCATTACTAGTTGAAAGTTGCTTGCATCAGTGAAGCTTTCGAATATGACTGCATTCTGTGTAATGGGTAGCATACTAAATAACACAAGCAATTATGCACGAAAAATATTTTCGAACTTGCTGTGCATCCATTCAGTGATGGAAGTGACCTTTTACTTTTTGGAAGATACTTTGGAGCAGCCATATAAGTGTTTTCAGAGCAGAAAAAAGTGTACAGCAGCTATTTGGGTTAAGGAGCAGATGTTAAATTTGCCATACATTAATTGGAGTTCAGTGAATTGTCAAGCTTCTCGTAAATATCAATATTTAGATTTTGAAATCTACTTAACAGACAATAGTCAATATAAATTTCATGAATCAAATAATGGCAGGTTGTCAAAAATGTGCTGTAAAATGAGCTACAATTTAAAATACTAGTCTTTGTGGCAGAAATTCAATCACACCGGAAAAGCCGAGTGCCAAATTTTAGAAGTAACCGCAGTCCCATAAACTTTTGCCAAATAAGCTGTAGATATTCTGTATCAAATAAAAGCAATGCTGCTCATTTTTACATTTCACCACACTAGCCTGCATTTCTAGCTGAAAAAAAAAAAGCGAAATGAGCTATGAGCAAAATGCCAGCTCTTGTCGCACAAATGAGATCACAGCCGATAATGCTGCAAAGTGGGATGATAATAGCACACAGATTCTTTTCAGTTTCTTTAGGACTTATGAGTTGGTCAAACAGTAAAAGTTCTATCACTGTCATTTCGGAGGAGGTGTGAAGCAATGACTAACAAAGAGTACTGTTTGGAGCGGCATGGAGCAGCCATCCTCCTTTAGAGCAGTTTGGAGCAATTGGAGCAGCACTTCCATTCACTGCCCATTACATGGTCCTAAGGGAATACGTCCGGTAACGTTTCTGCCTTATGTAATAGCTGGCTGGTTTTAAACCAGAAAACAGTTATAATAATCATTTTCTGACACCCAATGGCAATACACGCTCACACCAGGCAATGTTACTGCAATAATACATGATGTATTGTGAACCCTGTGTACAAGACGCGTGTATCTGTATAGCATGAAATTATTTTCACAGCATTTCCAAGCAAAAAAAAAAAAAGTTATCGTCACTGCATTTCTAAGCAGACATGTGGAAGTGTGGTGGAACACCTGTTTGCCAAGCAAAAGGCCTGGGTTTGAGCCTCACTTGAACCTGGAAATTTTGATTATTTATTTTACTAGCATCTTTTTTCATTTTTCAGTCACGGACAGGATGATGATTTTTCATTCACAGCTAACAACGCCAACACCGACACCAAAATTTCTGCGAAACAAGCTCTTTAAAGTAATCACATAAATACTGATTACGCACGTTTCAGCTGCATGCAAAGAGTGGCACACACGATGCTCTTTTATTGCACACTGGTTGTTTATAATGCCTTGTGTTCATAATCTATCGCACAGATTTAGTGTTCTCATTCTAGTTTTCCTGAACATTATATGTGCATGTTCACTGACATATCGTTTCAAAATGTTGCACTTTTTGCTTTTGGATCCCACAGCAGCATTGCATTACTGTGGGCTATTGCAAAAAGTGCATATAGAAAGGCCTCCATTCAGCAGAAATAAGAAGTCTACTGAACAAACAGCTTCATCTACTATACAGCTCCGTAACTCTAATGACGTACTCACACGATCTCAAAGAGAACAAAAGCGGTGAAACTCTCCGGAAACTGGCTCTTTTCGCCACCAAAGCGGTAGAAAACCACACCATGTGGCTGGCGCACAAAAATCGGTCTGAAACCAATTTGCCCGCACCGCGAAAGGGGACCCGGTTTATTCCGGAAACTGGCTCTTTTCGCCACCAAAGCGGTAGAAAACCACACCATGTGGCTGGCGCACAAAAATCGGTCTGAAACTAATTTGCCCGCACCGCGAAAGGGGACCCGGTTTTCGCTTCACGGTTTTGACTGCATTAGATCAAACTGTGTGATCTAACCAGCCGGCCAAAGATTCAACATGGCGGCAAACGCGTCGGCGATGGCTCGTATCGGCTCAAATCGCAAACTACCCGTGCAGCACGACAAAGCTTGACGGCCTCAACGAGGATGCGTTCATAGAGAGCCTGATTTGGATTATGATCGCCGAGAACACTGGAATTAGATGGTGCAGCACAAGTCGACATGCCCCAACGTGTCTCGCATTTGTGTACAGCCAGCTGAATTTGCCTCTGCCGGAACGTTCGCTCATGTCGTTTCTGCTGGTTTATTTATCTCTTGAAACAATGTTTGAAAAGGTGGCAAGCTGTTTCTATTCACTACTTTGCATGAATAACTAAATTCGGTATGAAATTTAGAGCTCAGAAAGCAGACAAAATCGAATTACTTCTCAAGGTAGCGACCGCAGCGGCGGAGTCAGGGGTAGAACGAATGTGAACATTTTCAACGCGCACGATCATGGTTTTCTGGTCGCTCAGGCATTTTCGTTTTCTCTTCACTTCTCAAGTGTGAATGCGCCTTTATTTCAGTGTTCCCAGCGCGCACAGAAAAATAAAAGGAGAGGCACAAGGGAGTGTAAAGTGCAGAGCAGACGCGACATATGGACTGTACTTCGGCGTTCACTGCCGTGCAAAGCTTCCAAAGAGATGCCTATTGGGATCTTTGCACCGATCGTGTCTCATGTGGCGGCACTTATTCTTTATAAACGCACGCAGTAGAGTCTGTAGCACTGCTTATGCTGCTTATGCATGAATACCAATGCTTTCATCAATCTGCAACACCGACAAGCCAATGTTGATCAATCATGCTGTCTCGCGCATGCGCAACATCAGCAGTCTGTTTTAACTGCAGTTATTGTAATATTGTCTGTAAGTCTAACTTATGCTGCTGGCGAGTGACTAAACTGCACAGAGAAACAAGAATTCAAGCTGAAGAGCGCTTTTGAAAACGTCAGTAATTTCCAAACCAAGCACAGTGCCAATTTATTTGATAAAACAAGTTTGCACCAGTCCTTTTTCCTTCGTTCAGGTAACTGATGAATTTGATTAAAATTAGTGTTTCTTAGTTCACAGCATTGTCAGGCTTTCTTGTTGCCTTAACAGTGCACAAAACATTAGAAAGTCATCGCAGAATGCAGATCAAAAAGCACCAGCCAGCACCTAAAGGCTTAAAAGCTGAAGTGCGACTGGTTTTGTTTTTGAGCCCAACAAAACATGGCAGATCGAGCTTATGGGCTTGTCAACAGATGGCAGCATATATTTTGAATATCTCCATTGATTTCGTTCAGTGACCAGGGTAGATTGGCATCTCACTACTCCAGGTAACGCCTGAGCTTTTGGTGACAAGCTGAGGCAACAGAGAAGCCTGACAGCTTTCCTCATCTTATGTAAATTACCACAGTGCATTGGACCTGCATTTCTTTGTTTTAGTGCGAAGTACAGTAAAGCCTCATTAATTCGAACTCGGTTACTTCAACAAAATCCCACTTAATTCAAAGTATTTTTGTGGTCCTGTATTTTGCAATGTCAAGTTTGAGCGGATATTTTGAAGCAGCGGTCAGCGCAAGTCCGGTTTATTCAAAAACTTTGGGTGCAGTGTTCTAATTCCCTATCCCTATTACACCGCGAATCCGCGAAAACGACAGCTCCTAAGAGCCACTAGGCAATGTCTATGCAATATACTTTAGCGATACTTATGAGTGGTAGCTGAAGCACCCCTGCCTCGCTACTTCAAGCACGAGAAATAAAATTATAACATAAAAAAAAAGGATCTCGTGATCAGCTGAAACTTGTGCCTCTGAAAAACAAAACATGCTTTACTGTAATACAGCAATGACGTGCGGGCAGCATGTCGCATGCCTCTCGCAACATCAGCTCGGCACGATTAATCCATTCTTTCTGGGAATTTGAAGAAACTAATGGTCTGGAGAAAACAGGGATGTATGTGAACTTCCGATTGCCGGTTGGTCAAGCAATTTGCGCACTTGCACTGCTAGCGGAGTTCTTGCCTGCAACGCTTACTTCGAAAACTCTGGTCAAAAGCTCCAATGGTAATGTTTTCCAGCCAAAAAACATCCCAAATTTCGTCACACTGTCCCTGATTAAATTCTTTATTTTACCAGAAAGAATGGGCGAATGGTCGCATCATGACGTGCTAACACAGCGAGGTGCAGGAGACATGCTGCCCGTGTGTCATTACTCTGCTGCAGTGAATATGTCGTTTTTCGCAAGCACGCATTTTGGTTGATTTTTTTTTTGCGGTGACAGCAGTTAAGCCCGCAATTCCCCCTTGGTTACAGCAAAATTGTGACCAGGTATTGCTGGAAAATATAACCCTTGGAGCCAGAAACTAGCCGGCACAGCAAACGACCATCCCTGATTAATTTGAATAATTTCAAGTTCCTTGCATCCCACTTTTTTTATGTTCTGTAAATTCGAAAACTTGCTTATTCAAAGATTTCTCACGGTCACAGCAAACGACCATCCCTGATTAATTTGAATAATTTGAAGTTCCTTGCATCCCACTTTTTTTATGTTCTGTAAATTCAAAAACTTGCTTATTCAAAGATTTCTCACGGTCCCAGTGACTTCGAATTAACGGGGCTTTACTATAAAACCGCCTCGAGAAAAACTTTGACTGCGCATTATAAACTCGCAGCAATTGGATTAAAGGATCCCTGGTAATTCTGAAATTGAATCATAAAAGCTCTAATGCATCATATAATTAATACTAGCATCATTAATTTAGAGCGTTTATACATCAGTTCAAAACGCCCACCTAAATACCATGAAAAACTAGTGCCCCAAGTGAGAGAGCACCTGAGACTATGTGCGCTCATTCAGCAGTTTTCAAACCAGGAGACCTGCGGGCTGTGGAGCAAGAATGACATGGGTGCTTTGAACGCGTTCTTTTCAGAAAAAGAAAGCATTCCTGGCATAGGGGCCAAATCACCTTCAGAGCAGCCCAACAACACAGTGACAAGGGCGACGAATAATAGGTAGTCCTTGCCAGGTGCCAGTCGGGGTAATTGATTGATTGATATGTGGGGTTTAACGTCCCAAAACCACCATATGATTATGAGAGACGCCTTAGTGGAGGGCTCCGGAGATTTCGACCACCTGGGGTTCTTTAATGTGCACCCAAATCTGAGCACACGGGCCTACAACATTTGCCAGTCGGGGTAATGTACACACCTCACAAATGTTTTCAGACGCTGTCAATACTTCCCTTACTAGTGGAACGTCATGCGGGGCCTCTGTCTACATCAAAATAGAGAAGATGTCGATTGGTTCTCACAACTCAGATGAGCCCTCACCCTTGCTTTCAAACCAAATTAAAGTATATAGGTGGCGCTCTTCAATAATAATTGGTCAGAAGTGCCTCCCGCATGCAAAACTCGAACGATGCAAGGATCTAGAGTTTCCAAATTTGTGGTCATACTTTAAGATTCCAGTACAATTTTTTTTAACATTATTGAAACTAGTTTTTTTTTACTGTCGCACATGTCATTCTCCCAGCACTTCCCATGCCAAAAGCAAAGCCTGAAAAGGCTGCATTCAAGCTTAAATAAGTAAGTTGTCGATTCTGCTGACTGTTATATCAAGGTTTGAACTGCATTTGCAGGTGGCCACTATCATGTGGTAGAAATCGTGCTACCATATCTGCACATTTTAATTCTCACTGTGCACATTCATTCCATTCCTCATTGTGAATATTCCAATTAACATCTTTTTTATTGTTATTCATGAATAAGCAGTGCACCTATACACACAAAATATATTTTTGTCACTTTATAGTCACTATAAAATAAGGTAATTTTTTCCCAAATAAGCCAATGACAATACTTAACATTCAATAAAAATAGACAATAGATGGGGTTGTTTACAATTGACAAAATCTTTGACCCTCAAATGATTAGTAACTGAGCAAAATACAAAGTTTTCTTACATACCGACAGTTGAACATATGAAGATTTGTACTGGCACATGCCATAAACACACATGTGCACCTGCAATAACTGCAGAGACCATAGCACTACAAGCTTACCTCTTCAAGCCTTCGCTTTTCAGCCAGTCTGTCTAAGTAAGACACCGGCGGTCCCTGCTGGTAAGGCAAAATTGGCTTGGTCTCATTTGAAGAAATTTCTTGTTGCTCACTGTTGTTGACATCTGAGTTGGCTGAAGCAGGTGGTCCACCACTCTAAAAAAAATTTTTTTTTATTTACTGGCATTAGTGCGTCCAGCACACACAAATCGATATGTTTGAATAATGCCGTGTTATCAACGCTGGCAGAGACATTTTGTCTAACCACAACGGCACACTTCTGAGTCTGACGAATGCTCTTGGAAAAAAAATAAATTCGCACGGCAATATCTAGCACACAACACTGCCAAAATCCTCAAGCACCAGTACAAAGCATATACTCGGCTCCAGCAGTACTGTCTTTATCTAGTTGAGCTCGGAGTCTCCTGATGGTGCTACTATCCTTGCTGCTCATATTTACACATTCTGTAATCGGTAAATACTAAAGCTAACGTTTTTGTACCAACGGTGACTATTTAATAATGCTAATGCACACCTATAACAATGCCAAAAACAACAGCCTGAAAACACTTATTCACTGTAATAGCCATCGATTTTCCTTAAAGGAAATCCCTCTAACACTTTTCAAACCCCCATTTTTTTACTCGTGGACTGCATAGACTGACGCACGGACAAATTAGTGCAGCAAGAATGGCAGCGATAGCGGCACGCAGTACGAAGTTATTCAATTTTAAAAATTCAAAAAACAAGAAAAAACTGCCTACCCTCAACTCGAATTTCGCATGGTGATGTGACCACATTTAACTCTCTGCTGTGACGTTGCAGGGGACCTCCAATGACATGGGCTGAAAGCTCTTACACCATTGTTGCCTGTTTAGTCAAATGTGTTTATGACGCTGTTGCTATAGTAACAGGCAACGTGGTGCCTGACCACGTTGTTTTGTTTACGCGGCCGAACAGCTGGGTGAAGCTGGTAGAAATGAGCCTCCCCGACTTGTCGGAACTCGAGCAGGTCCTTTTGCTTCGAAGCGAGGCTTTACGCGTCCTGTGATAGGCTGCACTCATCGTCGTCATTTCCCCCAGCGTTGTTCTAGAGACTGCCACTGTGCGCCGACCGGCAGCAATGAGGTGACTTTATTGCACGATTAAAATACTAAATGATTTGATATCGGTGCTTGGACCTATGCTAAAATTATCCCCAGCCATCGGTCTACGCAAAACACATACAAAAAATAGGTGCTTCAAAAGTGTTGAGGGCCCCTTCAAACGCGTACCCCAGCGATTTCATGAGGTGTTTACATGTCAATCAAAAATTTCTGGGTACATTTCTTGGCACACTTCCATCATTTATGGGAAATGACAGGGGCTTGAGAGGACACCAAGTGTTCACAAATTCTATTGGTTACCTTGGGCCGCTCACATGGCTTCCTGTAATTACTGACCCCAGCGTGTGTGATGTCATACCGCGCAGTGGCTACGAAAGTGACAGAAGCGCCAGTACAAATATTTGAGAACAGAGTGTACTAACTGCTGCAGCGTCAAAAAGGCAACAATCGTGAGTTTGGCAAGCAGATCACTGCCATCCTTCACATTCAAAACTTGTGATGTCAGTGCATTTGGTAATATGGTTTTCTGCCTTTTTGTTTCTTTTTTGTTCAACAAGAAAACTAAAACACAAGTCCATTATGCTCCAACTTATTACAATGTCCTATAACTAGCATTGTTTGCATAAAAATGAAATATGAATCAAAGAAACTGCCATAGTGCATTTGTCCATAAATGTAATGCATGCCTCGTGTTATTTTCATATGCACTCATTTGCAGGCATGCTGCTGGACAATCTATACTCAGGGACAACTTTCTGTGGCAATGAAGGGAAAGCTACATGGGCGGAGCTACTGCTCCTGTACTTTGCGAAGTAGTCCGGTTCGGCCCACGTTGCGAATGACGGCAGTGTTCCAAGTAATACCCCTGAACAAAATTGATACGTCTGCTTACAAGGCCATTTGTGAGTGAAATTCAACATTAGCTTTGTCAGTGAGTCGTCTGGATAGCTGGAAGGCGATGCACACTCACCTAAAGACGAAGATGCCATTTTGACTGTGAGGTGCACGTAAAACGTGCAACGTTTTCATATGCTCTCCTAGGTGCGTGCAGAGTCTTTTTATAAGCATCATCCAGTAGACAATTATGTTCCTTTTTATCATTTTCACGCGGAAAACAGGGACGCATTTGTGACACTATATTCTACAGCGGTGGCACATGCCCACTTTGGCTCAGTAGCCTTCCCTTTATTGCCACAGAAAGTTGTCCCCGCGTATAGTGTCGTACTTTGCTTAAAAAGCATCGCTGTATTTCCGTTTCTTACTCACTTTCAATTTTGGTAACAATTGTATAATGGTAATCACAGTAGCTTGTATACCCTGTTGATTCTAATGTAATGTGATTGGTTGTTGCCTTTTTTTTTTTTCAATCATCTCTTTTATGCTATGACCTACAACGGTACGATGCCTTAAGTTTGTTTTGCTGTCTGCCAGGCTCTGCCACTCAAGCCACCAATAGACCTTTTTCTAGCACACTAGTGCAGCCAACGGGCGTGAAAATGCTTATGGGAAAAGTTGGTCCGCCACAGCAGTCGCCGCGACGAGCGCGCAAGCCTCACATTTCAACTTATCCGTTTGCACCATGCCAGTGCTTCTCAGATCCTGTGAACTCGGCAAGGTGTGATTCATTACTGCGTGATTCAATCACAAAACTTCAGTGTTTGGGTGCGATGGCCTATCTGCAATATGCACTTGTCCCTCTGTTCCACCAGCTGAGCAGCTCAGGAGCATCAGTTAATTATTATTTATTATTATTATTGTTATTATTATTATACTTTAGCACGAGTACGCCCTTGGCATAAATAAAAAAAAACAGTACAACTTGGTTGCCTAAAAGGTGAAAGCACTGTCCACAAATTCAGAGATGCATAAGAAATCAATGTCGTTTGACGCTGTTTACGAGTAAATTGTATGGTACTGGTACATTTAAAGAGTGCTTTAGAAATAAGGGCCATTTCGTAAAATAAAATACATTGACTAGAACCCTGCGTGCTGCTCGCAGCATGTGCATCACCAACTTCCGTTGGTGCTGTAACTGCAGGTTGGAATAAAGCCTTCAGGGCAAAAAGAAAGAAGTAGGACCAGAAAAAAAAAATATATGCACATCGGAAACGCTCACTTATGACTGGAAAGTTATAGCACGTGTTAACAAACATAAGAAAATGGGGGTGCATCGCAAATGTCATAAAGAGGTACAAAAAGACTAACAACCGAGGCGCATATTTAGAGTTGATTAATAAAGTTCAGTTTCTTGTGTTGTAGCGATAGCGAAGGTTAATTGACTTGAACAAGGTGCAGTGTTTTTTTATGATATGTCTCCGAGATTTCTCGCGTGATCTGGTTAGGGTTACTGTATAAGATTACCAGGCCTTGAAAGATGAAATTGTGTTTGTATGACTGAAAATGCGAGCTGTGATGAGAAGGCTTCATTTAATTAACTTTTATGCTCTCTGAGGCGCTTGTTGATATATCAACCAGTCTGTACGATGTATACATGTGAATGCAAGAGGAATTCAGTTAGCAACTCTTGCACAACAATTGAAAGAACAATAGGCATGCCTCTCAAAGCCCTTTTCTTTGCCTACTGCAGATCCCTGCAACCTTTTGCGATCTATAGATGAAATGTTACTAAGCTTATGGTGCGGAGAACGTAACCCTCACCTCGTATTGCTTCCCATTTTCCTTTCAGACTATGCAGAACGTATGCATAAAATAACTGCAATATTCTTAGTTTCTTTGCAAGTGAAGGTCGTCTGAATTATTAATCTTTGTTTGCAGTGCAAATGAGCTGCTCACAAACCGATGCAATATGGTATAGGCAAGACACCGTGCCTTCTTGCAGGTGAAAACTACTTCTCATGAATTATGCCTAAGTTTTTTTTGTTTTTTTTTTCTTTCCCAGGCGTAAGTACCACATCATTATTCCTCATTGAACAATATTTGTATGTGCCGATGAGAAATTCAAAAGTAGTCTCACCCAATGCGGAATATACTGCCAGCAAACATGCTCCGCAGAGACACTTAAGCATCTTATAAGAAAGCGCAAATTATCAGAGCAAGGTATCCTGCACGAAAATTCTAGTTCCATCTCTCCAGACGACGGACCGAATCCGGATTTGTCGTGGACACGGACAGCTAATCCGTGGATGATCTGCCTGTAGGCGCATCCACACGACGGACGGTGTCCTAGGAGAAAACAGCTGGATTACCCTCGACATCAGATTCGGCGCTAACCTGCGCCCGCTGGCAGCAGACCGGTTTGAGAGTATTCAACATGGTTGCCCGCAAGAAGCGACGCTTGGCTATAGCTTGGCTGCGATGTCTGTCGTGTTGTGACAAACGAACGAGTGCTATTCTTTCAGGAGAAAAGGGAGTTGCTGGCAGAATGTTATTTCAACTACATTGTTCCCCACTTGTAGAACTTCTAAACGGGTCTCCCATCCTTTTTTGGAGGCGGCACGTCGCCGATTGCAGAAATTAGAATGTTTTACCACCATGATGGCTAAGAATCTCGCACGTCAAACGACACCGGTGACATTTCCCGAACCACCAAAAGTGAGTTCTGCACATTTAATCACCTGAGAACAAAGCCCCCGGAAACTAAGTAAACCATGCTCAAGTGTAGATGATGCCGACCATCATATAGCTGTCCATGAGCCATGGAGGACAAGCCGTGAGCAGACGAAAAGTGTACTGGTTACCAGAAACCCCGAGCTAATCCGCTGAAGTATCGGCTTTCTCTCGCCAGAATCCCGATGTGAGAAACAGGTTGGGGTCATACGTCCACGAGCCGCACGGACGAGGAAAATCGCTGATGTGAGGTCACGTGACGCACCGTCCGTCCCGCCACATCCGGATTCGATCTGTCTGAATGCACCATAAACACGATTAGAATGTGTTTACTTTTCCTATCTTGAGTGTGTGACTTGTCTATAAAAATTTTATAGCTGCACCACTTCTCTACAGTCGTGTTAAAGGCCCAATCAAACCGTGATGGTAATAAAAGCCATAGTGCTTTATGAGTAGTTCATCGTTGAATAACTAGCTCACATTCCTCACGACAGCATGTTTTGACCATATGTATCGGTACGCAACAACTACCATGCCACTAATCTTCTATGTTCGATGTACACCTGTCCAGTGATATCTACACTGACTGCATTAATTATTTGACATTTTATGCGTAGATATACATGCAGGTGCGTTCAAACACTATTCAACAAGCGGTCGCATGTTCTTTTCATTTTGTGCTCGCACGGCGCCAACGAACAGCTGGCCGAGGAAGAGCCAGTTCTCCCGGCATACCAACTTTTCCCATAGTGATCTGAGCGCTCGTGGGGAATTGTGGGATTGCTTGAAAAAGGTCTATTGAATATCGCTTACTGTCTTAAGACTGAAGGAATCTCATAGAAAGCAGACGAACGGTTGCAGAGATATCGCCCGACTAAGGAGCCTCACTGGCCAAAAAAATTTTGAGAAAATTGACTACGAAAGTTTCAAACCCATATTTTGGTCTCAAATGACCCTGCACAGTAGCTAGATGTGTCCTTTGGGACTCTTTTTCCTTTGCCGCTTTTCCTCCTAGTCATACAGCAGGTCGCTAAGGGCATCCTCTTGCACGAGAAAAATATATTTCGCCTTCAGTCGTAGCGTAGGCATCTTCAGGTTCCGGCATCATCTGAAACTTCCTCTCGGTCGCAGGCAAAGCGCCAAGCTTTTGTTGCACAGCGGCATGTTCGCTATCTTACGCGGCTAACTCCTCGCACGTCCGAAAACGTGTCTGCAAATTCACAGTCCACGATGCGTTCGCAATGTGTGGGGCCGCTATCACTATGTGTAGCGAGCGCGACGCATCAGGCACACTTGAGCACAAAACACTAATACCAGCCACACTTGTGAAGAAGTCTTGTGCCGATGGTGTTGCCATCTCGACGCCGTGAGAAACGTCAATGCAGTCGTCGTCTTACAGAGATAAAGCGGAAGCTGCTCCACCGGAAGCATCGATGCGATTGGTGCCACGTGACTGACAGCGCAACAATCTGCGTCCCGTGAACACGGCGAAAGACCGTCCCGTAAAGACGGTGAAAGATTGAAAAGTACGTGTTAGAACCGAGCGGGATTATGGCAAACAAGACACACAAAAAACGCCAGCCTTGAAAGCGCCGAAGCAGACGACGAGCTGTGGGAACAGATATGCGATCACGTGCAGCAGCCAATAAGTTTCACATGATACCCCACTCCCTTGAGATGCGCGCGCTTCCTTCAATCGCGGCTCCACATCCGAGACACAGGAACCCTTCAAAACATTGAGAGCCCCCTAATCATGAGCGATTCCCACCTCGGCCGTGCCGCTGCCAAAGGTGGCAAAAAAAAAAAAAAACCACAATTCATGAGCAAAATAAGACCAAGATAGCGGCGCTGGGCCGCGTGGTTCGGAAATGGCAAATGCGTGAGGTTGGGGCATTTTCAGCGCTTGCTAGCTGCCGCGGCATGTTATATAATTTATTTGACGTACTTTCACGATGAATTCGACATCGTGAAATTTCACAATATTTACAGAACAGATAGTGTATGTGACATACTACCCGAATATGCAGTTTTCCTACCAATGAACATCGATAGATAAAGTGGTATTTGCTTTGGTAGGGTGATGGGAAATGCTTTTTTATAAATGTGTGCGATTTGTTGCAATGGGTTGAAATGTGGAGAACGGTGAGTGGATCTCCACATCTCTCGCACAAGGGTGGAACCACCTGACAGAAGAAATCAATGTGTACTGTATGTGTGTCCTAATCTTAGCCTTGTAAGTGTTACGTCTGCGTGACGAGACTTCGATACTGGTGGCCAATTGCAAAGTTGTGGCTTGATAACACGTTTATTTTGGGTGTGGCTATTTCATGTGCTTTGCCAATAAGCTCTGAGTTATTGCTTGAGGAAAGGTTTGAGGTCAAGCACTGGCTATGAATGTATTGGCAGTGTTTACGTGGACGGATCCAGCTAGCTGATCTGCCATCACGTTCCTTTGGATCTCGTGGTGCCCTGACACCCAGCACACTACAATGTGTTGTTTGGGGTTATACACTGTGCATAACAGTGAGACAACTACAGAATTTTTGTGCTTTTTCAGAATTTTTACCACACTCAAAGAATCTGTATAAATTACTAAATTACTGCCTTTTATATTTTTAATTGCTTAGTGTGTTTAATATCCACGAGTATCGCATACGCTTCTGCTGTGGATATTCTTGTATTATGGTGCAGAGCACCGGCACCCGAAAAAGACGGACCCTCTGCTGCGCATGACTCAGGGGAGTGAGACCTCAAGGCATCTGTAAAGAATTCGGGATATTTGTGCTCAAGTTGTGGAAAGTATGTGTGGGTATGTACAATAGGCGCGTGTTTCGCGACTTCCACAAAGGACACATCACATTCTATGAGCCGCCACTGCCACGGCAGGAGTTGTGCAGCGGGACCCATTAGACAGTGTTCAAGCAGTGGAACACCTGTGTCCTCGGCTATGTCCCTCACATGAAGCGAGTAGGGCTTTCTAGACAAAGGACGGTTGTCAAATAGGGCAGAGCTAGATAAATCAGTGATTGTGGAGTATGAGGGGTGATACTTGTCTGCGATCGTTTTTATGTAATATGTAAAAGACATGTAACATATCTGCAGATGGAGCAACCACTCATTTGATTCAACGTAGAGGCTTTCTACGGGGCTAGTGCGAAAAGCTCCCGTAGAAAGACG
The DNA here is from genome assembly GCA_013436015.1 of Rhipicephalus annulatus. Lineage (NCBI taxonomy): Eukaryota > Metazoa > Arthropoda > Arachnida > Ixodida > Ixodidae > Rhipicephalus > Rhipicephalus annulatus. The sequence continues at coordinate 19,951 of WOVY01001288.1, read as the reverse complement.
AATGCCCAAATGGTGGATAGGATCAAGCATTTGCAAAGTGCTTCGTGTTGCAGACTGATAGGCAATCTCATAACTGCCAACCTGGCAACAGAGAGAGTGGTAAAATACTCGAGCAGGGAAGGGGGCAGGGGGTACCAACTTTTTAAATTTGTAGCTGTGATGGATTTGCCTTTAGTGACAAGCATAATCATACTTTGCCAACATGAGTCAAATCGACGCGCTGAATTATTTTCCCCTATTTTTTTACAAAAAAAAAACATCGCAAAAACAAGAGGGAGTGGGTCCCAAACGCAAGCGCAAACATTAGTGTTGCGGTCTCATAATGGCTTGGAGTGGCCGAACACACGAGGGTAGGGTTTACTACTAAGCTGAGAGTCTCAAAGGGGGAGCGCCAATGCTCCCGAAATTTCTCATCAGAACAACTAGCAAAAAAATCTATTTACATCAAAACAACTCGCGTATGTCTTCACGGACGAACAAAAAAGACGGCACAGCTGGCTGCCTCGAAAGCGCAAGTCAAAGCATTGGCTCTGCTCGGTACTAGATTCTTTGTACAGGAACGCCAATACGCTTTAGCATTTCTTACATCTCTACTGCCTTTAATCTACCGCGGTGTCAGCCTTGTGCCCTCGGAGCTCGTAGATCGCTATCGCATTGCCGCGACCGCGGTTTTGTGTGCGGCGGTTGCAGCAAACGGTAGTTTTGTTTTCAATCCACGTGCCTTCAAAACTAAGTGGTTTCATGCTATCTATGGTGGCAACTGCCGCGGTTTTCTCCACAGAGTTTGCAGAAAGCAGCGCTGTTTTGAATGGTCGAAACTTGGCTGCGCGCACTCTTTCAGAGTTCTGTCAGTAACGTCGTTGTCATACATGATTGTGCCGAACGAATGCAGTTTCATCCACAGCGGTAGTGGCAACGAAATCCCCACACACTGTAGAAGACAGTGCGTGCACTGGTCGCACGCACACTTACGAAGCTTCTAGCACGCTGCTCTCGATCGACCTTCGTTTGACGATTTCGGTACTAAAGTTCATATCGCACGCCGCGTTTAGGAAAAGTGTTCAGAACATTTTCGAATTTAGCCCAATGGACACATGAATTCGGCTGGGGAATTTCACGTATTCGTATCTGCTGCGATTTTGCGTCACTGAGACTAGTTTTTGTAGAATCTCAGTGATGCAAAAGGTCACGCGCAGTTGCATGTTGTCTGTCGCTGCCAGTGTCCGTAACCACTTCACGTGAAATTAGAAAAAAAACCTTGCACCAATGACACAGCGAGCCTGAACTCGGGTCCGCTGGGTACCAGCTCAACATTCTACCACTGAGTTACGCCGGTTCTTCTAACTTGTCAAACTTGCCTTGGGCAGGCATGACCTAGCACCAATGGCACAATGGGGCACGAACTCGGGTCTGCTGGGTGCCAGCCCAGTATTCTACCACTGAGCTACACTGGTGCTTGCGAGTTGTTGTCAAACTTGCCTTAGGCAGGTTTGATGTCGGGAAAGCAATCGCGATAACACAACTTATAAAGCGTTTTACAACAGCGAAAGTACAACCAGTCGTCGCATTATTAGATTATCAGCGACGCCGTAGTGGCTGGCTCCGGTAATTTGGACCACCTCGTGTTCTTTACTGTGCCTGAATGTAGGCACACGGGTCTCAAACATATTTGCCTCCATCAAAAATGCTACTGCCACGGATTCCGCCCCGCGACCTTCGGATCACCTAAGCAAGGGACCAGAGCGAGTGCTCGTCTCACAGGCAAGTCATGTACCATGCGTAACGTAGTACAGTCAGCACATTTGTCTAAAACACCGAAAAGGAGCACTCCGAACTGCACTCACGACGTTTTCTGATCGCCACTATATTGAAACAGCTAAAATTCTCGCATATGCAAAGCTGCTAAGGTGAAATGCTCAAGTGTGGGCAATCAACAACCAGAGAGTGCTGGAGCCTGCCATTACGTCATTATAGACAAGTTTCTTGACCCAGTTGTCGACTGCAGACTGGTTACTTTAAAAATTAGAAGTGTCTACCGTGTAACGCCGCGAGGCAACAGAATGGCCGTCGGGAAGGCTTCAAGCTGTGCACCTGTAGACTTCAGTAGATTGCTTTGACGTAAAGTGTATGGCGCTAGCAGCCATATCAGCAAATACTGGCAAATATGCTCTTAAGTATGTTTGCCACTCCACAACAGGGCGCCTACATGATCGGCCGTTCATGTAGGCTCCCCGTACACAACACACTTGGCCCTCCCCTCGACAACACTCATTACTCTCATACCAGCACAATGACCCATAACACATTCATGTGCGCCACAGAGGAGTGACTTCAATTATGCGGGCTTACTTTACCGGGCTCTTTAATTCCACAGGGCACGCACCATGGAAGCGTATAATGATGGCAAAAAAATGCACTTTCCCCGCCTGCTTTTGTCTCCCAACCCTGTTTCTTTTCTTTTTTGCTTTTTCAATGACGTCATATCTGACGTTTCACTTTGGGTCCCGTCCTCTCGAGCTGTTGAGGTGCAAATAGACTCTCCCGTCCGAATTGGGCGTCAGGTAAACTCCCGGTTCTTTTTAATCGTTGGTTGATTCTCTAGAACATCATTTCCACATTTTTCGGGTATCCATTGTACATTGGCGTATAACAGAAGTGAAATACAAGTAAATGCATTGGTTGTGCATACATAGCAGAAGTAAATACATTGGTTGTACATAAGTACACTGTTGACACTTGCGACGCACTGTTTGAACACAAAGATGCACATGTCTGGTGGGAAAGGCACTCGTGTTGTGTACTACTTTTTTTTTGCGTCTTTCTACGTGGCGTCGAAAGCCGTCAATAATGTAGCCTTGTGCTCGCGCAAGTCTACATTCCTCTACCACGATTTATTTCCACGCTCTTGGTGACGACGTGCTCAAAACAAGACACGTTTTGGCCTAGCTAGGCCAGCACACTCGTGCACCCGACTAGAAAAATGTATTTTGGGTACAATTTATGCTGTATCATGCGTCGGACGCGACGCACGGAGAAATACATTCTAACAGTCTACATCCCATACATGGTGCATTAATTCATTGTTCACAACAAAACTTACCGGTATTTCTATGGGTACTTCAGACTGCGACACGTGGTTGTTCCGAACCAGATACTGGAGAAAATCTCGGGCAGCGTTGGTCTGGGCATCTTTTTTGTTGGTCGAATTCCCGGCACCGACATAATCGAAGCCTTGAACGCGAACCTGGCCGGAAAATATCAACTTTAAGCATGCCATTCATGCTGCGATCTTTTGCAAATAAAATGACAGTGCGGTACCTCGCAAAGAAACCTTTGCCGGTGCCTCGGTCCAGAATTCTTGAACTCGTACTCGGGCGTAACCTTCTGCTTCCCACACCAGGCGTACAGAAACGTCTTCGTCAAATCCCCCATGTTGTTCTCCCGAGAGGATGGGGTTTCGGGAAACCAACGACAGTGCAAATGAGGTTTTTCGACGTACTTATTGTTTCGGCAAACTGAGAGACTGTTCAAACGTTTAATTTAACGTCTTTCTAAGACGTCTCTAACACCAAAACACCGGCCGGCACATCATTCCACCCATTAATGCATATGGCTGCCGCTAAGAATGAAATTAAGTCACATGGCCACACGCCACACCAACACGGAACCTTTCCTTCCTCCTTGCCACACCAACAACTTTGATTGCCTTCTCTAGAATGGTGCCTGCGACATCTCAGGCTTTCTCATGGAAACGGGCGGGATAAAAGGTTCAACGTAGTTTAGTGCTTCTCCGCAAAAAGCGCTCGCAACCAAATCTGCTGCGAGTGCTCCATCCACCGTGATAGCCCGTTCAATTCGGGCTGTCAGGGTGGATGGACGTGTTTTTTGAGCGCTCCGGATCGACTGCGCAGATAAGTGTTTTTGCAAGTTTTGAGCTTGTCTTTATAATTATAAGGCAGCGGTTGAAATATTCGTAGCACTTATTTTATGGTACGGCTTTTTCGGGGGCCAGTCACCAGGTATTTATTAGTTAGTGCGGGTGTGTGTGTGTTTGAATTGTTGTTGTTGTTGTTTTTTTCTTTTGCCACCCCGTGGGGGAGGTGCGCGTACATTGGACACGCAAATTTTTGTAGTAGAGCTTAGACTTTCTTTTTTTTTCTCGTAGTGCAGGGCTCGAGTTTAGTAACTATCGAGTATAGGGACAATTGGTGTCAGAAAGACATGGTTAAAAAAACTGTAAAGTGTTCAGGATGTGGAGTGGGTTTGAAAGTGGACCCAAGCGAAGACGCGGATGAAGAAGAGGCTGACGCGAAGTGTAGGCAATGTGAGGTCGAGGAAAAAATGGAGAAAATGATGGTTGCCCAGAGTGAACTGCTGATGAGAATCGCCGAGCTCGAGTCTGCGTTGGCGACAGAGCAAGAGAAAACGAGGGCAATGGGAGAAAGACTGAAGTCCGCCGAGGGAACACTAGCGAAGCTGAACAAAGAAGCGGCCTACGGAGAGAACAGTAGAGAACCGGCAACCAGAACGGTGGACAAGGAAGAGCAAGCAAGTTTGGAAAAAACAGGTTTAGCCGGTTCAACTGTCGCAAGGCCCAGCTTCAGCGAGGTAGTGGTGGGGCTGGGAGCGAACAAAGCAGCCGCCGTCACAGGTGCAAGTAGCCCCCGGGTACAGGACGCTCCAGCTGAAAAGTCACAGCGTGTGATAATCACCGGGGACTCGAATTTAAATCGATGCACAGACGCCATCAAAGAGAGGGGACAAGAGGGTTGCAGTAGGGGCGTTCTCAGGACGCAAGCTTGAAGCAGTCATGAGGCAAGCGAACGCAAAACTCAAAACTACAGCTGATAGACGAAACCTCGTGATAATTTCAGGCGGTTTAAACGATGTCTTAAATGAAGATACAGCAGGACTAGCAGCCACACTGGCGAAAGGCGTCGATGACATGCCACTTCTCCTAAGGTACAGGTAGTGATATGCACGATACCGGAGGTACCGGTGCGTGATAGCAACCTGCAAAGAGCAGTCGACAACGCAAACCAAGAGATATGGCGGATGAGTCGAGAGAAAGGCTTTGAGGTGGTGGAAATAAACAGAGAGGTGCATAGGTGGGGTGGTTTCCAACGAGACAGAATTCACTTCGATGGGCGGCTAGGTCATGAGGTGGGTTGGCGACTTGCAGGATGCGCAGTAGTTTTTTGGGGGGCAAGCGAGCCCTTCGGGGTGCAGGATAGGTAGTAACGAGGAAAACAACCAGGGAGACTCTTCGACAGGTGGTATGGACAGATACGATTCCAAAGTGGCACCAGTATCTAAGATAGGTAGAGTCCGGGGCATAAATAGACGTAGCCACGAGCGCCGAGCCAATTCAGACATAAGGTATATTAACATGCAGGGTGGTAGGAACAGGCTGAAGTGGGAAGAGATAAAAGAACAGCTAATGGAAGAGAGGCCGATGGTATACGGTTTTGTAGAAACACATCTCAGGGACATGGAACAACCTCCGAACAATCCGGACTACGCGTGGGAATATTGTAATAGAACAAGAGGCAGCAGAAAGGGGGGTGGTATTGGGGCGTTCATTCATAAAAGTACAGACTGGCAAAGGGTCAAGCAGGAGTGCGAGGAACATTTATGGCTAAAAGGGAAAGTGGCTGGCCAAATGACACTCCTTGGTTTCGTGTACTTGTGGACGGGAGCAAAGGCCAGAGAGGAAAACCAGGCAATGGTAGAGTGTATATCAAAGGACATTCAGGAGTTAGGAAGAGAGTGCGAGATAATTATACTAGGAGACATGAATGCGCACATAGAAGATATAGATGGGTATACCGACCCGACAAGCAAAATGATCATGGATATGTGTGAAAGGCTTGATTTGATCATTTGCAACAGTACCGAGAAGTGTGAAGGGCAAATAACATGGGAGGTAGGAAGGCTGCAGTCGACGATAGATTATGCACTGATGTCACATAGGATGTATGATAAGCTCAGGGGAATGCACATAGATGAAGGTGGCTCCAAACGTCTGGGTAGTGATCACAAACGTATCAAGCTAAGTTTTGGAAGAGCAGTGAAAGTGGGAAGGAGACAATATGAGCAACTACACGAAAATTTTTATCCTGAAAGGCAAATTGAAATAGCCACTAAACCACAAGAGTGGAAACTTGGGCTAGTTGGTGCGTAGTCATATTGCAAGATGTTTCAGCGCGCGAACAAAGGAAAAAGGACAGGGTAGACAGAAAGAGCGCTGACTTCCAACTAACTTTATTTGACAGAGTGCCAAGAATATATACTGCTAAAAAGGATGATAACAGAGCATGAAGGTAAAGGCACGCCTAATCTACACATCAGTGACCAACACGTGTGACAGGTCCTCTATTGCCTCAAAGCCCAGCTAGGTAATCACGTTCAGCCTGTGATAAAGCAATCGATGATGTGCTTACACATTTATCTCCTAGCAAGTGTATTTTTTCGGCTTCAATAATTTCTCGGGTAAGCTGATCCCTGTGCCTTGCCAATATTGAGCACTGATCAAAGAGAGGGGTGCACCCACAATCTCGGCAATGAATGCCAAGATGCCCTTGTACCACATTGTGCACATTGTTTCGGTGTTCTCGGAGGCGGTCATTTATGCACCTGCCGGTTTGCCCGACAGAGATGCACCCACACGTCAGTGGAATCAAGTAAACGACTCCCACTGCGCATGGGATGTAGCGTGTCCTGTGCGCGACAGAGCACGAGGCAGAATTTGCACGAGGTGCATTGACCCGTTTGCAAAGCCTCTGCAATTTTTCGGGGCAGAAAAAACCACAAAAACGTTGGCGTCTCGAGCAATCTTTTTTAGCCTGTGTGATACGTCGTGCACGTAAGGCAGCTGTTACGACAGGCCGGCTCTTTCTGACACTGTTTTGCTTATCCGGTTTGTCGCCTCGCTTCAAGACAGTGACCACCTTTTCCGCCACCGCAACGAGAACATGCGCGGGGTAACCAGCTTTGGTAAGCCGCTCTACTTGTAGAGCAAAGCTGTGGGGTACCATGTGGGGGCATGACTTCTTTAAGGCATTGACAAGGCAGAGGTTAGCGATGCCCCGCTTGACCAATTTAGAGTGAGCCGAGCTGAAAGGCAGAAGAGGCTTGTCGCTTCTTGGTTCATACATCCAGCAAACATGTCGGGAGTCTAACAAAAGCTTCAAATCTAGAAACTTCAGGTTGTTATCAGTGGGTGATTCATGGGTTAGAACTAGTGGTTTCAGGTACTCTCGGAAAACAGTCAACACGTCAGAGGAAATGGTCTGAAAATTTTGACTATCACATTTCAACAACACTAAGTAATCATCAACAAAACGGCAAACTTTAAAAACTACAGAGTCGTCAAGCTTGTTTGACAAGACACGATCATGATGTGCTAGAAATATGTCACTAAGAATGGGTGCCAAACATGAACCAATACATATTCCACTTTTTTGTAAGTAGTTTTTGTCCTCCCATGATACAAAAGTGGCCTTCAAATAAAAACTGAGTAATTCTAATAAGCTGCTGTTGTGAATTCCAGTACGCGTTTGAAACGCTGATGATCCTAACCTGTCTATGGATTCCTCTACACATTTAAGTAGTTGGTCATGTGGCAAAGAGTAATACAAGTCCTTAATATCCACAGACATTGCCTGGAGTCCTGTGTTAGTTCGTCCAATAATGTCAATAACAGCGTCAGAGTTCTTGACCAAAAAAGGATCGTCTATTGTTATATGTTTTAGCTTTTCCTGCAAGAAAAGCGCTACAGACTTTTGCCAGGTCCCCCTTTCTGTTACAATGACCCTCAGTGGGCAGTCAATTTTGTGAGTTTTCGCAGAAAAGAACAGGTCAAGGCTAAGCTTTTTGCAACTATCTATCGTCTTCGAAAGCTTTTGAAACCCCAGGGCCCCGGTAAGAGTTCTCGCACGCTTCTTAAGCTTATCCAGACCAATCTCATCATTCTCGTTGAAAAGAGACTGTATTGCTTGCATAGCTTTCACCTTAAACATTGAACGAGGAAGAACCGCAAAACCACCTTCCTTGTCTGCCGGCAGAAGTGACAAGGAATGTGCCTTTAGGTACGCGACAGTGCTTCCTGTATTGACAACTTTGTTCGAAGGTTTACATCTCGAGAGCACCTGCACGCCTTGGGCAACACATCTATCACATTCAGAGTCAGGAGCACGACGGGCGACTTGCCTGACCAGAGTGAGGAGCTCGTGCGGTGTTCTTGAAGGTGCCACCGCGTACTTCGGTCCAAGGCATAGGGTGTGCTTAACGTTGTCGGGAAGAAAAGCATCCCCGAGAACACCGAAAGCCAACGCACTCCGGTAGAAACCTCGACTATGAGTCAGTCCACCCGGTAGCCCACAAACGCTCAGTGATTCGGTCTTTAGTTCAACGAGTGATTCGCACTTGTTCCGATGAAGGAAGCCTGCAGGAGGAGCTCCGGACCATTGAAGATGACCTGATCAGGAATGGATACCCCAAGATATTTATTAGGAAAACAACTAAATCCGTCATGCATAAACTGCAGTCAACTAGTCAAGCCATGCATAACACATTGTCTACGAAAAAGCGTGCATCGATTCCTTATATTCGAAATGTAAGCGAAACCCTAGCCCGTCTATTCAGAAAACGTGGTGTACAGATCGTGCATGTTCCAGCAAGCAAGCTTAAGGTTGAGTTGCTAAATGTGAAGGATCCTCTCCCTCGGCAAAACTTTCCTGGTGTGGTCTACAAGATATCATGCGCCGATTGCGAATCGGTGTACATTGGTACGAGTGGAAATTACTGCAGACGTCTGATGCAACACAAGAATGACGTCGCCAAGGGCCACACAGTGACCAATGCACTCGCAGAGCATGCCGAGAAGACGGGCCATGAGATAAGCTGGGACAACGCACGCATCGTGGCCACGGAGAAGAATTTTACAACCAGACTGAACCTCGAATCACTAATCATTCAGACGACAAGTAACACAATCAATAGATCATCTGGCACACTAAACCACGTGTACTCCCGGACTTTGCGTCATGCGCTCAACGTTACATAAGAACCTGTTGCTCAGCCGTCATTCCATTGTGAACAAGGGATCCGTACGGGTCCCGAAACGTCATTGTTTTGTTTGACATTGGTCAGTGACCTGTTTTTTCAACAACTAAGACAGTGTGGACATACACGAATCTAATTAGACTCTTTGAGCTAGAGCTTGCTAAGACGCGTGACAAGTCACCCCGGAAAAGAAGACACAAACCCAAAAGTTGGTGGGATGAGGAAGTTAAGAGAGCCATAGCAAAACGTCAGGAAGCCTCTAGGGAACACATACATGCTAAGCAGCGGGGTGAACTGACAGATGATGTTGAAAGAAAATGGAAAACCTTTCTAAGCTGTAGAAGGGATGCATCCCTCCTGATCAATGAAAAGATTAGAAGAAAGGGAGCTCAGTGGCTGGCAGAAGTACATAAAAGAGATAGAAAGGCAGCTGCGAAATTTTGGAACCATCTAAACTCCCTTAAAATTTACACGAGCCTAGAGCAGAGTTTCATAACTACAGCCCAAGGTGCCAGGCTAGAAGGGGACGAAGCTATTGAATATATAAGAACAAGGGGGACAGAAAAATTTCAACAAAGAAGTACTTTATGCACCACAATAGACAAGGACGAATTAAGTGGTGCAATGGCTCCATTTTCACAACGAGAGTGGGAAAGGGCTGAGAAAAGGGTTCCTAGTAGTACATCAACAGGCCCAGATGGCATTCCGATTAGGCTGATAAAGACATTAGGTCCGAAGTCTAAGCAGGCTTTGAGAGAGGCAGTGAGCACAATAATAATCGATGGTGAAGTTCCCGATGGATGGAAACTTAGCAGGATGAGCATGATCTATAAAGGAAAAGGGGACAAAGCTGACATAAACAACTACCATCCTATAACAGTGACATCAGTGGTCTACAGGCTGGCAATGCAGATTATAAAGGAAAGACTGCAGGCATGGATAGAAGAAGAGGGGGTGCTGGGGCTGGGGGAACTGCAGAATGGGTTTCGGAAACACAGGAGGGTGGAAGACAATCTGTTCTCACTGACGCAGTGCATCGAAATAGCAGAAAAGGAACACAGGCCCCTGTGGCTAGCATTTTTGGATATCAAGGGAGCGTACGATAGCATGGTTCAAGAGGAATTGTGGGGAATACTGGACACACTAGGCGTGGAACATGTAGTCACTAATTTTTTAAAGGGTATCTATAAAGGTAACAAGGTAGTTATAAAGTGGGAAAAACGGGTATCCAAGCCTGCGGAGGTAAAACGGGGGCTTAGGCAGGGGCGCCCCCTGTCACCCTTATTATTCATGATGTACCTACAAGGATTAGAGGCAAAATTAGAGGGAAGTGGACCGGGCTTCAACCTCTCTTTAGTCAAACAAGGAAAACTTATTGATCAGGCACTACCAGCATTAATGTACGCAGATGATATAGTGCTAATGGCCAACAACAAGGAAGATTTCCAGAGATTGATGGACATCTGCGGTAATGAGGGAGATAGGTTAGATTTTAGATTCAGTAAGGAAAAATCAGCCGTCATGATTTTCAATGACAACGAAGGTAGTGAGCTTAGAATACAGGAGGTCATGCTAGAGATAACAGATAAATACAAATATCTGGGCGTATGGATAAGCAATGGGACCAAGTATCTGAAGGAACACGAAATATACGTGACGACTAAAGGTAACAGGAATGCAGCAGTCATGAAAAATAGGGCACTGTGGAATTACAATAGGTATGATGTTGTGAGAGAAATATGGAAAGGGGTCATGGTTCCGGGGCTGACGTTCGGCAATGCGGTCTTGTGCATGGGATCAGAAGTTCAAGCAAGATTATAAATTAAGCAACGTGAAGTAGGTAGGCTTGCTTTAGGAGCTCACGGGAATACACCAAATCAGGGAGTACAAGGTGATATGGGGTGGACATCATTTGAGGGCGGGGAAGCTAGCCGCATGATAAAATTTGAGAAGCGATTGAGAGAAAAGGGGGAGGAGCGTTGGGCTAGGAAGGTTTTCAGCTACTTGTACATGAAGAATGTCGATACAAAATGGAGGAAGCGAACCAGGAAGTTGACTGGTAAATACTTAGAAAACAGCAGGTGGCTAAACCAAAAATAACTATCGGTTAAGAAGAAAGTGAAGGAAGCGGAGACTGACATGTGGAGAATGGGCATGATTAAGAAGTCCGCACTAGAGATCTGTCGAACTTTTAAGCAGGATATTACCAAGGAAAGGATTTATGATAATGCTCGGGGTAGTTCTCTACTGTTTGAGGCCAGAACGGGAGTATTGCGAACCAAGACATATCGGGCCAAATAGGAAGGGGTAGACACAGTATGCAGTGTGTGTGGAGAGGAAGAAGAAACTGCCGAACACTTGATAATGTTCTGTAAAGGGCTTCACCCTATAGTTCAGGATGATGGCGCAGAGTTTTTCAAAGCACTGGGATTTAGGGACAGCGAGGGCAAAATGGACTTTAAGCGGGTAGACTTAACTAGAAGGAGGTTATCTGATTGGTGGCTAAAGTCAAGGCACCAGTGAAAATTAAACCCTTCACTACGAAGTACGAATCCTCAACTTCATTATTTAAAGGGAAAAAAAGATAAATATAATGGTTAGTTCACCAAGTATTACGGCTAGGTGGCGTTAGCTGCCGCCCTATCTAAAGGGTACAGCCACATCCATCCATCCATCCATCCTACTACTGAAATAATCATTTGCAACAGTATCGAGAAATGCAAATGGCAGATAACATGAGAGGTAGGAAGGCTGCAGTCGACGATAGATTACGCAATGATATCACATAGGATGTATCATCAGCTAAGGGTGATAACATAGATGAATATGGGTCCAAAAGCTTAGGTAGGGATCACAAACGGCCACGCAGCGCTGGTCTAGTGGCTAAGGTACTCGGCTGCTGACCTGCAGGTCACGCGATCAAATGCCGCGGCTGCATTTTGAATGGAGGCAAAAATGTTGTAGGCCCGTGTGCTCAGATTTTGATGCACGTTAAAAAAACCCAAGTCATAGAGTTTCTTAAAATTAATGAGAGAGGACTCTGTCGCTGCGATCGTTCTAAGGTTCCTAGATGAAACAAGTTTCCACTTGTTTCATCTAGGGACCTTAGATCGTTCAGTTTTTCAAAGCACTGGGGTTTAGGGACCGGGAGGACAAACTAGACTTTAAGCGGGTAGACCTAACTAGAAGGAGGTTATCTGATTGGTGGCTAAAGTCAAGGCACGAGTGAAAATTAAACCCTTCACTGCAAAGTACGAATCCTCAAACCCACTTTTTAAAGAAAAAAAAATAAATCTAGTTTTTTGGTTCATTAAGTATTACGGTTTGGTGGCGCTAGCCATCGCCCGATCTAAAGGGTACAGCACGGAGAAAGGGGGTACAGCCATATCCATCCATCCGCCCATCCTTCAGCGACCATGGGAATTATGGGTAGTACTACCACAGAACACCTGTACACTACCATGGTACTACAGTGTTCTAGAATAGTACACTCATGTTGTAGGCCCGTGTGCTCAGATTTGGGTGCACGTTAAAGAACCCCAGGTGGTCTAAATTTCCGGAGTCCTCCACTACGGCGTCTCTCATAATCATATGGTGGTTTTGGGACGTTAAACCCCACATATCTATCTAATAGTACACTGTAGTAGTACACACATTTGCCTAGTCTTCGTACTTGCGGGCAGCCAATGGTACTTACGGCTTCGTCTATTGCTGTGTTTCGGTTTTGCTTTAAAAGAAAGACTCAACCCTTTAGATCTTCGTGGCCCGATTTAGAAAGGTAAGTCTAAAAGAATAAGGTAGTGAAACGCAACCGCTGAACCTTTGCTGATTTTTGTTTCATTCGAAAACAGCTCTAAGCCACACGAACACACACGGAGCCAAAAGCAGGCCAGAAGTACACAGATTAGACAAATATGCACGGAGGAAGGAAAGGTCCTTCCTCCATGCAAATTCCTTCCTCCGTGCAAACATTCTTCTTCCGTGCAAATATGTATACTACCCACCACGGGGTGCTACCCACCCTTCCTCCGTGATTCCCATGATCGCTCAAGCGCCGTGCGTTGCAGCTCCCATAGACCCTAGCGCCAGAGTTCCCTCTAGTGGAACTCTATGCCCCAAGTGGTCCAAATTTCCGGAGTCCTCCACTACGCGGCCAGCAACTGCAGCCAACGTTTCTAGACTAGTCTAAAAACGTTGACTGCAGGGGACACCTCTTTGGGGGGGGGGGTCTGATTAGTTTTCCAGGACCAAATAAAGTTAATTTCACTTACACTACGGCATCTCTCATAATCATATGGTGGTTTGGGGGCGTTAAACCCCACATATCAATCAATCACCAGTCACAAACGTATCAAGCTGAGTTTTGGAAGAGAAATGAGAATGGAAAGGTGGCATTATGAGCAACCACACGGTAATATCTATTCAGAAAGGCAAATATAAATAGCAACTGAAGAGATTGAGAAAATAATCACCGAGGATACTAAAACAGATTGGGCATACACAAATCTAACTCGATTGATTGAGTTAGAGCTTGGTAAGGTACGAGTCAAATCATCCAGAAAAAGTAGACACAAAGCCAAGATCTGGTGAGATGAAGGAGTTAATAGAGAGCCATAGTAAGACGTCAGGAAGCCTCCAGGAAACACATATATGTATGCATGCAATACAGAGGGGTGAAACGGAAGATGATGTAAAAAAATGAGATAACTTTTTGAGCTGCAGAAGGGAAGCGTCGATATCAGTGAAAAGATTAGAAGAAAGGAGGCCCAATGAATGGCGGAAGTAAACAAAAATATAGAAAGGCAGCTGCAAAGTTTTGAAAACATTTTCTAGTAATAAGACAAGCATCGAACAAAGGTTTACAAAACAGTTCAAGGGGTTACATTAGAAGGGGATGAGGTAATGAAATATATAAAAAACAATGATGACAGAAAATTGTAAACACCAAGAAAGCGCTGCATGCATCGTACCAAATGAGGATGGACCAATTAGCGCTGTGGCTCCATCGGGACAACGAGTGTGGGAAAGGGCAGAGAAAAGGGTTCCTACTAGCACATCAACAGCTCTGACGGCATCCCAATTATGCTAATAAAGAAACTAGGACCAAACTGAATGCAAACATTAAGAGACACAGCGAGCAAAGCAATAATGGATGGTGAAGCTCCCAATAGGTGGAAACTAAGCAGGATGAGCATGATCTATAAAGGGAATGGGGAAAAGGCTGATATAAACAACTATGCATGTATACCGCCCAGTGACATCTGTAGTTTACAGGCTAGGGATGCAGATAGTAATTAGGAAGTACTGCAGACATAGGTGAAGAGTGAAGGGGTACTGGGAGAACTACAAAATGGGTGCAGAACCACCACCTCCTTTCATGCTCCTCTCTGTTAGAGGTGTGTGCCGATGAGGTTTCGAACCGGCGGCGGCGTAACTAGCTAGCCACCATAGCGTGGCGCTCGTTTTGAGTCGGCGGTGGCGTGAAAAACCGAAGTGACAAGCTCGAAAAGCTCTTTACTGCGCTTTTTTGCTTAATTGGCTGAAATTTTCGGTGCTTTTAGCACTAACTGCAGAAAATGACATATGAGATCACTAGAAGAGAATAAAATTGACAACCATTTCGTATATATGCTTCGTTTTTGAGCATGCATACTGAAAATGTGAAAAAAAAAAATGGGTGAGGGGGTACTTATCTCAAGTCATGTACAGTACATTAGTAATTTCTGGGGAAGTTTTGATCACCCGTTTAGCGTTCGTCAAATAGCGATTACCGCGGCTGGGATCGAACACGCATCAGAACACCATGTCACCGTGGTGTGTATGTTTATTGCTTTTACAAATGTGCAGTATATTCTCCTTTTTTTGGGGGGGGGGGGGTGAGGTACCGTGAATGCATATATGTTTCACAAGATTCATGGTGGTAACCTGCAGCTGCTGGCACGCCATTTGAAAAAATGACGAACCCAGCCTTGAATGACGCGCGCACACATCAGGATTCAACACACAAGCTTAGACTTCAGTATTTTTCATGAAGCAGCATGGTTCAAAAGGAAAGCCGAGACGCACATGCGCTACGCGTGATGCAGCTAGCTAGTACATATGAAAACTTTGCGCATGAGATAATCACATAATTATCAACCAACGCGTGCCCATATGTGCCATAAAAGCCATAAAGATTTAACGCAGAGCATGACACATTCTAAATTACATTTCCCTAAAAAGATGATCAGCGTCTTTTCGTGATAACGCTATGAAAGGTACATGATCAGGGCCATGTTTTTTTTGCATTTTATACACTTCAGTCAGTTCCCTATATTATATTGTGGCATTTGATATATGCTTAATTCCCTCTCACATTTACTTCATTGCTGGTTCCGGGTATCGTTAAAAACTGGTGAGCAACCGCACACTCTGCAGTCGAACAGGCAAGTCTCCTCGTGCTGATGTGACGGACATTTCGGGTTCTTTGAGCGTCCCGCCTGGTTTTGCACACTCTACCACAAAACAAAAAAGGGCTAACATCCCTGTCCTTCCTTTCTTTTTCCTCCTACAAGAAGGAAACGGTATGTGATACGTATGACATATAACGAAATAATGAGCCCTTAAATGTACATTTATTTCCTAACATTTGCGAGTAATTTGGTTAATCTATTACATGGCCAGTAGTGTCTGCTGTGATTTCCGGTTTTTGATGATCTCACAAAATCGCGAAAGCATTGCATGGCGCCGAGAATTCGGCAACATTTACGCGTACCTGAAGTCCCATCTGTTTGTTTTTAACCTCACTTTTCGTTTCAACTCAACCCTGCGGAATTAAACGGGTGACTCAAACGCTGCAGCTTTTCAACAAAGGCTGTCCAAGTGCCGCCTAATTCTATTTGTGATGTTGTAGGTTGTGTGACCCCCTAAAAATGCAACTTCTTTCTACTAAGAGTCATTCGGAGCAAGAAAAAAAACTGGAGGGATGAGAGGGGGGGGGGGGGGCAGGGCTTATAAAAAAGTACTTTACATTGCCAGTGTCAGAAAGGATTTTCTAGCTTTTGGACTTGCGATGGACATTGTTGGGACCAGCGCCGAGCCATGGAGAAAGCGGTGACCCATTTCCTTTTCCTTCTCCTTTTCCTCTTCCTATAACAGGTCACCGGAGGGTTGTGGGGCTGCTGACGGCCGTCAAAATCGCGCAGGAGATGCGGATGAATGGATGAATTGATATGGTCAAAGTTAACTATAAATTTACTTTACGGTGTATCTGACAGTTGGCTAGATGGCTGATTGGCCCCGCCGCGGTGGTCTAGTGGCTAAGGTATTCGGTTGCTGACCCGCAGGTCGTGGGATCCAATCCCGGCTGTGGCGGCTGCATTTCCAATGGAGGCGATAATGTTGTAGGCTCGTGTGCTCAGATTTAGGTGCACGTTAAAAAACCCCAGGTGGTCGAAATTTCCGGAGCCCTCCATTAAGGCGTCTCTCATAATCATATGGTGGCTTTGAGACGTTAAACCCCACAAATCAATCAATCAAATCAAAACCCTTTAGATTGGGTGGCGGCTAACATCACCTAGCCATAATACTAGTGAACCAAAAAATAGATTTAACTTTTTTTTTATTATTAAAGTTCAGGTCTGCTACTTTGCAGTGGAGCATTTAATTTTAACTCGTGCCTTGATTTTAGCCACCAATCAGATAACCTCCTTCTAGTTATTTCTACCCCGCTTAAAGTCTATTTTGCCCTCCCTGTCCCTAAACCCCAGTGCTTTGAAAAACTCTGCGCCATCATCGTAAACTATAGGGTGAAGCCCTTTACAGAACATTATCAGGTGTTCCACAGTTTCATCCCCCTCTCCACACGCACTGCATACCGTGTCTCCTCCGTGTTTGGCCCGATAACTCTCGGTTCGCAATACTACCGCCCTGGCCTCTAGTAGAGAACTACCCCGCATATTATCATAGATCCTTTCCTTAGCATTTTCCTGCTTAAAAGTTCAAAAGATCTCTAGTGCGGACTTCTTAATCATGTTAATTCTCCACATATCGGTCTCCGTTTCCTTCACCTTCTTCTTAACCAATAGTTCTTTTTGGTTTGGACCCCTGCTCTTTTCTATATTTACCCGTCAACTTTCTGGTTCGCTTCCTCCATATTGTATCGATATTCCTTGTGTACAAGTAGCTGAAAACCTTCCTAGCCCAACGCTCTTCCCCCATTTCTCTCAATCGCTTCTCAAATTTTATCTTGCTGCTAGCTTCCCTGCCCTCAAATGATGTCCATCCCATATCACCCTGTACTCCCTGATTTGGTGTATTCCCGTGAGCTCATAAAGCAAGCCTACCTATTCCACGTCGCTTGATTTCTAACCTTGCTTGAACTTCTGATCTCATGCACAAGACCGCATTGCCGAACGTCAGACCAGGAACCGTGACCGATTTCCATATTCCTCTCACAACATCATACCTATTGTAATTCCACAGTGCCCTACTTTTTCATCAGTGCTGCATTCCTGTTACCTTTAGTCACTATATATTTCGTGTTCCCTTATGTACTCGGTCCCATTGCTTATCCATACGCCCAGACATTTGTATTTATCTGTTATCTCTAGCGTGACCTCCTGTATTCTAAGCTCACTACCTTCATTATCATTAAAAATCATGACTGCGGATTTTTCTTACTGAATCTGAAATCTAAACTATCTCCCTCATTACCGCAGATGTCCATCAATCGCTGCAAATCTTCCTTGTTGTTGGCCATTAGCACTATATCATCTGCGTACAATAATGCTGATAGTGCCTGATCAATGATTTTTCCTTGTTCGGCGAAAGAGAGGTTGAAGCCAACTCCACTCCCCTCTAATTTGACCTCTAATTTTTGTAGGTATATCATGAATAACAAAAGGGACAGAGGACGCCCCTGCCTAAGCCCCGTTTTATCTCTGGGGCTTTGGATACCTGTTTTTCCTCATTTAATAACTACATTTTATTTTTTAAGACATCCTTTAAAAGGTTAGTGACTCTATCTTCCACACCAACAGTGTCCAGTATTCCCCACAAGTCCTCTTGAACCACGCTATCGTATGCTTCCTTGATATCCAAAAATGCTAGCCACAGGGCCTGTGTTCCTTTTCTGCTATTTCGATGCACTGTGTCAGTGAGAACAGATTGTCTTCCAACCTCCTACCTTTCCGAAACTCATTCTGCAGTTCCACTAGCATCCCCTCATCTTCTATCTATGCCTGCAGTCTTTCCTTTATAATCTGCATTGCCAGCCTATGGACCACTGATATCGCTGTTATAGGATGGTATTGTTTATGTCGGCTTTGTCCCCTTTCCTTCATAGATCACGCTCATCCTACTAAGTATCCATCCATCGGGGACCTCACCATCGATTATTGTTTCGCTCACTGCCTCTCTCAAAGTCTGCTTAGACTTGATACCCAATGTCTTAATCAGCATAATTGGGATGCCATCAGGCCTCTTGATGTACTACTAGGAACCCTTTTCTCAGCAAGAACAAGAGAAATCCGGGCTAGTTAGGGATAGTTCATTTTCGATAACTCACAGCGCCAAAAGGACGCAGACAAAGTATAGGACAGCACGAGCGCTTTCACTCTCGTTATGAAAATGGAGCCCCTGCGCCACTTGATCCGTCCTTGTCTATTAAAGGGCATAAGGCCTTCTTTGTTGAATTTTTTTGTCACCCTTGTTCTCATATATTCAATCGCTTCGTCCCCTTCTAGCCTAGCACTTTGAGCTGTAGTTATAAGCCTCTGCTCTATAGGCTTGTCTCATTTTTTAGGGAGTTAGATGGTTCCAAAATTTTGCAGCTGTCTTTCTATCCTTTTTATGTACTTCTGCCAGCCACTGAACTCCATTTTTCTAATCTTTTCATTGATCAGAAGGGATGCTTCTCTTCTACAGCTTAGATGTCTTTTTTTTCAACATCATCTGTTGCTTCACACCCCACTGCTTAGCATATCTGTGTTCCCTACAGGTTTCTTGGCGTTTTTATATGGCTTGTGGAGGTGCCGACACCCCCTGTAAAGTTGTTTTGCGCCGCGGGGCGCACGTGTCTCGCGCAAACACAGCATTTCGGGTTACAACTACCAGGTGGTAGGTGGCGTTGTGTTCGCGAGCGTTGATCACCACTATCATCATCATCATGGTATAGCGCCGACGGTGACAAGGCTTGGTAGGGGCGAGCGAGAAATAAGCTGGTCTCTTCTGCGCGTGGCGGTTGCCGCTAATGGTTGGGTCTAGCGTGGGTCCCCGGTGCGTGGCACCACGGGTTGCGCGTCGGGGCCCTCGTGGTAGTCAAGCGTTAGCGACGCCGCCTTGGTGTGTCATTGTGTTTTGGAGTGTATGGTAAATATTGTGTAAGGATGTCCTAGCATGTTGATCACAATTTGTTATAATAATTCGGCGGACGATATCGCCGTTCAAAAGAAGCTAAGTAAATATGTGTGTTTGGTTTGTTCCGACCGCGCCTGCTGTGTCCATTCACTCCAAGAGCGTGGCTTGGCACTCGCCAATTTGAGACCCCACAGGCTCTCTTATTTCTCATCCCGCCAACTCTTCGGTTGTTGTCTCCTTTTCCGGAGTGACTTGTCACGTGCCTTAACAAGCTGTAGTCTAATTGAATTCGCGTACGCTCATACTGCTTTATTATCCCCAGGATTACTTTCTCAATTTGTTTAGTAGCTATTTCTATTTGTCTTTCTGAATAAAATTTCCCTGTAGCTGCGCTCATCTTGTCTCCCTCCCACTTTTATTGCTCTTGCAAACTTAGCTTGCTACGTTTGTGATCACTACCCACACTCTGGGAGCAATATTCACCTATGCGCATTCCATTATATGACATCATCCTATATCAATCCTATCCAATCCTATATGACATCAG